>AP018154.1:17353589-17778483 GCA_003052745.1 Caenorhabditis inopinata
ACGACGGAGCTCTTTCGTATACTCTCTCGATGGGTATGGTGCGGTATCGAATGCTCATATTTTGAACTCTAAATTGAGCTTAATAGTTCTGAAATTGAAGGCGATCCTGAAACAGTGAACAAATAGCAACAGAAAAAAAAATTAAAGAAGGACAACGAAACGCAACGCAAATAGCAATGTGTCAATGGCAGAGTGAAATGCTTTTTTGATAAGATAACACTTTCTTCCTGAGTCACTTGAAGACCTGGAAAAAATAAGGAATATAGAGGAATTCGAACAAAGGTGAGTTCATTTAACAACGGAAAGCGCATGGCGTTATAATTGAAACGAAGAGCATCGATCAAACTGAAACTGTTAATTTGCTATTCGCTTGTCTGTGCTTCGATTTGAAATAATTGGCTCCTTGTTTGCATATAAACGCTGGACGTCTTCTTTGATTCGTTCGAAGTTCTTCGCGGAATTTTCGGCGTTCTTCATGCATTTTCTTCCGCTGACACTCGAATTCTTCTTCCTGGAATTCAATATTTCTTCAATTTAAAATAAGAGGCTGCTGAAACTGACTGTCATCTTATCCTTGAGCAGAAGTACTAGCTTCTCACCGCCATCGAAGCGAATGCCGTATCGTCTTTGATACCGTAATCTAGTGGCCGGATCGAAACTCTGCTCCATCATCAATATAATGGCGGACCACTGACGAAGCCACTCCAACGAGTTTCCAGAAACTTCAGTGTACGTGTTTGTCATCATAGCAATGAGCATGTTTATAAGGAGGAGTGTAACGAGGAGCATGTAAACCACAAATGTTATCTGAAAACTGCACAGGTTGCATTGCTCCTCTTGATTCTCAATGTTGCACCTTTCCAATTACAGTATGCTCACACTCTTCCAGCTGCTCAAAGAACACTGTAAATTCGGTTAGCGACATGATAAACATGCGGACATAGCTCTCTGCAACGTTGCTCATAATGCTTGGCTGTCGATTTCCCGAATTGTTTCGTTTGTAACCCAGAAATATGACATAGAAGGCTTGCGAGAAGCCAATAACGATGACTAAATAAATGAGAAAGAATCTCATAAGATCGCGAATGATGATCTTATAAAGCATCAATACGAACGGTCCAACTGATTTGAATCCTCTGAACACTGAAGAGTTTAAGGATTTCAAGTGACGACTCACCTGCAGAAGAAGAGAAACTTTAAAGAAGTTAGCAAAACTATAACAATCCAGACGATGTCTTCGGCTTCATCCAAACAGAATATTCTAAGGAAGAAAGTGATGACCATTAGGATGCAAGAAAATAAAAAAATGGCTTTGGCCGGGAAGCCGGAGAGGCCCAGGACATAGAGATGGTATCCGACGTTTTTAATGTGAAGAAGAGCTTGAATGAGATACAACGTGGCTCCAGCGACACATATCAGATGGAGGAGGTGATAGATCTGGGATACCAGCTTGAATTGGAATAAAGTGAAGTGCAACCTACAATTGTAGAAACCGCCGATTCATTGAAACTTCTTGTTTTGAAATCATAGAAGCAAATCAAATCATTTGCAATATGCTGCCTCCGTTCGAAGGGACTCGGACGGAGCAGGAAGCAAGAGGTGACGCACACAAAGTATATACAAAACATGATCAACTGGGCGAATAAGCTGAAATTCGATTCATATTAAGACGAACAATGAGCAATCTAACAATCCCTTACGTCTTTCTTCCATATGCGATCCATTTGTGATGCACAAGTTGCTCCAACAGATGAGGGAGTAACGATAAATGCTCCGCCTGTTTTCCATAGACCGCTATAGTCAAAACAGATTTCTGGTTGATGTTTCCACTTGTTGGCTCAATAGAATCTACGTGCTCCAGGGGGTAAGCAGCTGACTGAGTTCTGCCATACGTCCAGTTTACAGTTCTCTCTTCGTCAACAATTCTTTGCATCATCTTAAACTCTGTGTATTAGAGTCTATGAAGTAAGGCTTCCACAAAAGACGAAAACAAAAAGTCGTCTTTCGTCTCGTCTTGCATTCGTCTTACGCAATAAAAAAGTTGTGCACTACGGAAAGAAGTCTCAATATATCGAGGAAATTGTCTGATTACTCCGTGGACAACGATCCGCGCTCACACCAGCGACTAACGGATCGACTAAGTAGCTAAGTAAGTAAGTATGTGTACCAAAAATGTCTATCTCGGCGTCAGACGAATCCAAGACGAAGACCAAGACGAGACAGTCTTATGTATTTCGTCTTCCGTGGAAGCAATCAAGCCAAAAGCGGACACCTCTTTTTTAGCCAGAAACGCTGCCAATGTCAATGGAGTTAAGCTTTGTCTGTTTTGAATATGAAGATCCGCTCCAACAGTTAACGCCATTTTGAACATCTCCTGAACCATCTCTATATCTCAATTGCTTGCGCACCCTATTCACCGACCCAATTTTCATGAATGGTGCAAATATGAAGAATGGTGTTACCATTCGTATCGGCTGCATTGACATCTGCACCATGCGCCACCAGCATACGAATGCATTCCGGCTGGCTCAGACAGGCAGCAAAAGAAAGCGGATATTCTCCCCAATATATGTGACTGAAAATGGCAAAACGATAAGAAAATTCCTAAGAAATTTCACCTCACCCTGGATACTTGGTATGCTTGCTAATAATGGCATGCTCCACTTCTGGATGGTCAGTTCTCGATCCTTTCTGATCATCGCACGTGAAAAAGTTCCCCGAGCATCGTGCATGAACGTCTGCTCCATTTTTCAATAAATATCTGACGAACTCTGCGTTTTCTGACACAATGCCCATGTGAAGCACTGTCTCTCCGTAATACTCATCGCTCAGATAGAAATCGTTGATAATTTTCGGAAAGATCGCGATCAATCTCTCAGCGAGCAACTTCATGTGCTTCGGGAGCCCAGCTAAAAAGCAGGTGTGCAGAAGAGTCTCTCCGACTGCTCCTCGAGAGTTCAATTTCCAGCAAATAAACCTACATTCGGTGGATGGAGTCGCAACGGCGAACGCGTTTCCAGTACGTTCTTTGTGCCTTTGCGCTATTATATCGGACAGTGGAATCATCGCGCCTTCACCATTGTTGTAGAGCATTGGCTGTACTTTCTGGAAAAAGAAACACGAATTCAATTGGTATTATTATCGCCGTAAAAAAGTTCCGTCATTTTTCGAGCCCGCGAAAATCGGGATTTGAATTTAGAGGCTCCGCCCATTTCATCATCAGAGCGCATTTGCTATGCGCGATATACTTTTATCAGAAAAAAAAATAAATGACGCAAATTGATATATTTAAACATTCGAAGAAACGTGTAATTTCGTTCTTTTAATCCAGTTTTCTTCTGAAAATTCAGAAGAAAAAATAAAAATTCAAAAAATATATCGCGCATAGCAAATGCGCTCTGATGATGAAATGGGCGGAGCCTCTAAATTCAAATCCCGATTTTCGCGGGCTCGAAAAAATGTCGGAACTTTTTTACGGCGATAATACTTTATTGCACATTTTTCAAATTGCCGTTTCTCAATGTTCAGAATTACAGCGTGGGGAATAAATATAGCGCCGAATTCAAGACGATGTAATAACTTCACTTCAAATCGAAAGATTTTTTTCTGCGAAATTCTAACATTATCTCATGTATATCTCTAATTTAATATTAATTATTATATAATTTTTTCATGTATTATAACCTCGAAAAAATAAGAGACAAATCTAGTCCTTTTTCAATGAATAAATATATCATAAAGAATTACAGGGTGGGGAATAAATATAGTTAAACGCTAAACAGAACGACTACAATTATTTCTAAACGAAAGCCAGTGGAAGACAGTGGAAGTCGCAGCGTAGCCGCGAACTTTCCGCTGGTTGTACAGCAGAGAAGGGCGGAATTCCGTTGTTTTTTTTCCTTCCGTCTTCCGGATTCCAGATTCCGTGAAAAAAATGTTTTCCGTTTCCCGGATTCCGAGTTCCCAAAATTCAATTCCGCCGTTTTTTTTCATTCCGTCTTCCGGATTCCAGATTCCGTGAAAAAAATGTTTTCCGTTTTCCGGATTCCGAGTTCCCAAAATCCAACTCCGCCCTACTCTGTTGTACAGTATCTGAACAAAAAGAAACAGAACATTATAAATTTTATCAACACCAATGCTTTCGTTTGCCACTGAATTCCAGCTCAACTCTACGAATAGATCGTGCTTACGGAAATTTTTCTTAAATTTTTCAAAAAAAACGGTCAAGCTGTTGTCGATGGGAATTCCCCGAAGATGTGAAATGTCTGATAATCCACCGACTCCGGACCGCCAATTGCCACGCAAGTCGATTGTGTTTAAATCGATTTTGGAAAGTAAGCAGCCGACATTGTTCCGTGTTTTTCACTATTCATGTTCATAATCGTTCAAAAATGAACGGCGGAAATTACGAGATTTTATAGTAAATCTTGCATTTTTGTCGTCAAAAACGGCAACCACTTCTTCCTTTGCCTTTTTATACAATACTTCTCATTTGAAAAAGTGTACAGAATAGTTTGGAACACAATTAATTAGGCTAGAACTAGTCTCAACGGGTCAACGTTGGCTTAGGAGGAGGAAGATTCGAAAACTGTTAATTCTATAATTTTTGTTGTTGTTCAATAAACATTTTGATTAATTTTCAGAAAAAAATAATTCGAATTGATGTTATTACATCGTATTGAATGCGGCGCTATATTTATTCCCCACCCTGTAAACGAGAATACCTCTAGAATCTGTTTGTCCAACTCATCGCTGTTTCCGGTTCTAACCGCTTCCATCGCTAAATCCGCCAAAAATCCGCGACCACTCATGTCAGCCAACTTGTTAATTGCATTATTTGATGCATTCACTTGATTTTTGATGCCTGCTGTTACAGCACTGGAAGCGTTTCCCATGGTGAAAACTCTTGATGAATAGGAGAAGCTCTGCTAGAAAATTAGGCGCGGAAAAGAGGGAGTAAGAAGAAGAAAGTGTCATGTAATGCTCACATATTTTATTGAATATTTCTGGGGCGGAAATTCGACAAATTTATGGTTCACTACACGCACTAACATATTTTTCAATGTTGATGCGGTTTGGTGCGTTTGTATAACATTCCGAAGCGTTCATCACTAGACAAATTTAATTTTAAAAAAATGAGTTTTTAGACCTTTCAGACGATCTTAGCGATTCTTTGAAAATTGTATCGTTCCTCACTCTGTGTTCCCTCACGCTTAAATTGAGAGCCGTTCTGATCCTTATGCTCAACATCAGAATGATGAAATTAAAATAAATGACCATTTGAAAGAAGAAACTTGAATTGCAGATGTCGGTGGCTTGACATTGAGCCAAAATGTTGTCTCCGCCCAGTTGTCTTTTGGTATGGTTGTGAGGTACTTGCTCGGCAAACGCATACTGGAGTAACTTCCGCGCTGTATATAACGTTATCATCTTGTTTTATTTAAGTGCTCCAAAGCATCGATAGTCTCCTGGAAAAGCAAAAAATAAAGGAAACATTGGAAGCGAAGTTCCCCTTTCAAATCTTGAGCGATCTCATTCGACACACCGTGCTGTATCAGTTGAATAATAGAACCACGATGGGGTGAAGCAGCCGTCATTCCCTTAAAAATGGATGTTGCGACGAGAAAATTGGAAAACATAGTAATAAATATGCAATAATCAAAAAAATATATAATTGATACGGTAGCGACTTGTGTTCATGCGCTAGAACCCACGCAACGTTACGTAACACTATTTATCAGCCACCAAAAGCAACTTTTTTGCAATGTAAATGCGCGCTAGCGCACGTTCTTGCTTATCCAGTGATGACGTCAGTTGTTTTTGTCATTTCATTGCTAACCACTATTGTAAAGGCGCACTCGCCGTTTTGATTTTTATATCTCACCCCGCAATGAAGGTACTGTGTTTTGTTCCCATACATTCCTTCCTAAACATTTATATTTGTTTCCTAAATTTGTTTATAAACTTTTTTCTTTGTCACTTTTTTGTTATATTTTATAAAGGTTTAATTACCCAAGTTTGAAGTTGCAATTCGTTATATGGTGCATCGAGAGATACGAATTTGGAAAATCCGCGTGACAGGCATCTAAACACTCTCGACCATTCCTCAACAGCTCCCATCTTTCTGCGGCTCAATTCGACGTTCCGTCTCAACGCATTGACAAGTGAGAAAATTTAAATTTATTAAACTTCTAGTTTAATTCTCAGAGAAATAAAATAAATAAATATAAACATGATCTCAACCAAACCTTCCTCGACCAACATCTCATACACAAAAGGGTTGGTCACCAAAAGTACCAACTCATTAAAAGGAATTCTCGACAAAGCCAAGATAGATGTTTCAAGTGCGAAAATTCGAAGAATATGGTATTCAACTAGTGAACAGGAAAAAAAGCTTGAAAACAGAATCTCGACCTTACTGAATCTTTTAGAAGAACCAGAAGAAGGTTCCGAAGAAGAAAAGAAATTGGACGAAACAATCAAAAAAATAATCGAGATGATTGATGAAACGAATAAAGTGGCGGAGAATTTAGAGCTGTTAATCCGAAGAGGAAAAGAAGAAACAACGAAGGATACCGAAGGGAACTCAACACTCAGAAATAGCAGTCTCATTTCCCACTCAACACCTTCTACCGCAGGTTGGAACTTCCAAAACTCCAAAAGTTTCGAGGCAAACACTGGGAATTTGAGGCATTTTGGGCAGTTTATCAAGAGACCGTTGAGAAATCAAATCAGAGCAACATTTTGAAAATGTTGCTCACTTGCTCAATTCCCTGGATGGACCGACCGCCAAAGGAACTCCTACAACATATTGCCATCTCGGATAGTAATTATCAGAAAGCGGTTGCCAAACTCCTCGAGAAATACCAAAGGTTACCGCAGAGCTCACTCAAATGCTTCAATCTGTCGAAGCCACAGGAACTTCGACTATGGAGCAACGCAGGCTTCTAGACGACACATTCATATACAGTACTTCCCTTGATCTCCGCATCCGAAAAAATGCATCCAAAATTATTCATTAATTTGAAAGAGTCCAAAGGCCGATTTCCAAAGAAAGGTCTTTTTAAAGCATCAAATCTGGAAGTCACATGCCATTCCAGTCACATCATGACTAAAAACAACATGGTGACTTTTTTCGAAAAAGTGGTTTTCGATTCGTCTATGCCCAAAGATATTCTTTTGATCGTCGACTCCTGGAGCACTTGGAAAGACACGGCAGCAATTCCGTCAAGCCTCCATCGAACAAGCTGAAAACTCTGACGATTCCGGCCGGCTGCACTGGAAACATCCAACCATGTGATGTTGGCATATTCGGAAACTTCAAAAAAGTTGTGAAAACTATAACCAACTACGCCCAGCTCACTCACGGAAATTACAAAATGCACACAAGAGATGGAACCTTGAAGGTAAGACCCATAAGGCATTATTGAATAATTGAATTTCTGCTGCTTTCACTCGTGTGGCATCAGATGTGCTCTCCGAAGCTGGAATCTTGGGCTAGGTACGCCTGGCATACTTCTGGATACGATGTTCGTCGTCCTTCGGCATTCGAAACTCCATCCCAACTTCTCTTCCCATGCCGAGTGGCCAGAGATTGCGATATAAGCGGATGTTCTAGTACTTCGTTCATTAGATGTATCCATTGTGAGAAGTATCTTTGCTTCAAGGACTTCGTTTTCAAGTACCATATGTGTTAATTTTTGATGTTTCAATAAAATTCTGTCGTTTTCTAAAGTTCAGAGTCGAAGCCTTTGAGATCAAAAAATAATTAAACACAACTCATATACCTTTTTCAGCATTCTGCAAGTTCCATTCGAGACCAATGTGCTCTGGAGACCTCTAGAGAATGAAATTACAAGAAACAAAAAAAAGTTACCATGGTAGGGTTCGAACTTGCGACCCCCGGGTTCCAAACCATCCCGCTGCCACTACACCACCGCTGCTTCCGGAAGTGGATGATATGGGAGCATAGAGAAGAGTGAGGTCGCGAGATGGTGGGAGAACTTCAGATGCGATGAAACTTCAGTATTCAGCTTCTGGAGAGTTTTGGGCAAAAAAAAGTTTGTCATGGTTTTCAGCATGCTCCAAAGTGTCTGTGTACCAATTTTCATACAATTCTCAACCATTATCTAAAAACAGTTCCCTTGTAAGAGACAAATGCAAATGAACTTGAAAGAACATTGGACAGTAGAAAAAATCTAGGAGGATATCACGTCGATTATTTCCCGAGAAGAAGAACTCAATGATCTGATGGGTAGAACTGATTGGAAACCCGACACAACGAAGGATACTAAAAAGGACTCGCTATACTAGTTGTGAGCTTTCGGAAGAATTTTTGCACAAGATTTCAAAAAAGAAGTCGTTAGAAAACCTTTCATCGCATTTTCCTACATTTTTCATAAAAGCTGTCGAATTTTTTGCGTTGAAAATTAGAAAAGCGGAGCAGCGCTGTTGAATTCCAAAAAGGGAGTTGCTGATCATCTGAAAAGGGTGTGAGCGAGAGATTGATGAAATCAGAGTTTTCTCTGTCGTTTTCTTTAAAAAAATGTTTTCCGTTGTAGTGCAAATCCAATTTTTCACTTCCGCCTTTTTTGAAGTGCAAAATGACAAAAAAGATTCAAGACAAATCGATAATCGATATTTTACGAAAATAATATATTTCACAGCAATGAAAACTGTTAGTATTAGTAATTCGAAAAAAAATAAATCATTTTTCTCAATCCATTTCTGTCGAAGAGTTTCATGCGGCAACTGGTGTCGTTGACGGCTTCTTGTCTTTGTCTTTTTTAAGATCGGGACGCATTACAGTGAAGGAGCACACCTGAAAATAATGGTCTACACCAGAGAAGGGCGGAATTCCGGATTCCGTGAGAAAATTTTTTTTCCGTTTTCCGGATTCCAGATTCAGTGAAAAATTTTTTTTCCGTTTTCCGGATTCCGGATTTCGAGTTCCCAAAATCCAATTCAGCCCTACTCTTGTCTACACGTTTCCGAAACGCTGCGCAACACACTTTCACATTCGTGGCCTAGAAAGACATCGGCCACACCACTAAACGTGAAGCAAACCAATTGAAAGTAATAGTGAATGACGAATTTAGAGCATGAATTGCTCTGTTATAGATATTTACGCTTATAAATTCACAGACATACCAAATCCTCTTCCACTGTCATCACCGCTGCCGCATTATCCATTTGGCCGCAATAGAATGGTGCAGAGAAAATGGTGACCAGTTGACGATCCGCAAAAAACTCATATCCATCCATCACGACTTGATGAGCACGAACGACGAGCTCCAGGTGATGAGTGCTCAAGAACTTTTTGACAGCATCCGGTCCGAACACTCGACCGGCTCCGCGTTGAGATTCTCCGTACATCTAAGATGCATTAGATTAAAGCGCATATAATTCTGAAGCAAATACTGAAATAGTAGTGTCCGGATCAGCCCATGTCAAATCGGCAATCACACCAATGTCGGGAATGTCACATGGGCGTTCCACTTTGTCCAGTTGCCTAAAAAACGACACAGATTAGTGCTTTAGAAAGGTGCCCGTATTCAGAAAAGCAAACTTCAAGTCCACCAAATCCTCGGAGATGCCACCGTGCATGCAAATAATTTTGTCGCTGACAACAGCGCATAGCGGCATACAATAGAACGCGAGCTGGAACGCATTGTACAGGTCTACCGAGTATCGTTTCCGGCACTCCAAAAAGAATCCGTACTGCATGTTGACAGGCCGACTTTCGTGGTTTCCGCGCAGCAAGTACACTTTGTCCGGGTACAAAATTTGGTAAGCGAAGAGCAACGTGACAACTTCGATGGAGAATGGCCCGCGATCCACGTAGTCGCCGAGGAACAGATACTTCGTCTCCGGAGGCCATCCATTAAGCTCCAATATGGCGAGAAGGTCCTCGTACTGCCCATGAATGTCACCGCAGATTTTCACAGGAGCTTTCAGCTGCAACGCAAACAATCAGAAATCAGAAAGTGTGCAAAAAGTGTGCAAAAGGTGTGCAAAAGGTGTAGATGTGTTGTTGTCAAGTATACCACGAGTTATACTCATTTGACAAGTACCTTGACGCTCCTTAGGGTTTTGCCCTCAAAACTAGAGCATCAAATCTTTCCTATTTTACCACAATTTTTCCCGTAATAAACAATAATTTCATCAACAACAACTCCATTTTCCTTTCCGTTGTAAAAGCCTTTATTTAAAATCCCGCGCAATATATCCGACGCAAGTGCGCACCTGCACAAGCGCCGCGTACGCGTCGCGTGCCGAAATATGTTCGAACGTCTTGACGAAATTTCTGACAGTCTGTTTTTTGAGTTAAGCCGTAAGCTTTTTTCCTCTCAGCATGCTCGCGTCCCTTTTGTGGTTTTTCCCCCTTGGCGACCGATTATAATTTTGTATAAATATTTTTATTCATTTATTATTTATTTCGCTCAAATAAATGGATTTTTTTAGCACATACCGTTTTATGTTACTATCACCGCTCATCACTAACGCCTTTGCTTTATTCTGCCGAATGCGTCACATTCGCATTCCGTCGGCAAGTCACGAGGTTTCCGACCCTCTTTTTTCTGTGACTTCTCCGCATGTGGGTAGGTTTGGAAAAAAAGTTTAAAAGTGTACAAATGTCTGTAAATGTCCGCAAACATGTGCAGATGATGTACAGTCTAATCAGGAGCTAACTCTGTACTTCTGTAAACCTGCATTCTCTTTCAGAATATCGAGCTTTTTCGTTTTCGATTTGTAACTTGCGGTTGAGTGACTGTATGAAATGTTGCTCATCGAGATGCCCGAGTCATTTTTGGAGGTTTTTCTAATTTTTTTTTGCACAATTGTTTGTTGTTACTGTTCAAATATTTGTGATTTTTTTTTTCGCTTACCCGTGGCACGAAAACCACGATTGGATCTGAAAATTCTGGGCACCGCGCCCTTTATTCACCCCCTTCGTTCCCCTTCTTTCCTCCATGCATTCCTCACGTTGAAACAACCAAGCGGCGGTGGCCGAAGTGGGAAGAAAGTGGAATGGGAGTCTGGGGCGTGTGGGTTCGATTCCGCTCAACAGTAATTTTTTTTTTGCTTTTCTGATTTTGCTTTTCTTTAAAGTTTAATTGGATCAAATAAGCATAAGTTACATTTGAATAAGCGTGGAGCTTTTCAGAAACAAAAATAATCCAAAAATGACAAAAAACCATTAGACCCCCCCCCCAACTAAGATAGCGCCGTCTAATGAGTAGCTAACTCCGTACTTCTGTAAACCTGCAGTCTCTTTCAGAACATCGAGCTTTTTCGTTTTAGATTTGTATTATAACTTATGGTTGAGTGACTATACGAAATGTTGCTCATCGAGCTGCCCGATCTTCCCAAACCAACCTCCAATTTCACATTGTTTCTCCAAAAGTTTTCACGCGCTCTGAAGCATAGCTCGATCAGCTCTCTTTCTATAAACAGTTTTTGACAGTGTGATGGAGTCCAGCCCTTAAGACGATCAACTACATTGACCAGCCAAGCGACAACTTTTTGCTGAGAAAAAAAAACTGTGATTTAACAACGAAACGCTTCTATACTCACTTTTTGGGGATCGTTTCCAGCCGCTTTTGCTGCCGGTGTATCATATGTTGTCGTCATTAGATAAAATTCAAACTGAGTGGGAACAGTCCATTTTTTGAGGGGTCAACTTATCGAAAACAATGTGACGGTCATTTTTTAAATAAAAAATAAACTCACGGCAAAATAAATATAATGTTTTAGAGTAATTCTGAAATATCTATTCGCCATTTTTTTTCGAAAAATCAAAAATGTATTGACACTTCTTTTCGGTACATCTCGGGGGGGGGGGAGGGTCGTCCGACAGGAGGAATCCATTCTTGAACCAGCTTTGTCCATCTTCCGTGTCCCGACCATCTCACATGTTTAATTTTTGAACGAAGATTTATAGCCAGAAGAGGAATTCCAGAAAGAATGTTTTCAGAAAATGCACCGTGCTTCATGCTAGGGGAAGAAATCGTCAATGATATTATAGTATACGGAACCGAGATCTCGACGAGAAAATTAAGGAGTTTCTCAACCTGAAAGAAATCATGTTGCACTTCAACACGCTTTATTCACCATGGAAATGCGGCTTTTACGAGCGCTTAGTAAAAATAGCCAAACATGCTTTTCTGAAAGCAAACAGGCTGAAATGTCTAACATATGAAGAGCTCACAACAGCCCAAGCAATTACCCAAGTTTGAGGTTGCAATTCGTTATAGCCATGATGGGGTGAAGCAGCCGTTATTACCTTAAAAAAAGGAAGTTGCGGCCAGAAAATTGAAAAACATAGTAATACATATGTAATAATCAATAAAAAACAAAATTGATACGGTCGCGACTTGTGTTCATGCACCAGAATCCGCTCAAAGTTGCGTAACACTGTTTATCAACCACCCTGTACGAATAAATAATGTCATAACAAAGTGCATCACTTAACCCTCCCCCCTCCCTAAGGAAATAAGCCATAAATTGTGACGCCAGGTCATAAAAAATGAGAAAAAAGAAAAAAGATGGTGTGAAAATGTGGTTTAATAATCATCCACCAGTAGCCATGAGTCGATGATCGGTTGTTTGAGGGCCGGCATACTGATACTGTCTACAAACCTGCTTGAGAGAACAGGTGGCCAATTGAAAACTGAAATTTCATCAAGGCCATCTATCAACTTGATGGTGATGTGTCTTCAGAATCTCTTACACTGATTGCGGGTACCCCCCGGGGCGCCCGCTCGCCATCCTCGTGCCACGAATTATTATGCAGGAGTAATCTACACATCACCCGCGGCTTAAGTTTTGTGAGTTCAATGGCAGTCCCTCTAAGTCAATAATCATTCTTGGTTTTTGTTTTTCATCAAATTCTTCACGTTTCTCTTTCTGAGCTTTTACCGATCTGAAATGATCCACTATTGAAGATGGTTAAGTTAGAACTTAGCTCAATATTTCTCAAAAATCAAGCTAGAAATCTATAAATCTATATACTACACAAGTTTAATCAGAAGTGCTAAGAAACACGTACCGGGCAAACAGGGATCATCAGAAATAACGACACACTCTCAACAATCAAATACGTGGATGAGTATGTCTACCTTGGCAGACTACTCAACTCACGAAATGAGCTAGAACCAGAACTCCACAGAAGACGACGAAATCGACAATATACCGGGAAATGGAAAGTTTGTGACGGATGTATCGGTGCTCCCATCATTCACAAATGGTAGCGATCATCGTCTCTGCTTCGCAGTCATCAACTTCTCGACACCATCGTTCTTCCCGCGCTCCCAAACGGATCTGAATCTTCTAAGTCACGAACCCACTGAACTATATCAAAAAGGAAAATGGAAAGGACACATTATGCGAAGAATTGACGGAAGATGGACGAAACTGATACAAGAATGGATTCTTCGAGACCAAAAACGTGTGAAGTGTGAAGAGCTCGAGGAACTGAATAACAACGGAATGTCGTATTTTTTTCCTTGTTACGTCTAGAATATCATTTTTTCAGATAAAGACGGTTTACCAGCGAAATCAATGAACGTCGCAGCCTTGTACTGAAGTCACACTTCTGCGGGATTATAATTTATAAAGCTTTTGAAACGTTTATATTTTAAATCAATTTTTATTAAATAAATAGCAAGTGGAATTATTGTTCCCAAACAGCGGTAGTTTGAAATTTGTTGCCAAATTATTTTTGAATTACATTTTCGAAACTTCACCAATGCTCAGAAATTGCGGCTGTTGCACAACTCATTCGTAATGGATCACTCGCATCGATTTTGACAGTTGATGACATACTAGTGCCGGCTCTGCACCGATTCTGTCACCTTCAATATCGCTACGCTTCAAGTGCGAAGAGCTGGGAGCTACCGAATGTTTGATACACTTAATTAGAAATTACTTTACTATTAGGAACTGAATAATGGCGTCGTCGCATGTCGTCGCAACGTCGCAGCCTTGTACTGAAGTCACACTTCTGCGGTATTATAATATATAAAGCTTTCGAAACGTTTATATTTTAAATCAACTTTCAAAAAAAAGAACAATTTTTATTAAATAAATAGCAAGTGGAATTATTGTTAATATTATTATTAAGGATGACAGGAGATCACTTGATATGATGGTTAAACCAAAAAAGAAAAATGGTTAATTATTAATTTATAACTGTGTCACGTCCCCACACTGCTTAGAGAGGAATCATATTTTATAGTATGGGTGGAATCGCTTTGATTTGGACCCTTGTCTTGGAGCAGGTCCATTGACGTACACGTATTTGATGCATACGACCGGTTTATTCCCTGATCTGTGGACAGGCTTCTGTTGTGGAGTGGCTCCCATTCCAGGCACGTTTGTCCTTTTGGTGGATACGAAGATTGGCCTGTTTCTAAATGTTGATCCTGTGAGCAGGAGAGAATTTGCCACACAATCCATTGCCGCGAACTCGACATATGCATAACTGAAAATTAGACTTATTAATGAAAAATGAATAAGAAGCAATCCTACTTTTTCTGGCGTTTGGTGTATTTGTCTTTCGGGATTGTCACTCGTAACACTTTCCCGCAATTTCCGAAAAACTCCTCGAGTTCCTTTTCAGTCGACTTCCAGTCGACATTGCCCACATATATCGATCGGGAGTCAATTTCCCGTTGTTCAGCTTCAGTTGGGGCCATGTATTTCATTGATGCTTTCTGCACCTCCTGGATAGCAGAAAACTCAATCATCTCCTCCTCCATGATTGACAGTTTTTTGGCACAGATTGGTTGTGGAGCCATTATATTATGTTATCGATTAGAGCGGTGTCGTCTGTAAATTAGTAAATGAGGAAGGAGAGCAACATTTCGACATAAATTATTTGAGGAAGTACTGAAATTTACAAAAAGTAGAATTCGTTACACTCCAAAAATCATTGTCATATCGATGAATTTAAGAAATAAGAAGAATTTAATTTCAAAGTTCATCCGACTCTGTTTCCTACACTGTAACTGTAAGCGTGAATTGAAGCATTCGGTGGGTTTTACATTTCTGGAAACTATGTTTTCAGCACTTCCTTGAAATGGTTCAACCGGACTTTGAGGAACTAGACGGAACAAAGCATCTTAATGAAAATACTACAATGGGGAATTCCGAAATAGGAGCTACAGTACTGGCCAAAAAAGTATTCGCAAACAGTTTTTCGAGCATAACTTTTCTGAAACTTTCCGGATCGATCTGATATTCTAAAACAACGTTTAAAACCGGTAAAAGAAATTGAATCAACAACAAGAATAGTCAAATTTTCGAAAATTTTTGTCTTAAAATAAACGTTGTCTTAAAATATCAGATAGATCGGAGAAGTTTCAGAAAAGTTATGCTCGAAAAACTGTTTGCGGATACCTTTTTGGCTAGTACTGTATACTTGGACAAAGACAATAAAATAAAAATTGAAATGACAAATGTAACAGAATTTAAAAGAAACGAGGAGCCAAATAAGCGTAAGACCATCATAGACGAAACAAAATGAAAAGAATGACAAGGGGCAATGCTCACGGGCTAAAACTGCGTTCTGCGTTCACCTGAATCATAGATTGTAAGTACAGGGCATTTTGGGAAGATGGGGGGGGGGGGAGTACATCTTCACTTAATGTGTCCAGCACACTATACTTTCCATATTACCTGTAGGATGCACCCCCCCCCAATCTTCCCAAAATGGTTATCTGTCTATCTACCCCATGCATTCTATTTTCCAAAATATAAACTACCAACGGCTTTTAAATTTACAAGACTGTGCACCACTTCACACAAATGATTGAAGATTCTTCTAAAGCTACCGAATTCCATCATTCCTCCAGAATTGTCATGCTCATTTCTTGTCGTTTTTTTGAGAACGCGCGGTGATCAAGGTTCTCCTGCAGCCTTACCGATATTTTCATTTGGCTCCCGAAATCACCCAGTTTAATGAGGAAAGGGTCAGGATCGAGAAGGTATTGTCTACGGGTAGTATGGAAAGTATAGTTTCGAAAAGCTTAGAAGAATCTTCAATCATTGTGTGAAGTGGTACAGTCTTGTAAATTTAAGAGCCGTTGATAGTTTATACTTTGGAAAATAAAGAATTAATGGGGTACTATCTACCAGAGAACAGAGAACCATTTTGGGAAGATTGGGGGGGGGGGTGTATCCTACAGGTAGTAGGGAAAGTATAGCGTGCTGGATACATTAAGTGAAGATGTACCCCTCCCCCATCTTCCCAAAATGCCCTGTACTTACAATCGATGATTCAGGTGAGCCCTGAGCATTGCCCCTTGTCATTCTTTTCATTTTGTTTCGTCTATGATGGTCTTATGCTTATTTGGCTCCTCATTTGTTACTATTAAATTCTGTTACATTTGTCATTTCAATTTGTATTTTATCTTCTTTGTCCAATCATAGCTCCTGTTTCCGAATTCCCCATTGTAGTATTTTCATTGAGATGCTTTGTTCCGTCTAGTTCCTCAAAGTCCGGTTGAACCATTTCAAGGAAGTGCTGAAAACATAGTTTCCAGAAATGTAAAACCCACCGTATTCTTCAATTCACGCTTACAGTTACAGTGTAGAAAACAGAGTCGGATGAACTTTGAAATTAAATTCTTCTTATTTCTTAAATTCATCGATATGACAATGATTTTTGGAGTGTAACGAATTCTACTTTTTGTAAATTTCAGTACTTCCTCAAATAATTTATGTCCAAATGTTGCTCTCCTTCCTCAATTACTAATTGACAGACGACACGGCTCTAATCGAGAACATAATGGCTCCACAACCAAACTGCACCAAAAAAATGTCAATCATGGAGGAAGAAATGTTTGAGCTTTCAGCCATCAAGGAGGTGCAGAAAGCATCAATGAAATACATGGCCCCAACGGAGACAGAACAGCGGGAAATCGACTCCCGATCAATATATGTGGGCAATGTCGACTGGAAGTCGACTGAAAAGGAACTCGAGGAGTTTTTTGGAAATTGCGGGAAAGTGTTACGAGTGACGATCCCGAAAGACAAATACACCAAACGCCAGAAAAAGTAGGTTTGCTTCTTACTCATTTTTCCATTAATAAGTCTAATTTTCAGTTATGCATATGTCGAGTTCGCGGCAGTGGACTGTGTGGCAAATGCTCTCCTGCTCACAGGATCAACATTTAGAAACAGGCCAATATTCGTATCCGCGAAAAGGACAAACGTGCCTGGAATGGGAGCCACTCCACAACAGAAGCCAGTCCACAGACCAGGACATAAACCGGTTGTATGCATCAAATATATCTACGTCAATGGGCCTGCTCCGAGACAAGGGTCCAGATCAAAGCGATTCCACCCATACTCTAAAATATGAATCCTCTCTAAGCAGTGTGGGGACGTGACACAGTTATAAATTAATAATTATCCATTTTTCTTTTTTGGTTTAACCATCATCACTTGATCGATCTCCTGTCATTCTTAATAATAATAATTACTATAATTCCACGTGCTATTCAATAAAAATGTTTTAAAATTCATTTAAAATATAAACGTTTCAAAAACTTTACAAATTATAATCCCGCAGAAGTTTGACTTCAGTACAAGACTGCGATGTTCTTTGATTTCGCTGGTAAACCGTCTTCATCTGAAAAAATGATATTCTAGACGTAACAAGGAAAAATATACGCCATGACGTTGTTATTCAGTTCCTAATAGTAAAGTAATTTCTAATTAAGTGTATCAAACATTCGGTACCTCCCAGCTCTTCGCACTTGAAGCAAAGCGATATTCAAGCTGGCAGAATCGTTGCAGAGCCGGCACTAGTATTTCATCAACTGGTAAAATCGATGCGAATGATCTATTCCGAATGAGCGGTGCAACAGCTGGAATTTCTGAGCATTGGCGAAGTTTCGAAAGTGTAATCCAAAAATAATTTCGCAACCAATTTGAAACTACCGCTATTTGGGAAAAAGATTGCAGGGAACTTGGGTATACTAAACTAAATCGATAAAAAATAAATTAACTCATTTCTATAAACCGAAGTTGATGGAACCGTTTTGATTTCCGTGCTCCATGTCCTTATTTGAGATCCAGATTCCACGCTTTTCGTCGGTCCAACATCTATTCGTCACATTTATTATCAACAATTACCCAAATTTAAAATGAGCTGAACGGTTGGGCTTTAAAGGGAAAAAGCGCTGGTTGTCGAAATTTTCCTCTCGTGGTTTTGCTCTACTGTCCATTTAGCTTTTTTCCTTTATTTATCAGAGAGTCTTTCTAAGGTTACGCTCTATTTTCAGCGTTTTCGATCTTATTTGGCTTTTTCTGATTGCAGGTGGAGAAAGTGAGAAAGTGAGAGAGAGAGAGAGAGAGAATAATAATTTTCAGATTATTTCAAATCATAAAAAAGCGTATTCTGAGTCGAATCCAACTCTCTCCTATGTCGATCAAAGCGTTCCATCTCGATAGACCATCTGATGCGGAACCCCAACCCACCCCCCCTCATTCCGATCCCTCCCAACCCATCAGTCTATCCATTCTGTCCGCATTTCCCTATATCTTTCATTCTCCGAATTGCGCCGGGCGCGGTGTACCGCCGCCGGCAGACCTGCCGCAAAATCTCATCCTATTATTTATTCCGCACCTTGGCCAGCCCAAGTGAAAGATCTGTATTTCTCATGTTTGTTGTGCACGATTACATTTGAATGCGAAAGAAAAAGATGAATTCAGGAGCACATTTCAGAAAAGCTCCTCAAGTCTAGCACAGGCTCACCGTAAGTTTAAGGAAAGTTTTATCCAAGAATTGTGGGAGACTTGTAGACTTTTTCTGAGATCCTAAGCTGTTAAAGTATGCTTTTAAGTATACATTTAAGTTTTGCAGCTGCTCTTTCATATGTACAGTCCCGGGTTATTCGCGAGGAAAATTTTAAAAACGCAAGTGTCTCACAGGCTACAGTGTCCTTCCAGTGTCCGATCGATTAGTTGTGATCTCATAAAAAGCAATAATTTTAGCTTGAAAAATCTACAGCAAATTAGATGAAATCCGCTTGAACCGAATGGCCGAGGCTGGTGTTCCGATAAACCAGACGGCCCACTCAATCTTTAATGAGAACACTGGATCCATTCGCCTTTCAATGAGCCGGGATATGAGGAAATGCTTTTAAAGACAAGAGCTTCTTAGAACCTGTGCAGGTTCAATTGCTCATTGTATATAATGCAACAAGTAGGTCGCGTATGGCCGAAAGTATAATATTTATTTACGATCAAGGCGCCAGACATTTTCAGCTTTTCAGTGCAAGGAATATAATAATTAAAAGTAAGAGCATTATAAACTATAAAAGTGAAAGGCTGCTTAGCGTTTGACCAGTTTGCGTCTGCTTTGGCAATTCTTTGTTCATGCTGTCCTCACATTATACAGTGCTCCACATAATCTTACGTTCACCCCAAAAATGTTCGAAAACTCGAAAACTGGCTTTTCAACCAAAATGCTTCCTATTGAAGAAATATAGGCTTTTAGTAGGTGTTTCATGATAGAAACTTAAAATTGGCTTAAAATTCACGCATCAGGAAAAAACCAAAATTTTATGAAAAAAGGTTAAAAATGTTCCACAAAATCTTACGTTCAATTGTTTAAAACTGTTAAAAAAACAGAAAATATTTAACAGACGAATGATTATTAATAATCGATGAGACGAACATTCTGGCGAGCAGCTTTTAGCGGAGTCATAATCGCAGAAGAGACATTCTTGCCGCCAACTGTGCTCTTCAATGAAACCCGCCAAACCCTGAACGGCGAGCTTTAGAGCCACAATAGTGTGAATCATTATTCAATAAAAAGAATTGTTGTGTGCAATTGTGCAAGCTCTCAAGCAAAAATGTAACATAGGATTTATCAGATGAGCTACAATTATATGTACTATCTTAAAAATATACATAACGATAGATTCATCCAGAATTGAATAGTTAAAGATAGTTATTTAAGATTTAAATATAAAAAACCGAAAGGAAAGGAAAAAGAAAAAAAAAGAAATTGAGAAAAGCGAAGACTGAGAACCGGTTAACCCTGAACAATTGATAGTTCAAATTCAGAGCAGTTACTATTATAATTAGAAAATAAATAGTGGATTTGGATGGAATGGACTGAGCCAGCCAGTTAATAAATAGAGCATAAGACAGGCAAAACATTAAATTATTAACAGCTTCCTATTTGGCGCCAATTCAAAATCTCCTTCGCTGACACATTCCCAATGAATAGCCAAGGGATCTGAAATATTATACAAAGCAGTGGATTTGTGAAACGAGAGACTTGGTGAGCTACCGTTTATGTCTGCAAATGGATGGCTGTGGTGGACAACAACATGACTGTGGAGCAGGTTGCGGGCAGCACGGCTGAACCTAAACAGAGCCTCTTATCCAACGCGTTCCATTCAAGTAACGGATACCTGTTGAGTGCAGCAGGACGTTTGCTGCGGTTGGCCGCATCCCCCTCCGCAACTGTTGCCACAACTGTTTTGTTGTTGGCATGGGTTGAAACTAATTGGCATGCAGAGACCGCCTTGCCTACTGAATAGCTGTCCGCCACAGCATCCCGCTGGAGGAGGTCTCTGTGGAATCGGCTGGTACGGCATAAATGGCGCGGGGTTTGGTGGCAGATATGGCATGGGAACTGAGTATCGAGGTTGTTGGACTTGATATGGAAGTGATAGCTGAAAACAGGTAACTTATTTTCAGTCTAACTTTATATTGAAATCACTTGTTGCTGGAAAAACGGCACCGGTTGCGGTTGCACTTGTGGAGGATTATACGGTCTCGGAGGCTGTATTCTTGGCGCCGGTGATGGGCGTGGACGGTACGGTACTGTAGCCGGATTGACTTGAACCTTGATGGGTTGAGGACTTTGATACGCGTTTGGCTGTGGGGCAGTGTTATCGACCATCGTGCCACTTCTGAATTGACGAGTCTAAATGTGGAATGTGACAGTTTCACTCGTACCTGGAACCACCAGATGGTTTCGTTGGGACAACAACTTCCGGAATCTGCTCCTCGTCAATGTTGCTGGAATTGAGCAACAATTCTAGATGGAATATTACGACAGCAAACATTAGAGGTTAAGTTGAAAATAAGGATATTACACGTGCATAACTCATTCCTCAACCTTTCCCCGTCATTTTCTCAGAAGAATTTGTTATCAAATCAGGCGCTTCTGATTTTCAGATCAGTTGCCTTACCTGATAATCTCCCCAGACTCATCTCCAGTGTTTTCAGTCTCCATTTCATACTCTTCGTCGTCTTTACCTTGCCTAACACAAATCATATTAGGTTGATGGAAAAGTTATTGCGTTTTTATGTTGTTCACTTTTGTGAAAGATTTTTGAATAAAATGTTTGGTTATCTGTGGTCGTGTTATATATCATTTTTAAGAGCGGAATTCGCTCTATCTACTTGTTTTATTGATTTTTCCTTGAAATAATTATGTCACTTTTTATAGCACTTCAAAAAAGCATGGATAAAAGGCAAATTCGAACGATTTTCTTGTTCCAGTTCAAACTAGGCCGATTACGCTGTCGAGACAACTTGCGATAAATGCCTTCAATGAGTTTGTTCCGGCATAAAGAAACTTGTTTCTCGTTGGCAAAAATATATTGATTCTAATGGTTTTTATTTCAATTAATAAATTTGATTTTAAAAAAAGTTATGGTCATTTAAAGTTGAAGATTAAAAAACGCAACAACTTTTTCATCAACCTTATTTAAAAAGTGAGAAGTGCTCTACGATTTCAAGCATTACCCGTTCTTCCGATTATCGCTCTTCTTTTCAGTTTGCGATGATTGCTGATTTCCTCTATAATTGAAAGCAAAATAAAATGCAACTAAGGCTTCATCTTTCTACTTTTTTTTCAGCTTTTACTACTTTTTTTCATAAATAACCATGCTTCTCACCCTTTTCGAATATCAACTTCCGCCGAAACATCAACAGAGCTCAAGTATTATAGCATTATTTTAAGAACACGATGGAGGGACAAAGAATTAGAAACACTTCTGGAGATTCCGAGTGTTCAGATACCTGTACGATGATCCTCCGGAGTGTGTGTCTTCAGTTTCTTCTTCAAAAGTACTGTAGCTTGATTCTCCAGTGGAAGGTGTTGGAATCGAAGGCACGTTTGGTGCCGGATTTGTCTCTTCAATCTCGTGAATCTCTCCTTCATGATCTTCTTCCAGATTCCTAGAAAAACTATATCTATTATAAGGGAATTAATGTAAACATACGCGTAATTAGATTCTCCTGGAACTGGCGAAGAGGATTCTGGAGCTGGCGATGGTACTGGATCTGGAACCGTAAGGTCTGCTACGTCTCCGCCATCATGATCTTCTTCCAAGTTGTTATACGATGCCTGGCCAGGGAATGACGGAGTTTCAGCAACGTGTTCTGCTTCCTCAATGCTTGCATGCGTTGGCTCAGGAGCCACTGCAACTCCTTGAGATGGATTTGGAGGAAGCGGCTCTGAAAGTACTATGCATTGATTTGCTTTAATTATTGATTCCAACCTGGATTGCTTGGTGCAACTGGTGCCTGCGTAGCAGTGACGACAGGAGCAATGTCAGGTCCCTGTGCTCCATAAGTGTGTTCTGCTGGTTGTGGTTGCGGAGCCGGAGCGGGAGCCAACGGAAGAGCAGCAGCCGGAGTAGAAATCTCATACATGTGCTCGACAGGTTGAGGTTCTGGCTCTGGCTGTGTGGTCTGTGCGGGAGCTGGAGCAGGAGCAGCAGTTGTCTCAGGTATTGAAGCTGGAATGGTTGTTTCTGAAAATGCAAATGCTGGCAGACTTTTATTTTTTTAAGCCATTGTTTAATATTCCTTTCAATAAATAACCAAAACGTTTAGTTCTTCAGAAAATAGGTAAATCTAAGCTAGAATTGATTCTTAAACCACTATCCATCGAATTCTGATATTCTGAAGCAATCGGCAGTTCCTACCCACCTTTTCGCCTACACAGGCGAATGACGGATCGACTAAGTAAGTACCCACCTTTCACATTCTCTTCTACTGCTGGTTGCGGTGGGCCGAATGATGCATAAGAGCCTTCCTCGCTTCCAGATTCGGCTGAAAATGTGAAACTTGTTATTTAAAGAACATTATTAACTGTTACTAGGGCTTAGAGTCACTTGAACCGCATTTGTTTGCGTAGTGCTTGGTGCAGAAACATATGGTGTTGAAGAGACTAGTGGTGCCGGAGAAGATGATGCAGAAGAAGTTGGTGCTGATGGAAGAGCATCGGTTACAGGCTCTACAGAAGGGCTGTGTGATGGTTTAGGCTGTTCGACTGTAAAGTTAGAGGATCCTGTCACATCGACTTTTTGATGAACTGAGGGTGAGTTAGAAGGAGTTCTAACAGAAGAAACCGAGGGAGAAATGTGCTTGTTTGAACTTAAAAGTGCTTGGGAATCGTCGGCTACTCTTCCAAATTCAGCTGATAAAGGTGATGATGGAATGGCAAATGGTGGAGCAGTAGGATAACTCTCTGATGGAGTAGATGGAATAGCCCAATCTACTGACCCTGTAACAGGTGGCAGAGGTCCAGCTGGAAAGTATTCTGATAAACTGTTCGAATGGAATTCAAGAGTTTCTGGAGACGCAGCGACCATATCAATTGGAGCAGATCCTGGTGGAAATGAATTTGTTATGTAGCTCAGAGGTGGTATTATTCCTGGTGGGTGCACTGATGGAATCATAGCAGATGGGAATGTCGCGCCGAATCCATGGTTTGTCTTTGGAAACGATGAGATCGATTTGTCGGTGCTCGTGCTTATTACAGTATTATTTTCAGAATCCTCATATTCAATTGATATGTCAGACTTCGAATATTCAGATGTGGATCCCGCATCAACTTCAAAGAAAGTCAGCATCTTCAGATCTGGAGTTCTCGAATTTAAAGCTTCTACCGATGTTTTTGTAGCAGATGCTTCCATTCCCTTTGTTGGAATAGCTGTTGTAGTCAGCGGCAAAATCGTCCTGATCCTAACAGGAATGGTAACGGGTTTCACATCTGGCGAAGTGGAAGACGTCAAAGGCTCACGAGTTTCAGGAGTAGTTTCTCTAAAATATCCTTCTTCCGGCACTTCGGAATAATTATTAGTTTCGATAAATTCAGTTGAAGGTGGAGCTGCGGAAGGAGGAGACACAGCGACCATGGCAATTGGGGCAGATCCTAGAGGAACTGCATTTGTTTTGTAGTTCAGAGGTGATATCATTCCTGGTGGGTGCACTAATGGAACCATAGCGGATGGGAATGTCGCGCCGAATCCATGGTTTGACTTTGGAAACGATGAAATCGATTTTTGCGTGCTCGTGCTTATTACAGTCTTGTTTTCAGAATCCTCATATTCAATTGATAAGTCAGACTTCAAAGATTCAGATGTGGATCCCGCATCAACTTCAAAGAAAGTCAGCATCTTCAGATCTGGAGTTCTCGAATTTAAAGCTTCTACCGATGTTTTTGTAGCAGATTCTTCCATTCCCTTTGTTGGAATAGTTGTTGTAGTCAGCGGCAAAATTGTCCTGATCCTAACAGGAATTGTAACGCGTTTCACATCTGGCGAAGTGGAAGACGTCAAAGGCTCACGAGTTTCAGGAGCAGTTTCTCTAAAATATCCTTCTTCCGGTTCTCCTGAAGAATGATTAGTTTCAATAAATGCAGTTGAAGGTGGAGCTGCGGAAGGAGGAGGTACAGTGACCATGGCAATTGGAGCAGATTCTGGAGGAAATGAATTTGTTTTGTAGTTCAGAGGTGATATCATTCCTGGTGGGTGCACTGATGGAATCATAGCGGATGGGAATGTCGCGCCGAATCCATGGTTTGACTTTGGAAACGATGAAATCGATTTATGGGTGCTCGTGCTTATTACAGTCTTGTTTTCAGAATCCTCATATTCAATTGATATGTCAGACTTCGAAGATTTAGATGCATCAACTTCAACTTCAAAGAAAGTCTGCATCTTCAATTCTGGAGTTCTCGATTCTGATGCGTCTACCGATATTTTTGTAGATGCTTCTATTTCCTCTGTTGGAATAGTTGTTGTAGTCAGTGGCAACGAGGATGTTGTGTATATTGTCCTGATCCTAGCAGGAATGGTAACGGGTTTAACCTCTAGCGAAGTGGAAGTCGTCAAAGACTCACGAGTTTCAGAAGTAGTTGATGTATCAAAAGAATCCTTTGCTGGATCTTCGTTTAACAGACTCATTGATGTACTGGCATCAAGTGTGGTAGATCCATGAAATCCAGATATTATACTCGATTTCTGAACTATAGTAGGTAGAAGTGGAAGAGGCGCTTGTTTTCCGTCATGCTTTCCCTTGGAAATATCGTTTTCAGACTTTTCCGCTGCATGAGTGCTTAAATATGATGGTGATCCTGACGGTGGCCATAACAAGTTCCCTTCAAAGCGTTCAGGATGCTCTTCCAGGAAACTTCTTTCATTTTCTGGTGTTACAACAAGATCGGTTTTTGGAATTCGGCTCTCAATCGTCTGTATTTCTTGATGGTTTTCCTCATTTTCAGAGAGTAGTTCAGAAGGTAAAACTAAAGATGATGGATACGCCGAGCCAGTTTGGATCTTCAATTGTTCAATCTGCGATGGTCCAATGGAAAGAAGTGCGGGTTTCAGTGTGACGGAATTCTCTTTAGTGTAATCAGTATTTGTCACTTTTGGCAATAACTCAGAAGGTGCTAGTATAAAAGGCTTCTGGTTAGGTGACTCGTCTTTCTCCGCCTCTTTAATTTCATACAAAATATCAGAAGGAGGCACGGATGAAGGCAATCGGACAGTGGCAGTGATCGTTTCAACTGAATAAGGCATGTTAAAAGCAAAGCAATTATGTAAATGAAGCCGCTAATGCTGCAAAAAATTCGAAAACACTGAGAACTTAGCTGGCATACCTGCAGTTATTTCTGGTTTTGATATATTTTCGATAGAATTTTCCATGGAAATTGAACTAAGTTCAGGACGACGTTCAGATGGATTTACTTCCTCTTGACTGATGTCTTCCTCTCTACCACTGTCTTCTTCTCCAACTAAAGAAGGCTTAGATGGCGGCAATGTTGTCGTAACAGGTACATCTGGACCTGGCAGTATGCTTCCTACTGTCACTTCTTGTACATAACTTGAAGGAACGGAACCTGTTGGATCAAGGCCAGAGGAAGGAGATTGCGGTGCTGGTCCGGATGTGCCTGGCTGAGGTCCCGCGGGTGCTACAGACTTCTCTCCGGGTTGTATTGGTGTAGGCTTTTCCTGTAGTCCTGGTGGCAACTTTGACACCGACTTTGGCTGAGTTGTGGAAATAATGTTCGCTGTCGACGTTTCATAAACTGAGGGTTGAACAGGCTCTGGCACTATTTGCGACGATTGCGCTGGTACCGGTGCGGCGGGAGTTGGAACTACATTTTCAGGTGGAACAGGAATAGGAGCTATCGCATTTGGATCCTTTGAATTCGAAGGTGCAGTTTCTATCAATGTAACGGGAGGTGGAGGTGTAGTGAGGGCCGTGGAGATATTTTCAGTTTCAGAAGGTGATGACTCAGGAGCCGGTGAAGCTTTCTGAGTAGGTTCGGATGGCTGAGCCGGTGCATAGGGCGCAGGTGTCAGCTCATCAGGCACTGGTACAGTAACAGTAATCTCGCTCGTGAGTGATGGCTGTGAAGTTGCTTTTGGTGCGGGTGTCGGTTCCTTATCAGAAATTGGATATGTTGGTGCAGAAGGCTTCTCAGGCAGTGAAGTGGAGACAAGCTTTTTGGAAGGAGGTGCACGAGGAGCACTTGTGATAGACGGTGAAGCAGGCAAAGCAATAGGAGCAGAAGTAGGAGAAGGAGAAGAAGAAGAAGAAGGAAAAGAAGTAGAAGGGCGTTCATTGGTTTCACCTGGAGAAACTGGCAACGTTTTCGGGATTTGATAAGGTCCATCAACCGATGGTAGTGGCTCGAGTGGTGGCAGATGTTCTTCTTTCGGAGGTACTGGAGCTGCTCCCGGTGCACATGGAACACATTTGAGCTTAGCGTTCCTAGACTCTTCCGCCACGTTGTCAACTGCTAATTGAGTGGCGTAAGACGCTGATCGCTTTGCACTGCTACCTGTAATCAACTATTCACGTGCACCATACCCCACCAACGAACCCGCCATGAAAACTTATGAGCATAAATTAAAATGGCAAAGCCGACCCATAAAACACCCAAAAACGAGAACCTACCATTTGGAAGTTTGCTCACTGTGGAAAGGTGCGAGTCTTCGAGAGAATCGTCGTCCGTTTCTTCTGAAAAATACATCATATAGATCTAGTTTACGGTAATTTGAAATATGCGATTAGTTTTAGTTATCATATTGATTATTTTTTATATTAAATTTAGAGATTTTAGGGGTTGTTTTTTCTAAACTGCTATTCAGACATATTCAGACAGATGCACGCGTTTTCTCTTATGGGGTTATTCATGAAAAGCACGAAAAGCATTTTAATGCAAAAAATGCATTTTTTTTACATTAAAATGCAATCGTGAATAACATTAAAGTGGCATTTTTTGCATTAAAATGCTTTTCGTGCTTTTCATGAATAACCCCATTAAGTTATTGAAAACTAAAACTGTAAAAGTTTAGATTCTCTTGGAAAATTCCTTAAGAATTTAACCTTTTCTATTTATTTGTTTTCTCATTCCTTGCTTCTTCACATTTCATGCAAAAAGCAAGGAAATTCGAAATAGTTTGAGTACTTTAAGTAATATTAAATTGTTGATTATTTACCAGACGATGCGGTTAAAATATTTTCGAAAACCGGAGGTGCATCTGGAATCTTCACGCTGAAGTGGGGTGACCCTTCATTCTTCTCAGTTGTGCTCACAATTTCAGCATTTTCATTTTCATTACTAGAATCTGACGGTGAGTTGGGCGTAGTTGAAGGAACTATCAGACTGGAGGTTCTAGTAACTTCAGTTGTCGTAGTTGTACCGTTGGTTTCCATGGTGGTGGTGGTGGCAATAGTTGTTTCGTTCTGCGTAGTCATTGTCAATGTTTGCTCTACAGTGA
Source organism: Caenorhabditis inopinata (assembly GCA_003052745.1). Taxonomy (NCBI): domain Eukaryota; kingdom Metazoa; phylum Nematoda; class Chromadorea; order Rhabditida; family Rhabditidae; genus Caenorhabditis; species Caenorhabditis inopinata. The sequence goes on from AP018154.1 coordinate 17,381,648, forward strand.
CAGTGGCTACGCCGAGATCTCCAGAACCTCTTTGAAACCTATCCAATGGTGGCATTGGCAGGTCGAAATCACCACTCAAAGGTGACGATGATAGTATTCTATCTGGAGGTACGAAACCTGGTTGCCTCATTTCTGGAACATGTCTTCTTGATGATGGTGGAGGAATCCTCGAATATGTTTTAGCCGGTAGGTTCGCAATTCTTGGTGGTTGAGGACGTGAAGGGCGTCGAAACGGAGCTCTCATCGAAGAGGGAGCCACTTCATTGTTCACTGTTCTCGGAATAGCGGATAGGCCTGGTTAGGGTTAACGTTTAAAACAACGATCAAAATGTGATTATTCAAGGTAAAGGTGGAGAGTCCGAGTGATTAGAAAGTCAGTTTTATACATTAAAGCCGAGAAAAAAACCAACTCTGAAAGACAGGTTTCCAGCGCTTCACTATACTATACTGTTTTTAAGTCATTAGGTCCCCACTCATCGGAAAGAGACGGCCACGTCGACCAAGCGGCCGCGGCCAAGTTTCCGAGGTGTTGCAATAACGGCCCTGCCGAAATGTTAAGATTAGTGCAAATTAGTAAACCAGTTTTGCATTTCCTAATAGCTCAAAAAAAGTTGAATTCAACTTTAAATTAGACTAGAAGAATGGGCCGCAGGCTGAAAATAATACTGAAAATGGGGTGAAAGTTTGCAGTTTTTATAGAAATTCGACTTGAAATGATATATACCGCTTCGCAAAGCATTTAGCAATTGCTAAAAAAGGACATGCTTATTGAACCAAAATGCTGTTCTTAGCGACTTTTTTGTAGAATGACGGTAAAGCAGAGAATCGTCAAATGAAAGAAAATCGATTGGGAATCTGATAATTCGTTGAACTACTCACATCTCAGATATGATATTATCCATCCGGGAGGACGTGAGACTTCGTTTAAAGGCGCAACGAATTAACTGTTTGGGTCTCGTTAGGGGAGAGCGCGTTAAATTGTAAGAAAACAATTTAACAATTTAAGAAAACAATGTTTCTTACAATTTAACGCGCTAGCCCCTAACGAGACCCAAACATTCGTTGCGCCTTTAAACGAAGTCTCACGTCCTCGCGGATGGATAATAGGAATCTTTGATTCTTGCATTTCTTCATGAACGTTCCTGATTTGTAATGCTTCAAGCCGACTTCACGGCGATGCCGCTCATTTTTTCGACTGGCTCTAAGCCTTGTATCTCACTATAACTTTCCCTCCATTCTGGGAACTCTCGCAGAAGTTGTCAGAATTACTTTTGGAGGAAAACCTGAAGAAGAGATCACGTTATTAATAAGAAAAAAAGTTGCGCAGACATTAAAAACGGAAAGAACACAGCGGTTTTCAAAGAGCGTTCAAGTGGCAAGGATTGAAGAGTCAAACACCCGGCTATTAAGGCTTCCGTTTGCGCGAAATTTCGGTCGTCTCGTCTTATCGTCTTGAATTCGTCTGACGCAGTGTGTTGACAATTTTTTTATAGCGTAAGACGAATGCAAGGCGAACTGAAAGACGAACGAAGACGACTTTTTGTCTATGTCTTTCGTGGAAGCCCTACTGCATAAAACACTTTTTTTCATGATTATTTTCAATCGATACTCAAGGAACACTTAATGGAATTTCACTTTCTGATTTCAAGGCTGCCAAGTCTGCATGCACCCTTTGCCCAATATCTTACGAGAAACTTCACAACAGCTCAAGCTTAAAGCGCCTCATTACCATAAACTAGAGTTGGTGTTTCCCAGCTTTAATGGCATTTTAAGAATTACTATTTCCTTACTCGGACCCCTCCCCCCTTCTCAGTTAAATACCATCATATCCATCTGGGAAGACACCACCATGATTTGATGATTGCATTGATTGCCATGCTTCTAGATTATTACCTGAAGGCAGCATTGATATATCTAATAAATAGTTAATTACATTAGAAGACAAGAAACACAAGAAAGAGCAAGTTAATATTGAAGCGTTGGGGAGCATTATTCGTAAATCTTACCTTCATTTCCACCTTCATAACCACTTGGCTCAAGACTAGTAATCTGGAATTCATGGATTTCTCCTTCTGCCAAGACTTCATGAAGAATCAACTTACATGTTTCACGACTCTTTTTGTACCATCATAGCTCTGCAATGAATTCTGAAGCTCGTCCGATTGATACCTCCCTTTGATGGAAGCTTTAGGGATCGGCTCTGATGAAAATTATGTACACATTTTCAGTTATATTTACAGATTCTAAATAGAAAAACCAAACCACTGATTTGAAAACTAAGGAGAATGAAGTGTTATTTAATAGAAACCTACCATCCACATGTTTCGAGTTGCGTGACCTCGACCAAATGATAGGGAAAGCTGGTGGTTTTGCGGTAATCACCATCAACCTATCTCCGTGAGCTCTCGACGTGAAATGAGCACGGTTAGCCGAAGAGGGAGAGCTCGTCGCGAAAACTGAGCGAATTTTGTTAGCATGATTAATTAGAAAACCAAAAATTGGCATGTTATCAACCCAAAAAAAGCATTGCAGCAACGTCGGCGAATACTAAACTTACCGATGCCTTGGAAGTCTCCAATCATCCGCTCTGTTGGAGGAGAGTCGTTCAGCCATGCTGACCGTTTTGGTTTCCACACTCCATGCGCCTCAAATACAAAAAATAAATATGAATTCGGTTGTTTCCTAAATGCTCACAGTATTTTCTGAAGAAGGCTGTCGCGACGGTTCTTGGAATCTGAAAATTTATCTGTGTGGCCAAGTGTCTCACTCGAAACTTCACGGTTTTTTCAATTACTGTACTGGCCATAAAGAATGCGCGCGGGGGTTTTTTTTTGGGATAATAACTTCGCTGAAAACAGATATTTTGTTGTGAAAATTCTACAGTAGTTGCGGAACACCCTCACGGCAACTTGCAGAAAATGAAATTTCATTATTGCAATCATTGCAAACCAGAAGTTCGCTTGAAGCAAACTTGAAACAGCGTGGGCGAGCATCCCAATCACAGTCATTAAGGCAGTTTTGGAGTCCATGCCACGCCGTTGCCAAACTCTTATCGATGCAAAAGGGTACCCAACAAAGTATTCAACATTTTTAAACCTTTTTGCTTCCTAACATTGTTTTAAAAAGCTTCAAAAAAGTGAATTTTTCACAATTTTCTCAAATTTTGGATTTTTCCAAAACAATCAATATTTACGAGCTGCAACTTACTGAATATGTTACTCAGGTCAGTTTTAACACTGCCGAAAAAATTTGCACCGATCCGAGCAGTTTCAGCAAAGTTATCCCAGAAAAACGCCCACGCGCATTCTTTATGGCCAGTACTGTACATTCAACATCATATCTACCAGAGAAGGGCGGAATTCCGGATTCCGCCGTTTTTTTCATTCCGTGAAAAAAAATTGTTTCCGTTTTCCGTTTTCCGGATTCCGAGTTCCCAAAATCCAATTCCGCCCAACTATGAGTTTTAATACTTTATTCTCAATTGTTGTGAAAAGTATACTTTTTTGAACTTCCGCAAAAATTTTTGCGAACAGAGCGCATTTACATCATTTGATTCCCTCATTAATGGTTAAGAGACAATGTCTGAGAGATTCGACCACCAGTAGTCACAGTTTGAAAAAGTTGTTTCAATTGGTCTGATTTTTTATATAATGGGTACATGTAATGCCCTAAGTACAAAACCGTATTCAGAATTAGGCTCCGCCCCCTTCGAGTTTCATTTCCGTATTGTGGAAAAAAATTTATTACGGCACGTGGCTTCTCATCAGAATTTTATATTTCAGTGTATGGGCTACCAGAATTCATAACTGGTTGGCCGCGGTTCAGCTGCCTTTTTTCCAAAAAATGGGAAAAAGGTACCAAAACAGTAGAAAAGTGACAAAAATCGTGAAAAAAATGACAGGAGGCAGCAGAACCGCGGCCAACCAGTTATGAATTCTTGTAACCCATACTCTGAAGTATAAAGTTCTGATGAGATCTCACTTCCCGTAATATATTTTTTTTGCACAATACGGAAATGAAACCATTTTTTTTCGAAAATTCAATTTTTTGGTCGGAAGGAGAAAAGCTAGAAATATGTTCTCCACTACAAAAATGCTTCGTAAGTGACTGGTTACCGATTCCAGAAAAGAAATCGAAGTTATCTCAAAAAAGAAAAAAAATTTTTTTTCGAAACACCCCTACCGTATCTCAACTCGAAGGGGGCGGAGCCTAATTCTGAATACGGTTTTGTACTTAGGGCACCACAAGTACCTATTATATAAAGAATCAGACCAATTGAAACAACTTTTTCAAACTGTGACTATGGGCAGTTGAGCTGTGGTCGAATCTCTCAGACATTGTCTTTTAAAATTCCATTTTCCGCATTCCGCCGTTTTTTACATTCCGTATTCCGGATTCCAGATTCCGTGAAAAAATTTTTTCCGTTTTCCGGATTCCGAGTTCCCAAAATCAAATTCCGCTCTACTCTGATATCTACGGCATCTCTCTAGGCTTGCATTCTCTAAATCCAATTTCTCACCTCGTCCGAATCCATCTATTCATCGCTTGCTAACTATCGTTTTCATCTATAATCCACTAATTATTCGACGGAATCATTTCATTCCCTTTTTAGATTCTCCTAATTTATACTTAGATGCCGGGTCGCTTACTACAAAATCGCTTGATTCAACATATACACAAATACGTGTTACATTCCACTTAAGAGGACAGTCGTTGTTGTTTTTTCCGTTTTGTGGCCTATAGCGGAGACTTTCAGTAATAAAATGGTCATTATTAGTGTTATTCCTTGTGTGATTGTTTATGGCGCGGCGCCGACGTGCTTCCTTCTACAACGATGAATGGGAATATGGCATGCAGCGACGACACAGTGACTTACTATTAGGCGCATGCTTTTTGCTTTTCTCCCCAACCCTCCGGTTTCCCCCAAATGAACTTGAAAGCCGTTTCAGATAAATAAGACTGTCATTTTTGGAAAATGGAAATCTGAATCGTTTTTCATCGCATCGGCGACTCCCGCTGAGAAAATTTGCAAACTTGGCAGATGAGCGGTTATGGAAAAATAGACAAATAACAACGATATTTTCGGCGTAAATCTATTGTGAACTGCAGAATCAAAAAGTGGCGTCACGTCTTCACAAATTTCAGATACATACCACTGAAGGAAATTCCAGTTTTTATCAATATTCTATGTATTCTTGGTGCTTCTGAAACCCCTAGTCTTACTATCGGTTAACCCAACTTAAAGAACAGCGGAAAGCGAACGACGAATCGGAGAGGAGACAAAGTGAGAGTTGGTTTGGCTAATTACCAGTTTTTTTGTGGGATGAGAGAAGATGAAGATGCAGTAGAAGAAGAAGAAGAAGTAAAGAGAAACCCGCTATATTCGATCAGCACTCGTCCTTGTTATTGGATGAGCGGCAAGATAAGCGCGAATGGCATCGCAAGTAAACTGATGACTGAACTGAGGCTGATGGTTCTACGCAAAACAACTAATTGTTTCTAGTCTCATTGATTTCGTCTGGAAATGGAATCCATTCTGTATTCTAGGTTATAGATCCAGGTTATAGCTTCACTTAAAACAGCTGGAGGAGCGCAACTTTGTACAGTACTGGCCATAAAGAATGTCCGCAGGCTTTTTTCTGGGATAACTATGCTGAAAACAGATATTTTGTTGTGAAAATTCTACTGTAGCTGCGGAACACCCTCACGGCAGCTTGCAGAAAATGAAATTGCATCATTGCAAAAGTGTTCAGCCCAAAAAAAAGCCCGCGGACATTCTTTATGGCCAGTACTGTAGGAAAGGAAGCTCACATGCTTTCTAATATGGCTCTCTGATAAGTACAAAATGCTCTCTGCCTTCAGAAAATTTCATGATGCAATCTTATATTCACAAAAGATCTGAAGAGCTTTCAGCCTCTCAGCTTTCAGCCTCTCAGCTTTCAACTTCAAGTTATGTATCAATTTCTTATTACATTCTGAGCAATCAAAATAGATAATCTAACATTGCAGAATTTCAGAATTTATAATGAAACTTCAGAAGATGAGAGCTGAGAAAAAAAGGAAAAAAATGAAAGAGAATTGCTCCGGAGAATGGTTATGGAGAATGGAAGTCTCTTCAGAAGATGAATGCGAGCCTCGAAGATCGAAGATTCCCACGTTGAAAACGAAGAAGTTAGAACTAGAAAATACGCAAAAAGGGTAATAAAAGGAAAACATACTCTGCCTTGTGTTGCTGATGCTGCTGCTGGAAGGACTGACGGACCGCAGACACACAGCAGACGACCGTCAGCGTTAGAAGCACAAAACGTCGCATGTTGATTCAGATGCTCATAAATAAGTAAACACCTTCGTCTCACTTCGAATTAACTTGTGTATCTTCTGGGGGAAAATCGTACGAAGGGGGGGGGAGCGCTTCAAAAGAGGGGATGATAGGCAAAGACCGTCGGAGGAAAGAGGGCGTGGTCAGACTCACTGTTGTTCATATAGAAAAAGTCGGCGGAAAAGAAGGGGGGGGGGTGGGGGGGGGAGGACGAAAAGAAGAAGCTGTGGATGCTACTAGTTTTCTGATTTGATTCGCCGATATTGTAATGAATGGGATGGATGCAGAGAAATGCATAGAAGGACGGAACGAGTAAGCCATTTCTGGAAGCGAAGCGGCAGGAATAGTTTCGAATTGACAATAAACATTTGGAAGTGAAAAAATGGCGCGGAATAAATATTTTATCTTCCAGCTTTTGTCCCTTTGAAATAGGAGCGGCAAAGAGAGTCCTCAAGAAGCATCTCGTCTCGTCTTCGTCTTGAATTCGTCTGACGCAGAAATAGATATTGTGTTCGTCAAGTAAAATGCATTGTGTATACATTACACTACTTTTTTATTGCGTCAGACGAATTCAAGACAAACGAAGACGAAAGACAACTCCTTGTTTTCGTCATTTGTGGAAGCCAAAGTCCTCAAGAAGCATCTCGTCTCGTCTTCGTCTTGAATTCGTCTGACGCAGAAATAGATATTGTGTTCGTCAAGTAAAATACATTGTGTACACATTACACTACTTTTTTATTGCGTCAGACGAATGCAAGACGAACTGAAAGACGAACGAAGACGACTCTTTGTTTTCGTCTTTCTTGGAAGCCTTAGAAGCATTCCCATCCGATTTTTTTAAAAATTATTTTAAAATTGTGCTTCTTCTCAAATAGAACTTTTATTTCTTAAACGACCTTAAATAAATCGTATTCTTGATGATGATCAACGAAGATCTTCGTTTTCTCGCAGCTGATGGGAGTCGAATGCGGAGCCAAAAGTTATGAATAATAAGGATTTTACCTTCAGTTGCTTCTGAAATCGCTTTAGATAGAATAGCGCTACAATTTTTGAAAAAATAAACTGAAAATGTTTCAGTTTCTTTCAAAAATTTTATCAAAGTCTTCTGGAATGCACTCGGCTCACTGGCATTGCATTTTAATGAAACCTGCGGTGAACTGCAAGTGGATGCTCCTTTAAGCAAACGTTCAATCTGACTCTTCATCTGGCGAGCTTCATCAGGATCCCGAACCGCAATGCATTCTGCTGATTGCTTCACTAAGTTTACATGAAGCTAGTGCTTCTCAGTTCTGAAACTTTCGATTCGGTTGATCAGTTCCCAGACTGACATCAGGAAATGGCAATCGGTTTTGAAATCGTTCATGCCATATACTGTTTGCGAACATGGAACTATGTACAATTCACTGGCAAAAGCTTCCATCAGGCGTGAAAATGGAGATGCATTTCGTGGAAAGGCGCATCCCATCCGTACAATGACTCCTAATGCAATATTAGCTTGTGAATCGCGAATCCATGGATCCTCCGCCCACATTCATCTAATCACTTCATCGCGTATCTAAACAAAACCATCAATTCTTCCGCCGTCTCTCCTTACTCTTCCGCTCATTTCCCTTCTATATTCAATTAGGATTGTGTCATCGATGGCCTACTACCAAAGACACACACAGTCATCTTCCGTTCATTAAAAGGGATATTGCCTAATAGAACTCGTAAATTGTATCATATTACAATAGACTGGTTTTCACATATTATCATTGGTGTATCGCTGCTTCTCATAATGTCCATGACCAGCTTGTTCTCCTTTTTCAAGTTACTTTGTTCTTCCTATCATTGAGTAGATCCGAGTGATGGACTGTCAAGTTGTTATACTAATTAACCTAATTACAACCGAGGCGCAACAATTTCGCGAGAATTAAGCCAATCACTTTCTCACTTTCTCTCTCATTTCGATAAGACTTGATATCACTTTCGCTGTAACAATAAAGTTTCAGTTTCATTGCTATATGCAGTGGAGTCTCATCAGTGTGAGGGAAGCTGGAAAAAGAGAGTCGGTGACTCGCAGAGCCCAAAACTGTCGTCCTAAAACCATGTGGTAGTTTAAGACAAATCTAGAATGTGCACAAGTCTTGGCCAAGTCTCCTACAAATTTATACCAAACTTTGAAGGATCACGAATCTTGATCAAGTTTTCCACAAATTTAGGCCAATCTTTCAACATGCACAAATCTTGGTCAAGCCTTTCACAAGTCTAGGCCAAACTTTGAAGATACAAAACTCTTAGCCAATTCTCTTACAAATCTAGAGCAATCTTTGAATGAGCACAAGTCTTGATCAAGTTTTCCCTAATTCTATGCCAAACTTTGAAGGATCACGAGTCAAATCTTGGTCAGGCGTTTCACAAGTCTAGTCCAAACTTTGAAGATACAAAACTCTTGGCCAATTCTCTTACAAATCTAGAGCAATCTTTGAATGAGCACAAGTCTTGATCAAGTTTTTCCTAATTCTATGCCAAACTTTGAAGGATCACGAGTCAAATCTTGGTCAAGCCTGTCACAAGTCTAGTCCAAACTTTGAAGATACAAAACTCTTGGCCAATTCTCTTACAAATCTAAAGCAATCTTTGAATGTGCACAAGTCTCGGCCAAATAAGCCACAAATCTATCACAAGTTTTCCACAAATCTAGGCCAAGCTTTCAAGGGTCCCAAATCATTACCAAGGCTCTCACAAGTCAGGGCCAAGTTCACCACAAGTCTATCACAAGTTTTCCACAAGTTTCCGCCAACTTTTAGCCACATATTCAAATAATACCAGTGTCTAAACAATCGCAAAATGAGAAAAAATAACAGTGCACTTGGGAATTTCCGAAGTATACGCATTAAAAACGAGAAAACCGCTCAAAAAACTTTGGATGCAATTTATTTATGATTTTTATTATATTTTATGTTACATTTTAGCTTTATTTTTACATTTAGCACAAAAAAAATGAACCAATTTTGTGAAAAAAAAAACAAAATAGGAGTTGGAAAACTGAAACGGAGCATTGTCTGGATACCTGTTTCCAGACAAGTGGCTCACATGAGCTCGATATGGGGTGAGATGGGCGAATAGATGTACATCTCATTTTATTTCAAACTATTTGAAGATATGAGTAGAATTGTCGGAAGAAAACATACATATCTCTGTGGCATCTGAAAGGCCATTGCTCCAAAGGGAGATGCTCCGTGCCGGTAACAAGTCAATCGGAAAACAACCAAGAAAAACTCGGTACTACTCACAATTTGTGTGTCACAAATGGTTATTTTATTATATGAATCAAACCGGCTCCGCTGCGTCGCACAAAAAAAATGTTCGAGTGTCTGAGCCACAAGAATTGCGCTGAACCACCAAAGGTGCACACCAGACCATTTTAAGGTGTCGTAGGCTCGCTAACCAGGCTTGTGTAATCGTAACTGATGTCACCGCCTGTGCATCTATTGAAAAGTATAACATTTCACTTTCACCTGAAAAAAAATGAGCATTTTTTGTCCGCATTAAGCTTCCTTATCTTCTAGTTGAAATTAGAGAGAAAAGAAGCAACGAGTTTGTTATTATTTGAAAAATTCATTGGTAACAACAAAAAATTAATAAACACTTTGTGAAAAAAACTATATAACATTTCCAGTAATTGAAAAAAACCCGATTTCCAGAGAAGCATTCACATTTCCTTTTTCCACGCATTGCTCAAAGATTATATGTTTCGCGAAACCGCTGAATTTCGTAAATCCCATTGGTCGAAAGCGATGCTCGAGCCATTATCAGCGATTGAACTCCGTAGTTTGCGATCTGAAACAGCGGGCTTCAATGAACGGAACACATTAATTTGTTGTTTTGCAAACAAGCCGCTGTGAATCTAACTATAGGGATACCACTCTGGGATCATAGGAACCGTGAAAGCGGCGGGGAGTACACGCGAGTGCTAGTGATAATAATAAATCAATGACAAGCGTGGAACGGAGTCGATTCAAACCTACGAAATCCCGTTGCTTTCATATGACTTCTTGAGCAAATGTACCATTTCATGCTGAATTGGAGGTGCTAGTCAGTTAATTATATACAGTCTATTTTTTAAGCATATGTATATCTTTAAAGAGCTTCAGCATTTAAGTGAAAATAAGTACCTCCAGCTTTGGAGTCAGTTCATTCTTCGGCCAAAGTCTTTCCGTTTCCATTTGATGCTCAAAAAGTTTCATACGTTGATGTTTATCATAAAGAACGCTTGGGCAGCACGGGCAGCATCGAGTTATAAGATCACCGAACTTCCGATGAACCTGTAGGCGATATTTGCGATTTTCAGAAAGCTGTTACGCACAGTACCTCCACTCGAATCTGTCTATCATTAATTGTGTAGATTGGTAACCGAAGAGCACATGCAGCAATCGGCAGAAATGATGAAATGTCGGAGAGGACTGTATACAAGGATGGGAGTTCTTGCAAACTATGAATATTGACCGTCTAAGAAGAAATTGGATTATTCGTTCGGCTCGCTATCGATTTTTGGATGCTCACCTCCCAAAACGCAATAATAATGTCTAGAATGTTGCCAAGTAGGTATCCAGTGACCACCATAACAAGCATTCTTGTCACTGCTCTCACCCGAGATTTCAGCCTTGTTGATTCCCCTCTGAAAAGGAAAGGTGCTAGTTGTTTCACACTTTGTGCAACGTGATCTATTTTACAAAAAAGGGATTAGTGCTCTATATAATAATTATAATAGGAATTTGCCCGAAATGAAATAAGCGAACGCGTGAATGACTGAAACAGAATCAACGCCTTACTTCCACTCTTTTCAATGTAAACTGAGTTTCTATTTTGTGGCCACACAATCTGAAAACACACAAGTGAGTTTACTTTAATATTCTTTGAAAAGGCTCCATTGCATCCAACCTGAACGATATTACAATTTTAAAATCTCCATTCAAATTCATGTCATTATAACAGCGTTGTTCTATAATATTCGAATCAACTCACCGCGTTCCAACTGTTATGAACAGCACCAGTGCTTTGACAGTTTGATCTCGATCAGTTCGTCTCACATTCATCACAATTGCAGCGTTGAAATATGCCAAAACTGAATTCATTTAAATTGTTTAGCCATCTCGCTCACAAATTGGTCAGATACCAGCAAACGGCAGAAAAACAGTGGCAATTTTCCGGACAAAAAACCTCCAGACAACGTCCATACTCTCTCCGAACATTGGTACCACAGCAAGGCCCAACGACGAGAATCCAGTGCAATTTGGATGAATAACAACCTGAATCTCGAAAATTGGAAAAGCTCCAGTTGCGAAGAGCAACGCGCCTCAATCTCAAAGAACACAGTTCCTCTGAAAACCAGACTTCCCAAGAAACAACAGAAAACCACATATGTCCTGTGAGTCGCCAGAATTTGAAAGAGCTTTAGAGTTCTGTTGTCCACCGTACTTTGAAGATATCTTTCGACGGTTGCAGCCATCAGGAGAAACGACGCAGCCGACAGTGTGATATGGGATACAGTGAAGGCTGCACGTAGATATTCATGCCACAAGACAAGAAGGTTGAACGACTCGAAGTAGTCAGTGTACACCTGAAAATGCTCATTTTAAGTTTAGGTGAGCATCGGTAGTGGTCTCCTAGATCATTCTATTATACGATCGGAACTAAGACTATTCTGAAGTGTAACTACAGCGTCAATCAACGTCAACACACCGGGTGTTTAATCGCTTCCAGTCGGTTATTTAAGAAACCGGAAAGTGAATGCACATTTTTAGAAATTTTTCTTCAGAAAATAAACGAACGCCGATTTTAGATCAAAACTTGATGCTTCGTTTGGTGGGAAGTTCACGTCTTCTAGGTTCCCTGCTGATAATTAATTGACTATCTGCTAGAAGTAGGCTTATGCGAAAACGAACTTTAACGAACTCTGACCATCTTCTGTCTGAAATTTGCGGGTTACAGCAGATATATAGTTCATTCTCACTTTTCAGAGAATTTTGAATTCTCAGTTTCGGAAGTTTTCGAAATGTGAAAAGAAAGTCAGACTTTATATCTAGCAAAAGGGATCTTTCCGTATCGGAATAAGTAAACTTCATAGTTCTGACAGTAACGGCGTTCCGGTTACTGATTCTCCATGATCGGTATTTTTTGAAGAACTTCATTATAATTAAGTGTCTCACATTTTTGAAGTTATAGGATTCTGCGAAATTTGGAAACCTTGTCCATGTGACGATTTGCGCACCAAGTCAATAAACACCATAATTATTCTTACCTGCACGCACATAATCGCAATGTAGCATATGGAAATAAAGACGTCACAGCCGGAAATCCACATTAGATAAGTGAGATTTCGTTTCTGAAGTACTGTGGACGTGCTGAATGTGTAGAAGAGAAGCGAGTTGTGGATGATGCTGATGAGAGCGACGATGAGCCCGATGATTCCAACGAACACCATTTTCCATTCGAGGAATAATGGAAGAGAGTAATCGCAGTCATCCATCGTCGGGCTTTCCACTATGCTGATGTTACTGCTATCCATTCATACACCTAAGCGTGCTCGTTGTTTCATTGGGTATGGCTTCGGAAATATTAAATTGAAGTGCTCAAAGATCAGAAATTAACAAATATATTTTAGATAGGAAATAATGCAAATGGTGGAGAAATTGATGTCAGTGTGAAGAAATTTAGGATTAAAAGCCACAAAAAAGAGGCGGAGTAAGTAGGGATACAAAAGTGATGTGATGTGATAAAAGAAGTCGCGCGTGACAATTCGCGAAAAAAATTTCAGAGCATTCAGCGACTATTTATTGGAGCATATCTCTTTAAGATTAGGGCAGCTAAAGGAATTGGATAATGACTATGATAGCATTGTGTTACCGAAAAAAGATGTTGTGTATCGACAGTTTAAAAAAATATAATCCCAGCCGCGAGCTCACAGAAAAGTCAATTCCGGCCAGGAATCAGGGTTTTTTTAACAAGGAGATTCTGAGATTTCCTCGACATTGACAAATTAAATCATCTGGTTATGGTTTGCCTAAAACCTTAACTGTCAACGGTCGACAATTGTTATTCGGATGATGCATTTGAAAAGCTTATTGACTGATAGTGAACCTAGAAATCAGGATAAGAGCATGAAGCGTCTAGGAAGAGCCCCTCACGAGGCTGGTTTAATAAAAGAAGGTTAAGCATGGATAATGTATGCAAATGAGAATATAAAGAAAGAGAATGAAAACCGGGAAGAAGGGCAGGAATTGATTTGTCTTTAAAAAACAACTTGGAGTAAGAAGGACTCGGATACTGGCAGATAGCGTTCTGAAAGAGAACAACCAGACAAAACAAATCATGGCAGGCGGGTAGGGTGGGGGTGGTGAATGGTTTCAGAGAAATAATCTCATGGGCTTTCTCAACGAATCGGAGTCTGGTGCGAACAATATTTTGAGGAAAGTGCGTGGAGTTGTTGAAAAGGTGGTTTAATATTTAATAGAATGCACTGCGATTGAAGTCTACGGTTGAAAGAGTAGGAAATGAATTCGCTCAACAACTGTCTTTTCTTATAACTACTCATTTCCAGAATTCGATTTCTTGTATTAGGTTGATGCAAAAGTTATGTCGTTTTTGAACCTTCAACTTTAAATGACCATAACTTTGTTTAAAATCAAATTTATTAATCGAAATAAAAACCATTAGAATCAATACATTTTTGCCAACGAGAAACAAGTTTCCTTATGCCGGTACCGTAAAAGTTCGGGTTTCTGGAAGCGACGAACTCCTTGAAGGCATTTTCGGCATCGTCTTGGCTTTTGAAGCATTTCTCGCGAAGGAAGTTGTCGAGGTGCTTGAAAAAGTGGTAATCGGTGGGCGAGAGGTCTGGTGAGTATGGTGGATGAGGCAGAGTCTCATAGCCTAATTCGTTCAGCTTTTGCAGGGTCGGTTATCCAAGCATTATCGTGGAGAAGAATTTGTCCCTCTTTATTGATCCCTGCTGGGCACATACGTCGTAACTTCTGATGCATTTTGTCAATTTCCTGGCAGTACTTCTCTGCTGTAATTGTTTCGCCCACATTTAGGGAGCTGTGGTGAATGAGACCGGCTGCAGACCACCAAACAGTCACCATAACCTTTTTTTGGTGGATTTTCGGCTTCGGAAAGTGTTTGAGAGCCTCATCACGATCCAACCACTGCGCGGAACGTTGTCGGTTGTCGTAGAGGATCCACTCTTCATCACAAGTTACGATCCGGTCAAGAAACGGATCATTTTTGTTGCGTAAAAGAGGAGCGGACGACACCTCAAAACGACGATATTTTTTGATTTTCGTCTAATTCATGTGGCACCCATTTGTCGAGCTTTTTTGATTTGCCTATTTGCTTCAGATGAACAACGACTGTTGATTGGTCAACGTCGAGTTCTTCGGCAACTTCTCGTGTTGATTTGAGAAGATCGGCTTCGATTAAGGCTCGTTATCAATCACAGACTGCCGGCCGTCACGATCTTCATCTTCGAGGCTCTCGTCACCGCTACGGAATTTTTTGAACCACCGTTGTGCCGTACGTTTATTAGTGGTTTCTTGGCCAAATGCATCGTTGATATCGCGAGTTGTCTCGACAGAGTTTCGGCCTAGTTTGAACTGGAACAAGAAAATCGTTCGAATTTGCCTTTTATCCATGCTTTTTTGAAGTGCTATAAAAAGTGACATAATTATTTGAAGGAAAAATCAATAAGACAAGTAGATAGAGCGAATTACGCTCTTTAAAATGATATATAACACGACCACAGATAACCAAACATTTTATTCAAAAATCTTTCACAAAAGTAAACAACATAAAAACGACATAACTTTTGCATCAACCTAATACATGTACTTAGTCTCTCCGTGGCGTAGATGATCAATAACTGATTCTCTTCTGCATATCCGAGGGATACCTGCACCCGGCAGAGTCTCAGTCGGCTAATAGGGATACTGTGTCATGTCGGTTCAGAGGTAGCATCCAATACTGTCTGAGACCTGGCAGATCTAGCTTTGGCCTAGATATTAGAGAGTATAAAGGCACCAAAAATTCCTTTTATGCTACTGGCAGTACTCGTCACGTTTTCTTCCGCTTCCCTTCCAAGATCGTATTAAAGGGTGGCAGTTAATTAAAGAGTCGAGGGGAATCAAAGAAATTTCGGAGAAATATTAATGATTTTTGAAACGAATAATGAATTCAGAAGTTGCTTTAATATGCAGCATTCTTCTTTTTTTATGTTCCTTCATTTCGAAATAGTTAGTAATAACAAGAAGACAACCAAAATCTCCGTTGGCACGGAAAATTGTCAATGTTAATTCCAGCTTCCAAAACCAACACTGGATCTTCTCTGCAGAATGGCATTAAATTGCAAAAAGTAATCGCGTGGAAAAAGTTTAATCCATTTCATTTCTACATTGAAATAAACTTACTGACGCTAGTAGCATGTTTTCAATTAACAGCAAGCAACTTCCAGCAGCCAATAAAACTCGAGTCATGAGTGTTATCTTCAACTCTTCTCTGATTTTTTTCAGCATCACTCACTCTTCGCAGCGCCCATCAACGTATAAATATATTTTCAAAGATCTTCTCCGCGATAAAATTGATGTTTTGATTAAGTGCTATGGTATCGTCATTCACTTCGAATATGTTTCTGTAGAGCTTCCTTGTTAGAGTATATAAACCTGTTTAAAATCATTAGAAATCATCCCCTTTCAAATTATAAATTCCAAATGATATATTTTGAGCATTTCACTTTGTTTTAAATTTGTATGCTCCTTGCAAGCCTGTTTTATATGTACAGTGTCATGCGGTACGTGTAAATATAAATGAAATGAAGTTTCTGTGCAATCACTCAATCTTTGACGTTTTGTGGATGAGTAAAACGTTGAAAAAAATTTGTTTTATTGATGTGAGAAATATTCTCTCCGTTAACCACATTTCTATATTTGAAAACCTTTTTTAGTCTTATGCAGTGCGCGACACCGAGCGAAAAATTCGCGATAATCAAAGTACGGGAATTCTGGAAAATGAAGGACGGGGAGGATTGGTTCACAACTTTCGTCGTTTCGGAACAGAATGTTTCATAATCGGTGGTCACGTACATCGCATATAGTACAGGCTACTGAGAAAGAATGAGTGTTTCAGTACAAAACAAGTGAAACAAGGGCGTCTTCTCCACAGCAGTCTGGAGTAATTGTCGTGGAAATTACATTGTCAACTGAAAACATGTCGTTTTAGAAATGAAAGTTTTGCAATTTTTCAACTTCTACTCTTCCATTCACACAGCTTCAAAGCGAGGGATTTCCTACAGAAAAGTCCTTTTTTTTTTAATTTCTTGTTCCTTTGTTCAATCTTTTTCTATAAATTGTTATAACAGCTGTCGGTTTGTTACATTCTTACGGCTTGAAAAAATGAAAACAGGCTGCCGTTGGCCAGCTAAAAAGTTGAAAAAGTTCTATCTCACGACCATAACACAGATCAGGGAGACGAAGTAGGTGCTTTGTGGCTCTCATGATAAGGGAAAATTCGAGAATCTATAATCTGGGCATTTCTGAATTTTCGGAACATTTTAAAAGAGTCTTGGCTATATTAACTCTGTTCGGTTTATTTAAGGTGAAGACTGTGGAAAACTACAGCTGCGTGGATTGGCTGGTTGATTGACTCTGAACAACTGGCAGAGAGAGTCAAATAGATTTTAAAGTGAACCAAGCCTGATCCAAATGTGCATCTCATTTCATCAGTTTTAACGAAATGAGGGTCAGCATTTCGCAGGCAAACCGTCGAACTCTAAACGAGCAAGAAACGCGGACAAAAGAATCAAGGGAACTAAATTTATACCAAAATTGATTCCATTATCATTTGAAATGGGTCTCCTTTTGACAGCATTTAGAACAAATTTGCCTCTCTAGCAGTTTATCTGTGTAGAACGTAGCCGGTTAGAATCCAGCTCATTGGATACTATTTATCTTTTTTAAGGAAAAATCAAAACATTTCATCCTCTTTGCGTTTAACTATGGAATTTTAACACTCTTAAAAATAAAATAGAAAAATGTTTGAAAACAGATTGGCAAATTTTTGATTTTTCTGAAAATCTAACATTTCAAAATGGGTGATATCAGAAGTTCAAGGAGGTTGGTGAAATATGAAACGAATCATGAGGTTCAACGCATGACGTATTCAGATCTCCACCCACTCCATTACAGTTTTATATTGTTTTTCAGTCGATAGGCTAGAAAAGAGCTTCCTATTGAAATGAAAGGAACAGAAATCAAGACGTGATTTGATCATCCCGTCAGCGTTTCCGTTCGAAAAATAAAGCAAAGAGAAAGGATATATTAAGAGAAGAGATAGTGAAGAGCAAAACGATCGGCTCAAATGAGGAAATGAGATTTTTTCAAAAACCAGAAATCACTATTTCTCGGAAAAACTATTTTATCTCCGCTGAAGCCACTGAAGAAACATTGGAGAGTTTTGAAAGCAAATGTAAATACGAGAAACATTCTAAATATGCATCTACACTGCATTCACTATAATAGCACGGCGAGCTATCTCATTTTTAGATGCGTTGGGGGAGATAAGGTTTTGATAAAGGTCTATTAGGATTTTCAGCAGACAAAGTGTTTAATTGATTTTCCAAACGTTCAATGAATCATAAATTCCACCGAGATTAAAACCATTTTACGCCTCCGCGGTTTTTATTGTATAAAAGAAGAGCCAACCGGCGACAGCCGGCATTCTTATCTTCTTTTTTATAGTTCTTTAGTTTCAAGTTTTATATGTATCTTTTTATACATATTTGTCTTAGTTGAATAAATGTTTAATTATCCAATTTTGAGGCTTTTACTTTCCTCATATCAACCCCACGGAGTGCACATAACAAGCAGCCCTTTTTTAATTGTGTTTCTATGAAAAACAACAGAGAATGCCAATTATTCAACAAATATATTTTTTAAGAAAGTCAAAATTAGCATTCATCTCATGAGATGCACTACAGTTGCTGTCTTCCGCCATTCCAACCTTATATTCATCACAACATCACAACATTCATCACTAATTCGTCCTGCACTCGCTTGCCTCTTGATTTTTTCAGCACAAGATTTTTTTGATCGTAAATTTGAAATAATTAACAACTTAGACGTCCAGTTCGGATTCAAACTTGAAGCTGTGAAAACACCGTCTATCGATTCTGTTTCATAGCAGGGTTCAAGTCATTTTTCGAATTTCTCGCCAATAATATCTCCACCGACCCAAAATTTGTGATCCAAAGCAATCACTGAGAGTGGCATTCTAGAAAAACTAATGGAAACCATAAAAAAAGAAAACCAAAAAATGAGAAACGTTGATTAAACCCTGCCTCCGAAATCCACTTTGTGCTCACGTACACAAATATGCAAGTCTATTATAGAGAATACGGTATTAATCACATCTCTTACGAAGGCTTTGGCGAATGTCTAGACAAGAGCACCGGAAGGAGAGCAAAAAAGGAAATTCAATGCGCTTTGATCGAGTTTCTTCGAGCAACATGCACGTTGAAATGACGCGATCAGTAGCTTTACTTATTACCGTTTCAGTACTAAGCAGAACTATGAAAGGCAAATTTTTATTCAGGTAAAGGCTCAAGAGATTAGCAACCTTTGATCGGTTTTGTGAATAGGAAAATCACTAAAAAAAGGAAGAAGGATGTTTTTATCTTTTGGGAAATCAGTGTGTAGGGACAGAAAAGAGGAAGCGACTCGCGGAGAAACATTGCGCATCCACTCTTCAAATGCAGCCAATTACTAGTGCAAGACTAGTTAGCGAGTGAGTGTAAAAGCGGATGAAACAAGTTACAGCTCTTTTTTAAAAGTAGTTCTTTGTATTTCGATCTTTTGTGGTCTCGTGATGTAAACTTGAAATAATTAGCATTTTATGATTTTCAGAAGGTTACAAATAAGGAAGAATAAATACCTATTTTGATATTAGAAATCAAATATGAAGATTGAAATTGAGATCAATAACAAGAAAAGAATGCTAAAAACATCGAAATATAATAGACGAACGAAACGAAAAAATTATTTTGCAAAAAATGAGCAAATTGTAGATAATGGTTTAAGAGATTTGAATATTGGCAAAAGGGCGATTCTCAAGGATTTCCCGATTTCTGGATTCGTGTTTCATCAGCTTTTATAGGAATAGCAAAATGAACCACTTTATAGTCAAAAGCAAGAGCCTACAAGTTACATCTACAATTTACAGTTACAGAAAAATTGTGCCTCAGCTATATTTATTTTCCATAGCCTTGCGTTTTCCTTAATCAAGTTTTGAAAAGCTTTTGTAATCGATGATTTAAGAAACAACGAATTGATTATTCCGTTTTTTATATTCTAGAGCTGATTAACACTTTATGTAATCATTTTTTCAAGAATTTCGAGCTAACTAGAAATTTTTAGGCTCTTTTAACTGGAATTTCTATATGAGAATTTTTAAAACTGTTTTTCTTTCGTGTAGAATGCACTGATTTTTTCATAAACTCTCAAAAACAACGCGAAAGTCTAGAATAAATACTGTGTTTTTGTCGAGATTTGAATTAAAAACTCGAACCGCGGATAGGCCAAATGCTGACATTATGATTTTCTCTGAAAGTTAAAGCAAAATTTCTTTCAGCTCTGTTTAATAATTTATATTTACTATACATCGAGGTAAAAACAAGGACATTTATTATGCAGTGTTTTCGCAATGCTGGGTCATATTCACTATTTGTTTTGGCTTATTGTTCCAGATTGAGGAGCGGGAAGGTGCACTGAATTTTCAAGTAACATCGACAACCAAGTTTTTCAAGCTCGCCACTTCAGAGCAAAGGTTGGGCAATTTCATTCAACGATACGGATTGATGTCGCCAATCCTTCGCATAACCCTCGCCAAACTTTTGTTCTAATATTGCAATTATGTCAATTTCTTCCTAAAAGCTGTCTAAGATTCGGTAAAAACCGTGAGAGCTTTTGTTTCAACCAAAAGGTGAGAAATTTTTGGCTCAAAAGTCGCGTAACTTCTCATTTTTGCGCAGGAGTTGCATACGAATGGTGAGATATCATGAGAAAGTTAGAAGAGACAAAAGACGGAGTCAGACGAAGGTTTGGTGGCTTCAAAACGAGCCTTGGGCAATTTCAATTCAGCACGTATCTGTACGCGAAACGCGAATTTCTGCCTAAAACTTGAATGTGAATACCGTGAAGTCTCTGCCATTTCTGAAAGACCGTGATACAGACAATTTCATAATAATTAAGAAATCACTGAAATCATTTAATCACTAAAAGCAGAAAAAGTGAGTGTGTTCACTTTCATCTTGCGATTTTCGTGAAACGAAAGTAGCTTCAAAGCAAAGATGCTGAAAGCCGCCGGTGTTACAGATCTTTGTGAAACATGCTGAGCAGACAGAAAATCAGACCGCATAGTGACTGATCTGAATTGTATTCTGCTGTCCGCTTCCAATTGTTCTGCAACAGACAAACAATGAAGAAAAAGAGCATAAATAATAAACTAATGGAGACGGGGAACTTTCTGTTTTTAAGACGACATTGTGTCGTATGTTGACTGGTTTCTGAAACGTCTCTCATCTACTGTAACTGGGGAGAAGGGGAATTGGGCAATAACGAATTGTTCTCTTAGTGAACGAAGGAGAACTAAACGAGCTCGTTTAGAGCATCTTGTAAACGGGAGAAAAGAGTGAGCTTGGGCTGCAAAGGCGCGAATATCTCTCCACGTGTGCTAGAAGAAGAGCTACTTATTTCATTTATCTTTTTTAGTTCATTGTTTCTAGCATTCTTGCTATTCGGGTAGGCACGGGCCGAACACGTGAAAGCGGAAAACTTTCTTCAGAGTGAAGAATAATGCTAGAAACCGATGACAAGAACTCGGTGAGTTAGGTAAAGCAAAATTTAGAAAGAAGTTATCAAGTGACACAACATTGAAATACAACAGAAGAAACCAGACTCGCAACTTAACATCTTTCCGTTCAACAAGTATGAATGCAAAATTAATTTACATTTTTTGATAAAACCAGCAGTTATCTGCCATTTGCGACCTTTTCTGAGCGATAATTCTCAATTTGAAAAAGGTTATGCCCTAACCCGAATTGCAAGTATGGTTGCCAGGTTGAAGAACTTGTGAAATGAAAAACTCAAATTACTTTTATTTAGTTTCCGGTGTCAGAGATGCTTCATTTAAAGACGAGCAATACTATTTGTAAAGCCAAATATGAGTTCAGAAGCTGAGCTACATAACTTAATGCTGTTCATTTTTAAAAGTTCATTTTCAATATTCTGTTTTTAAAAAGGAAAAGAATAGGATAATGTTTTTTTAAGCTAAAAGTGAACAATTGAGATTAGAAAACCTTTGAAAGGGGAGAAAATGACAAGTGGATTAGCAGTTAATCCATTCGATATTTCAGTAGTTTTCCGGCATACATTACATTTTGAAACAGATCTTTCGGCAAAGAATCCCTTAATCGCGATTTTGTTTGACATCCAGAAAACGACCGAAATAATCGACTACAGACTATAGAAGGAGATGATTCAATAAGAATATGTTGAATTCTAAGAATAACACAGGAATGACGTATACAAAAGTCAGAGTGAATTCGGAAGAGGTCAATTTTGCATAGTGAAGAAGAAACATCGAATTAAAAAAGCCACAGTTGCAGTGAGATGCAACAGGCCTTGAGAAATTTTACTTTAAAAAATTCCAAAAACATCCATTATTCAATTATTTTTGTTCAACACTTGGTCACAGAATTGCAGAAATATTCCAGCCTGAAACGCGGGATATTTTAATTCAAAACAAGGATTTTCTTAATTCAAAGATTTTCGGTAATAGGCCAATTTTAAGTATTTCATCAAATATTCGGCTCCGTATCTGCTGATTATTCCTACATTATTCGGCGCGTGCAAAATGCGCAGGGTTCGTGCATTATTTAATTAAATATAAACATTTATGAAAGAGTTCCATAGCATTAGAGAAAATTATAATTTCTTAGAATTTTTCCTCTTTTTGAATTGTGCCCCTGAAAAGTTTCGAGTGCAACGGGGAAAAAGAATTTCTCCCCAAATATATTCTTTGATGGTTGAGGAATAAAATATCTAGAGAATATACTTGTGAACAGTAGTTGAATATAGCTGATACTTCAAGCACGAAAGAAGTAAATCAAATTTAAGAAATAGTGAATTTAATTCCGGAAACACTGATAAGAACTTTGGAAATAATCGTTTCGAGCGAGTTCTTATATTTGACTTTTTTAATATTAAAATGTTTAGTGAATTGAAAATTCGCATTGAAAGCTATTTGTTTTTGCAAAAAACGTTGGCTCAATCAAGTGTGAATATTCCTTGTTTTTCCTTTCTCACACGATAATGCTAAACTTCGTTATGGTGGTATCCAGAATAAGGTTTCAGATGGAAAAAAGGATGGATTTCGAATTTATTGCGTTACCACGCGGAGGAGTTTGGCAACAACGGATATACAAACGAACGAGGAAGAAAAAAAATTCATTGTGACCCATTAGCCGAACATACTTGGAGAGGAGACAGATTCTAGGAAGTGCGTATTCTGGAATTCTGAAGGACAATGCAGCCCAATGAGTCCAAGAGATGTTCAATGGGGAATGTCGAACTGAAAATATGAGAGACCTGATCGGTTTGTGAAAGTTTAAAGGGGGTGGAAATTCGAGAATTTCCTGGCGTATCTAATTGTTTGTTTTTTTTTCTAAACGGTTTATCGGCTATTTTTGGCTTCTATCGAGTTTGGAATTGTTTTATTTTTCAGTTTCCGTCTTAAATTCAGTATACTAAAAGCATGAAGTTTCTGTCTTTCTGGGTAGCAAAAGTTGAATGCATTCATAAGTAGGATTTGCGATTGTTGAGAGTCAGAAAACATCATTGAACTGTAAACAGAGCAAAGCATAGTAAAAAGCGGTTGATTAGAAAGTGGCTAATGATCGAAAAAAAACGATGATGCTATACTTGTCAGCCTACTGGCGCGTTCGTTCCGATGAACTGCACTCATGCCAAATATATTTAGCGTCCTCTGTTCCAAAAAATTCACAGTATCGAAATATCTCGTTGTAACGAATGCTGCTTTAATTAAAAACAATTGAAAAAATGAATACTTTGCTTAAAAGAACGGGACAAATTACAATCCCGGCTAATCAAAATTGTTTCCAGAAAAAGTAAAATATAGAATATATAATTTGAAAATACATGGAATTATTTCGAAAATCCGCCGAATCTACTAGGCTTTGCAAATGCTTCTCTTTTTCATATTATGTTGAGAGCGCTCTCAACGATATTGCTTTCCTTAAAAATAAAATAAAGAAGGCCACTAGTCCTATTTTTAATACAAGTAAGAATGCTCGCCTTCGATCGCAGTGATCGAAGGAGAGCATGTCCTGCACTCTTCATGTCACGAGTTTCTGATATTTCAAATTTCGCAATTCGAGTCGATTTGCATTATTCAAGTCGGTAGAATTAATAATTTAAAGGACGAGCTCTCACCCATCAGTGGTAAATGGGAAAACATGAGCAGAGAATGGCCAATTCAAGTAGAAGTTTGGAGCAAAGGATTATGATAGGAGGGAAACATATTCCAGCACAGATAATATAAAACTGTAAATTACCAGTTCCCTGGAACGAGAAATGTGAGAAAAAGAAGTGAACAACGATTGAGGAAAAGGTGAGAAAATGAAACTCGAGAAACGCGCAATCCAGCACGCAAAACATAGTTAAACAACTAGACAATATTTTTTCTTTGGAATTTGTCATAGCTTTTCACTTATTGTGAATGCTGGCTTATTGTGCAAAGCATGTATTCGGAAGCATTAAAATCCCTCACAACAAATTAAATTTATACGGAAAATAAAAAAATTTTTGTTAGTTTTAAAGTTCCTACGAAAATTTGGCTACCTACGGAAATGAAATTCTATTTTTGAAGAATTAGCAAATTATTTCAATTTTGCTTGTAAAAATCAAATACCTAATTTCAGGTTTCAACTAAAAACGGCATATTGATATTTTGTTGCCCACTACTCAAACTATGCGAAATTCAATTCCTGACATTATTTTTATTTATTTGCAAAAAAATGGGTATTTTTAAAGCTAAAATTTTTCAGCGGGAATTTCTATAAACGTGGCGACACTAGTTTTTCTTTCAGTGGAGCAATTTCGCACCATAATCCAATTTAAGACGAATCGCTAATTTAATAATACGATTATTAGAACTTTCACTGGTTTTATTAGTTCTGAGGGAATTTTCGGCATACACGATGAATCTGGCACAATGCTCAGCAGAACTCGCGCCGCTTTCACAAGCACTGGTGCAGTTCTTACTATTTCTAGCATAGAACAAAGTTGGTTGAAACGCATTCCGAAGCGCAACTTCAGAAAGAAAATAAATAGCTTCAAACTTGGAAATCTGATATACTATTTATACGCTTGACAGGCTCTTTCCAGCTTATCTCATTCCTTCTCCCATCTCTGTTGCCTTCTTTAAGCATCTTGGGCCCCCTTTTTTTCATTTCGTCATCTTATTCCTATTATTCACAAGCATTATTCTTTAAATGTTTTTTTCTTTGTTTCATTTTTTAAAATTAAATATGAGTTAAATGAATGAAAATACATGCATAACAAATGTATAATTTATGTTGCAGCTATTCTTACGAACACCTGCAAGCTCCAGCATTTTACTAAACAAACTCACTCAATTTTGTAGAGTTTATTAAAGATTTTGAGCACACAAAACGTATTCTTTGACCCAAATGGCGAATCAGCGAAATAAATGAAATTCAAGTCTTTCAAGCATGCTTTCGTTTACTTCAATGGTTACACATATCATAGAGTACAGTACAATCGGGAAGATGAACAACTTGAGGATTCGGTTAGTACGGAGATAATAAACGTGAGGCCAGCAGTGGCCCAATGATCAAGTGGGAAGCGAGAAGAGGGCTTCTAGCGATAACGATGCAATGCACAGAGTAAAAAACACATCGGGTCGGCTTATAGTTTTCTTCACAATAAAAATAAATGCTCCGAAAAGTCACAAGTCGTAAATCTCAGTTCATTTTATAAGAAAAGCTTCGAATTGTAGCCATGACCACACTGTACGTCGAACTCTGGCAACGTGGACCGCATGTATTCTTTCTTGAATTCTACCTACATTTAATCCTTTTTGTAACCTGGCCACATATTTACGTTTACAGTGTATGTATATAGAAATTTCTCCCTCAATAATTCAGTGAAAGGAGGAATGTTCAAAGAAAAAAATAGCAGCTGCTCACGGCAGCTCCCGACGGGTGAAATACGGATGATATACGAGCCATATTACAGTTCCTGACAAAATTCTGGAAGTATACAGGTATAATCCTTGCTAAGAGCGCGCTGCATTTAGGTCCTGAAAATTGACGCTTAAAGAATACATTAAAATCAGACTATTACTAACTGAAAAGTGTAACTTTTATTTTCTAACAACTAATAAACATTTGAGAAAAAAAAAGATGAATTCAATTATGCGACGTAGGCATCACCGGTTATTTCAAAAGATAAAGGGAAATCCCGAAATCTGAGAAGTTAATAAGAGTAAACAACTCTGAATAAGGGAAGGATGAAGGATGACTGAACCTGCTTGAAAATCTTGGGGTAAATAATCAAATACTCATGGGAACATTTTTCCCAGGCTCGGTGTCAATATATGAAGTAAGACCCTTCGGCTGAAAAACTTTTCAAATTTCATAGCAGTAACACCGCACATATACATACATACAGGGTGGCAGCCAAATACCGTTACACGCTTGAAACGTTATAAATGTCTTCAAACAAGTTCAATTTTCACCAGAATTGGACAGAAGTTTATTGAAATGATACAAAAACAAGTTTTAACGATAGTTTCCAAATCGCCCTCCTTTGGCCTTCACCACCGCTCTCAATCTCTTCGGGTAAGCGTCCACCACGGCACGCAGGTAGTTGGCATCCATTTCGTCCAGGCTTTCACAAGTGCGACCTTCAGAGCGCTCAAACTAGCGTAGTTTTTGGTGGAAACCTTCTGGGTCAAATATCCCCAAACGGCGTAGTCCATAGAATTCATGTCGGGTGACGACGCTGGCCATTCTGACGAGGAGATGAACTCAGGAAAATTGTTCTTGCACCACTGCTGAGTGGCCTTGGCGCGATGAGCCCGTGCGCCGTCTTGTTGGAAGCACCAGGGTCGGTTTCCGTAATGCGATTTGGACCACGGAAGAATTGCAGCCTCTAAAATGTGTTTTCTGTAGTAGGTATGGTTCACCTTGGCTCCCAAATCAACAAAAATCAGCGGGGTTTTGCCTTCGGAGCAAATTCCACCAAAAACGATGACTGAAGACGGATGAGATGTCTTATTGAGAATTTTTCCGTTTTTACAGACAGTTTGAAAATATTTTGCAATAACTCGATGGTTTTGGCCATTCTTATTAGCTTCAACGATGAAAAATTTCTCGTCTGCGAACAGTGTGCCTGAGCGCGTGCCTTGAAGAAGCTTTCGTGCTTTTTGCATTCGGAGAGCTTTGATTTTCTCGGTCAGGAATGCGCTATTTTGCATACGATACGGAGTCATCTTCAGCTTCTCTTTGACAATGATTCTCATAGAATATCGGAACTTTTTGAAGTCTTTAGCAAGCTTCCTCATGCTTCGCTCCGGATTTCTTAGGATTCTTTCCCGAACGCTTTTGGCGTCGTTAAAGTGACAGGACGACCCGATCTTGGATAGTCATCAGGTGTACGAAGACGGTGGAAGAGAGTAACAGTTCGATGAAGAAGCATTCGGTTGACGTTCAACCGCTTAGCGATCTCCGAATTCGACACACCCTACTGCATCAGTTGAATAATAGAACCACGATGGGGTGAAGCAGCCGTCATTACCTTAAAAATGGAAGTTGCAACCAGAAAATTGAAAAACATAATAATAAATATGTAATAATTAATAAAAAATAAAATTGATACAGTAGCGACTTGTGCTCATGCGCCAGAATCCACGCAAAGTTGTGTAACACTACATGGCAGCCACCCTGTATAATACAAAACCACGGCAGTTGGATTTATGGAGCGGTGAAGGGAGGACGGGATAGAGGGTGGTCTGCGGGCGGTTTCGCACTTAAAAAAGGATTAAGCTAGAATGCACAAAGAATACCGTTCATCAGTGTAGTCAATGAGTCGTCGTGGCTTTTTGCCGGAGTCCTATATGGTCATTTCTGGAAATTCTGTGCTATATTTCTTATATTTAGCTAGCATTACTTAAAAATAAGAGATACATTTAAATATGTAAAAACGAAAAAAAGTGAATCACCGGCCAATCTATGACATTGGGAAAGAAATGTTTATAAATCAGACAAGCCCCCCAATTTCGGGATATTTTTGGAGAAAGTTGCGCGAAGAAGGGCAAAGCATTTGCGCAGAAATAGGCATCCATAAACTATGGGAGATTCGGTTGGCCGATGACGCTCAGCTTTTTAGTGGTCTTGAGGATTTGCGTCTCGCTACCTCTCGGGTCACGTTAATTTTTCCAATTCGTGCATCTTTTCAGAAATGCCCGCAGAAATGAATATATAATCAGACAGGCTACTCTTAAATTTTATATTATAAAAGAGAAGATGATGATGATATCGGGCAAATTTCAGAATTGTCAATTGGCCCATGCTAAAAAGATGATCAAATAAACATTTGGTAAGTATAAAGAACACTCTTCTTTTGTGAGTGACATGCATAATATGACCTTTTTGGAGAGAGAATAGTGTTAATACGATTGAAAAGAGCAGCGGAAACCTATATATATATTATTGCTTAGAATTTTCTTCAACATTTGTAAAATGGTCATTGTTGGAGAGAGCAGATCCTTTTAAAATTGTAAAGTTTAACTTTAGTCAAGGAACATACCTTTCGGAATACACTACCGTGCGCTTAAAAAGAAAAAAACGTCAAGATTGCACAACAAATGACAGAAACAAAAAATAAGAATAGATAATAACTTGTATTCATGCGTATCTAGAAATTGGGATTTACTTCCAGCAGTCAATACGAGGGGTTTTATAAAGCGAAGATTCGCTGCATCAGCGCATTTTTAAAGGCCTCATAAAGCATATCAACAATTGAGCAAGATTTTCAGGAGTTTAGCTTTTAGAATGCATTCCCTTCAAAATGTTTCTCGAATACTTTTCAAATATTACCGTTTCAATGCTTCTTAGATATTACTCTTTCTTGATATTACTGGAAGTGGACCAGACTTCAATTTATATAGAATACATGCGGAGCAACAAGCAAGCTTATTCAGTTTATGATGAAAATGATATAATCGTATTGTTCTTTGAAAAGGTATATAATATTGTTTCCTGTTTTGAACGCGTTTTGTCGAATTTGCTTAAAACTCAGTACTTGTTAAGTACGATTTTCAGCTGTGAGAATTGATAGTAAACTAGGAAACATGAACATTATGTTAATGCTGGAAAAATCACCGAATTTAATGTAATGAATGAACAACGCTTCATTTTATAATTGTCACCAATCAAATGATTTTCTCACATGGTTAATCCAGTCGGCAGAAATTCGAATGCCTTTATCTCTCTGTCTTTTTTCAATTATTGAGCCAAATCGCTTGATTGGAATAACCGTTATTCATCTAAAATATACCATAAATTGTTTTCTCAAAACTTACCTTTTTTGACCATTCTTAACCATAGATTTAAGTCTTCACGAGTGTGGTCTAGAAATTTCTTCTTAGCTGTTGTCGTGTCATTGAGCACGACGCCCTTTGTTCTGCCAGCATTATGCAGATCTGAAAACAGAAAGAAGAAAGAGTGGAAAAAGCATTAGAAAAACATTTATATCCAAAAAAAAAAAAAAGAATTATTCGAAAAAAATTCACAGAATGCTGCACTGGAGCGCGGTTGCATTACTATATATATAAATGCTGCACAGGTGCTGGAAATCCCACTATTAATTAAATGAAATGCAGAATAGAATTCATTACCTATGCGAATCAAAGCGAAATAAAATAATGTACAGTCGTCTTCCAGTAAAATGCAATACCTTCTTGACTTAACAAGAAAAATAAATACCCTGCAGTTTAATAGAAATAGAAGCATGAATGCTCACAAACGATTAGTGTGTTGGATCTGTTCTCCTAGATGGAACTGTAAGAATTTTTGTACACTCAAACCAAATAGGTCTGTGTTTTTCTACATCATGTACAGCTTTCATTCCCGCATTTCCGCGCTTCTAGAATAGATGCTCCGCGTAAAGTCTAAAATCTATTTTCTTGCGCGGTCTATTTGCAAATGGCTTTGAAAAATTCGGATATCTATCAAATAAATTGTTGCAATAATCGTTTATTAAGTCAAAAATCATATAAGATTTACAAAATATCTGTTCAATGACGTATTTCGTTTTCTTATCAGTAGCTTATATTATACTGAAAATATGAAAAAAGATAAACAATAAGAAAATAGAAATCAATAACCCTGTTGCACAATCAGCGAACCGATGCAATTATTCACGTCCGGAAAAATAACTGAATTCTCCTGCTATTTAAGATACTCACTCCTGCCACGCATCCCATTCAGTTTTCAGTCGCTGCAAAACTGCGGCTATCGCGTTGTAGAGCTGCCGTAAGAAAGATTATTGGAATTCTGTAGTAGAATTGAACCCAGAATATCCATAAAACAGCAATCGCCAATTGTTGAAGCTTCTCTCTTCCAGTCCTGCCGCTCCCAAGAAATGAAAAAAAGAGAAAATAAACTCAGTTCAAACAGATCTCCATTTATCACAAAAGGAAATTAATAGTTTTTCGAATATTTTTTTTAAACATGCATCGTAGTCGAGCATGGCGTGGTCGCCGCACCAAGCCATTAATGAATAAAAAAGACAACTTGGGACCAAAACGGTTTTTCTTTCTAGATTTTTCTCAGTGGACTTTCCTCGTGGACTTTTAGTTCGGATAAACGACAAGCACGTGATACTGAAAAGCAGTTGTTGAAGTCATAAGACGGCAAACTATGGTGTTGAAGGTCCTATGCGACAATAGGGGAAGAAATTTGTGCTAATTGGATAATTAACAAATTCTGAGTAACGCTTTCGGATGTATTGTTCAGAAACGATAATCGACGAACAACAAAGCAGAGGCTAATAGATGAGGGATGTCAACGGCAAGAAGTCAGTGAGTGAAACAGGAGATTTTTGAAGAATTCCGGCAAAGAGATCCGAAGAACACCAACAAAGGAAATTCGACGAGATGGTTTCTGCATTTTCGGCTTGGTAAGAAAGCCGAAGAGACAAATCAAGTTGTGCAAAAAGGTCAAAAGGTGTGAGTGGAACCAATTTAAACCTTAACACTGAGCTCCAAGCACCAAAAAACTCCAAGCTACATAATTAATTGTCATCGCAAATGTTATTGAAAGTGGAGACAGCATGTTCAAAGGGCAACTGGAGAAAAGCACAAAGTGGAGAAAGCTCCAGAGGCTTAAAAGAAAGCGTCTGGCGGATTGATAAACAGACTGGCAACTTCTCAGGTGAACTGAAATGTTGGAAAAAAAAGAAAAACAGCACAATCAGAGAGTCGGAACGTCGTCAAATAATTCAACGAGTTCGTTGGCGTAATAGGGAAATGTAATAGTGACAATGAATCTGACAGGTCACTAAAAAAAGGAGGCGGAAGTATTATCTATCCGCGAGTACGTGATTTTTCGTTTAAAGGCGCTGTTTGGGTCTCGTTAGGGGACGCGCCAATTTAAAAATTGTAAGAAAGCGCCCACACTGCGTTTGTGATTTCTTTTCGAAAATCGAAACGAATATAGGAATTTTTTCTATTTATATTTTGCTTCGAAAATCATGTTTTTTAAAATAAATTTTTATTGTCAAATTTCGCTACACTGCGTATGTGATTTCTTTTCGAAAATTGAAGCGAAATTTGACAATAAAAATTTATTTTAAAAAACATGATTTTCGAAGCAAAATATAAATAGAAAAAATTCCTATATTCGTTTCGATTTTCGAAAAGAAATCACAAACGCAGTGTGTGCGCTTTCTTACAATTTTTAAATTGGCGCGTTAAAACGCGCTATCCCCTAACGAGACCCAAACACCGCCTCTAAACGAAAAATCACGTACTCGCGGATAGATAATAGCAAGAGTATGGAAGCCATTGGGGGCAGGTGTAGTAGATAGAAAGCACCTGAAGAAGGTTAAATAATGGAAATGGTGCAGTGCATGAGCAAGATTAAGGCTTAGTCGTCTTGGTTCGTCTTTCAATTCGTTTTTCATTCGTCTTACGCAATAGAAAAGTTGTCAACACACTGTGTTAGACGAATTCAAGACGAAGATGAGACGAGATGACCGAAATTTCGCCCAAATGGAAGTCTTAAGCAAGATGTGGTACTTCCTAAGCCAATTCAATAATAATGAAGAAACAAAGTATTAGGGTGATAAGTCGTGACAGATTTTTCAAGTTGATGTTTTGTTAGTTTTTTTTTCTGTGAAAATTTTATGAAGACAGCTCTCTTTCTGTCTCATGGGAGGTTGAACGTGCCCCTATCGGCAACACAATTCGTATAATTTCCAGTGATCGCAGCACTGAGAAATGGCTCTCACTTTTGCCCCCACTATATTGCATTTTCAACATGTTGTTTTATTTTTGTTTTTATCTGGTCTGAAACTACCAGAAAATGACAAGGATGCACCCTCTGAAAGTATTACGCCATTTTCGAAAATGGCGATTTTTCATTGGATGATGTGATGATGCCCGTACCGGTATACCGGTAGACCAATGGATTTGGATTTGGATACGTTACGCTCCGAAGTGGAGAGCGATCCTTTTCAAACATCCCTTGAGCTAGCAAGGACCATTGGGGTTAGTCAAGCAACTATTGATTGGGGCCTTGCATGCTTTGGAAAAGTTCAAAAACTCGGACGATATGTTCCCCACGTTTTGACGCAACACAACTTGGACACCCGTGTATCAGCACGGGGGTCACGCTACATCTACTCTTCACCTCACGCTACACTGCACTCATGAATGGCTCGATCAAATCATTATTGGAGATAAAAAATGGATACTTGCTCGAGGAAAAAACGCCGTAATCTATTTTCAACACGGAAAATGCGAGACCGCAAGGAAGACGAAAGCTGAACTCGCAGTATATGGCTGGACTGTTCTGCCACGGCCACCGTATACCCGGACTTAGCACGCTCTGATTATCATCTTTTCAGTCATCTCCAACGACATCTTGTTGGGAAGAAATTCACAACTCGGAAGGATATCGAAAATGAGTTGAAGTCATTCTTTAAGTTCCAGAACCTGGCGTTTTGGTAGGACGGCATTCGCAAGTTGGTGAACCGTTGGCAGACCGTTATTGATAAACATGGCCAGTATATATAATTTAGCTAATATAATTTCGATCAGTTATGCAATAAACTTTTCAAACTGAAAATCCGTTAGGACTTATGAATCAATCTAATAATGGAATTATTAGACGAATAAAAAGCTATCAAGAATACGAAAATGAATGAAAAGAGGCTTAATAAAATCATATAAAAATCAAATCACAGTAATTCCAGCAAATTAGGATGAGAAGCATATGCAGTTTTTACGCAAAATTTGTTCGACAGAATGCAACAAATCCATACTGCTTGATTCATAGTGGAGCTGCTAGAATTTCAATGAAATAAGAATTGAGCTGATCGGAAAATACAACGTGGCTAATCACAATTAAACATTTAAAAGTGGCGATGTTTCGTAAGTATCAATCGAAAAAATTACAGGAAACACATCAATAAGGAAATACAGAGATTTCTGTTGTGAGAGCTGCGCATCTGAACGTTTCTGTCGTTAGGAAAATTTTATAATTGCATTTTTTTTTTTGAACTATGGTCAAAAATATTTGAACTGTGTTACTATGGCAAACGCCAAAAGCTGATTAAAAAAAAACATTTTTAAACTGAAAACAACCAAATGTTGGTAGTTCATTGTGCCCGATCTTCATGCAGATGCAGATGCATTCGAGGCACTTCGTAGAGCATAATTTTCAAAATTGCCCATTCGGAGAATATGTGCAAATGTTACACCTGATAATTGCCCACGGTATGCCTCGGAATTTCTAAATTCCGAGGAATACCGCAATACTATCTTTTCATAGACCTTTTTCGGATAGAATTGGCTTCTTCTCAAGCCGAATGATCTAGGAACTCATAAGAAGATGTAAAAATGTTGGCATCTAAATAAATTCTAAAAATGAAAAGGGCACGGCATCAAAAGCACCAGCGACGCTGTCACCTGCTCTCGAATTCTAGCTCAACTCTTCGGCACCATCGTTCTTCCCGCGCTCGCATACGGACCTTTACGTGAGCCTAAACCTTCGCACAGAATCTCGCTGAAAGAATCAGGATGGCGCATGCATCAATAAAATGAAGATTAATAGGAATGACCCTGACTTACGCCACGAAGACATCTGAAGAATCCCCCCAGTCACGGACCTACTTAACTATAATACATCAAAAAGAAAAAAAAATAGGATGCGCCGGGCACATTATGCGAAGATGGAAAATGGACAAAACTGACACAAGAATGGTTTCCTCGAAACCGAAAACGGCCTGTCGGACGACCCCCCCCCCCTATGAGATGGTCCGGACAAGCGAATAACGGATCTAACAAGTAAAGTGGTTGGATCTCATTAAAGCGACTCATGAAATCACCACATATCTGTTAGATTTGTGGCCGCTCTCTCACTATTTTTATAGTCGGATCAATTTAGACAACTGTTATTTTGCAGGCGGAAAATCATTTCATCATTGAAGATTTTGTCTGAGGATTATTTGGCTAGATAACACTGGAGATCGGACGACGAATTTATGTAAAGAGAGAGAGAGAGAGAGAGAAGTGCTAAAATTGTGTCTACGCTTTCCATAAATTAGATGAATATGTAATGATGGGATTGAGTGCCGGGAACACAATCATGAAGGCGAACATGAATGTTTTGGACTGAATGAGCGACAAAACACTGGTGGCGGTTGTAGAAATCAGAGAACAAGGCGAGGTGCTCTCCTGATGCCTTGTGCCCTATAAATAATAGCAGGAATTTCGGAATTTTAAAAATAGAAACAACTTTTTTTGCACGGCAACTTGCCTTTTTACTCATTTTACACCGCACCTTGCTGCTTCTCACGGCGACTTGCCAATCGAAGAGCAAGCTGCCGTATGCTTGTAAAAAGTTGTTGTTTGCGTCAGATGACACAAAATTTATTGCAAGCGTTCGCGAGCGTTGGCTTTTCATAGATAACAGATTCATGGAGAGAAAATAAAGAAAATCAATGAAAAATAA
The DNA here is from genome assembly GCA_003052745.1 of Caenorhabditis inopinata. NCBI lineage: Eukaryota > Metazoa > Nematoda > Chromadorea > Rhabditida > Rhabditidae > Caenorhabditis > Caenorhabditis inopinata. The sequence goes on from AP018154.1 coordinate 17,416,339, forward strand.
GGTATTCTTCACCTTTGAAAGTAATAAAAAGACATGGAATTGGTGTGATTTCGGATGAACTAAGTTGTGTTGTACTGAAACTTCTGCTCCGTAATGATCCACTCTGCGATGGTCGCATCCTTAGCTCTTTCCATTGCGGTAAATACGGCGTATTAGTCACCCCCCCCCCCGCCCTCCCTCTCTGCAGACGTTTTCCATCGTTTTCACAACGTCGACGTTTCTGGATGTGAGCAAGCCAAAAGTGGAGCACCTAGCAATGGCTTACTGGAAAGTGAACTGACGACGGTTGAAAAGACGACATGGCTCTGGAGCACTTCTTCATTGGCCGGGTAAGTCACAAATGCCATACGTCGCCACCTCAGAAGTTCCTTTTGGAGAAGAAGAATGGGTCTTTGAGAAATTTGTGCCAGTTGGACTTGAATTTGCTTTCATCCGAAGAAATAATGAAATTTATTTTTTTTAATTGATGAATTCAGCTTGCCGTATCTTTACCCAATCCATTCCTGATGGTCTTAGCGTCCGAGTCAAGACAGCGTTGCAGGTTGTACTGCTCTCTTGTTTTGAGGGTCATTTTTCAGAGCTCTCCAAACAGCCCACTTGCTCACTCCAAGATTGAGCTCATGATTGAAGTCGTTACACGGCTTCCTTCAGTTGGAAGCGGCGCGAACGACTGATTATTTGGTTCTTGCATCAAGTTTTGGAGTAGATCCGGTCTTCTTTCGTAGATTGTTCGAGTTCTGATTGGACACAAAACAACTGATGCAGTTGTGAGAACATCTCAATAGATTTGCGATTACTTGGTCCATACAAGGCCTTGATCTAGGCTTAGGCAGGAAAAAGTGAGAAAAATGGGCATGAACGCTTTCTTACATGTTAATTTTGACATCAGCGATGTCTCCATCGAATCAACTTCAAATTTTAAAAGGAGTTTATCAGAATAACAAATAACAAAATTAAGTTATAGTTGTTCGATTCTCGCACCTCTATTCTTGATGACTGTACTTAATCTCTCCGGGTACGCATCGATTGTGGCACGGAGGTAGCCCGGGGACAGATTGTCCCATTCCGTGATCAAAGTTTTTTTTTAATACTCCAAACTTTTTTGAGGACGAGCTTGAACCTTCACGTGAGTTCCCCGCACGGAATAATCCATCGGATTGAGGTCGTGGCTCGAGGCAGGATTATTCACGTCTGGAAAATGAATAATCCTGCTTCGAAAATTGTCTCGTGCCTCGAGGCAGGCTCGAGGCACGAGGCAATTTTTGCGTTCCAAGGAGAGATTAAGATCAGCGAAGCCAAGTCGCCAAGTGCGTGCCGACAAAAAGTGCTTTGCATTTTTGTTGTCGGCCGAGCTTGTTTCGATCCGAAGGAGTAGGAATAACAGTTTTTCGCACTCTACACAGTTCGATCACGCATTCCGTCTTCTTCAGCCATCTTGCGCATGCTTCTGTGAGGACTGTGCGTCCGATCCTTTCTCGAATCACTTTGACTCGCTATGGAGAGATGGAAGTACTCGGGTGGCCGCTTCTCGGTCGATCAGAAGCTTTATAACGCTTCATGTCCCTCCAGAATTACCTTTGTCAATTTCGAGTGCAGAACGGATCTCACCAGTTGTCTTGGATTGCTTGTGCAGAGCGAAAATTGAAGATCGGTGAATAGAAGGAGCTGTCATTTCTGTAAAATCTGAGAAACAAACATAAAACTTTGCAAATCGGCAAATGAAAGCAGTGTAAAAATTAAAAAAATATTAGCGCAGCACGAAAAGTGCTCCAACAGGTACCAGCCTAAGTCAAAGTTGGGTTACAGTACTTTCGTCGCATTCTATAATTGATGAAGCGGAGTAAAACACAATGAAACAAAACAAGAACAGTATCTACATTTTACTTAAAGGCGCAGCACAGAATTCAAACTTTCAGTATTCACCTGGAATTCACAAAATCACCAATTTATTTCAGGAAGAGCACATAAGTTTGCAACTGTTTCGAATGATGGCACGTCGTTCGAAATTTCTTTATAGCCCAAGTAGTTTTTAGATATCTTTCAAAAAATTTGATGGGCATAGGTTACTTTTTACTCTGAATTCGATTCTCAAGCAGCCAAGCCCCTACCATCAACGGTTGCTGCCGTCCAAAATAAGGGTGAACTTACATAAACCTGCAATGCACTGTATATTCTCTTCCATTCCAAAAGTATTGTTCGGTGATGTATTCTCCCTTTGCAAAATTCAAACTCGCGGTAATATTTCAACTGCAATATGCCCCATACTTCAAACCCTAATCGTCTTTATAGACTAAGCAGCTGCTCCATCAGACATTTCAGACATAGCAGGTCAATGATTGTCTTTCTGTGCATGTCATCATCGGCTTTCCCACCACAAAGCTATTTGCAAGGCTCTCCAGTTTCGTTGGATATGGCTATGACCCTATACTGTCCCCCATCTGGAGCGCCATGTCTTCTCATCCCTCATGGAATTCTTCCGCTTTATTCAAAACTCCTTCCCTCAGTTTTAATAGCTCCCAATTTTTTAAAAGAATTTTTTGTAATTGTCATAAAGATTTTTGTTACCTCTATCTTTCTTGCAGTTGAACTTTTTTAACACACGCACTCTCTCGTTTTCAATCTTATCTAGGCGGTCTTCTTTGAGATTTTATCTAGAATTTTTGTCGTTATCTTGCGTCTTAACTTTTATGTAAACGAATATACAAAAAAAAAATGAAAATATCCTCTCAATATTGTATTGGACTCTCTAAAATTACCCTTCCGTTCTTTACCACTTTCTATGCTTCCGTGTTCGCATCTCCTGCCATTTGCCCCTCTTTGTACATCTGCGTCTAGCTCCCATTTGCACACTCTCAGCATTTGTTAGTCTCCCATTTTTATTCTTCGTTTTTCTACATATCATATAAAAGTGAAACTTATCGTAATAAGAATGATAAGAAAACTGCGAGATGATTGTGCATCGGAGCTGACCTGCACGAATTTACCCGTTTTTTGGGGTTTACTCTGGATTTTTTTCTTTCTGATATATATTTTTGAGAGAGAAATTCAAAACGAGCTTTCATATTCGATTTTAAAAAGACGTTGTTCGGTTTCTATGTTTTGCGTGAACTTTTTCCATTTATTTTTAACCAAATCTTTATCAATTTCAGGGTAATTCTGCAGAGCTTGCAGCATTCCATGGCTGGGTTTAGCTTAGAAGAATCGGCGGTCACCATACTCGGAGTGTCGATTGCTGTTATTTCAGCTATCTATGTGATTTATCCGCCGGGCCTTCTTCTCATTCCACTTTCCCTTCTCATATTTGCCTTCACGACTAAAAATGAAAAATGCTCTTCAGCAAATGTGAGGTTTTCAGATTTCCACTTTGAAGAGACTCCATCATTTCTTGCAGGTTGACACTTTCTTTTCCGGATTCAAAATTGGAGGACATCGTGGTGCGCCAAAGAGTTTTCCCGAAAACAGTATGGCTGGATTTGAACAGGCAAAAGCCGATGGAGCAGATCTCATTGAATTCGACGTGGCGTTGACAAAAGATGGAAAAGCTGTTCTAATGCATGATGATGACTTGGATAGAACCACTGATTTGACAGGGCCGATCAGAAACAAGACTAGGACAGAACTTGATCGCTGTAACATTTCAGCCTCTTTTATCAGAACTGCTCCAGGGTAATTTTTTAAAAATAATTAATTCACATGATACGGGATTAAGTAGACCAAGTTACGGACCTGCTAACACGTGACTGGCCATAAAAGACAGTTTAATTGAATTTAAAAAATAATAAAAAGCGTATCCCAAAATATATACATAGGTAGACCGTGAGGTATATTTAATTTAAAAATTTAATATATTCTGTTAGAATAAACTTTTAATTGAGATGAAGCGCCAACACAGCGGGAGCTTACTGCCTAAATAGTGCTAATTTTTTTAGCGTTTCGCACTGCTATATCTATAGGTTGCCAATGAGAGCTAAGAGCTACCGAGTTGTATAACTTTTGATGGAATTTTGTGGGTAGCGCTATGCTTGAAAGGTAGGCAACGTGACGGATATTTTAAGCCGGTAAGAATGTAATACTTGTTTTTATGTTGAACCCTCTAAACTCTTCACCTTTTTTCAGAGATCACACTCGTTTTGGTGCCGTTACAAAGGAACGTGTTCCAGATATGGAAGACGTAGTGAAATGGGCAGTGAAAAACAACATGCGAATGTTGTTCGACGTTAAGGATTCAGATAATGAACTCGTTCATCAGATTTCGAATCTTTTTCAAGTTTATAATCTGTACGACAAGGCTATTGTGTGCAGCTTCTTCCCTTGGGTTGTTTACCGAATAAAGAAGGGTGATCAAAAGATACTAACGGGCCTTACCTGGCGTCTCAAATTTTGGGGTTACCACGATATTGAGAATCTTCGCCCGAGATATTCTGGTCTAAAACAAGTGCTCTTTGAGTTTATCGATGTGGTTCATGTTTGGCTTCTGAAAAGAGTAACGCCGTGGTACCTTGGAGCTGATCTTTTGCTGACTAACAATTTGGATATCTCCCAGTAAGCTATTACCATTTTATTTCTTTTTAAAAACTTTGTTTTTGAGAACATTTATTCTCGATCAACACCGACGTGGAATGCGCGTGGCAGTGTGGACTGTGAACGACATGGCTGAAATGCACTGGATGCTCAAGACTCTACGCATTCCTATTTTGACTGACTACCCAGAGCTCACGACACAAGCGAAAAACTTGGAAGAATTACAGAAAAGGGACTATATGCCGGTGCAAACAAATATTTAAGATTTGTAGATTTCCGAAAATTCCATTTACTTCGTGTTATACAAATAGTTCTTTATGTATTACGAGTTGTTTTTTTTAATAAAATTCAATTAAAATCACAATATTCACAACGAACGCTGTGCGAAATAAAGTATTAAGCAAAAATTATATTCAAAAATCTCCACAAATCACAAATCAAGGTTGTGATAAACTTGTGCAAGACGTGTGAAGCGCAAGTACTGAACGGATTGTAGAATGCCTGTTCTTCAGGAATGAAATTATGAATATTAAGCAATTCCTCATTATTTTCAGCAATCTTTTCTCTCCTAGCAATACAGCAAATCATCCTTTCGCCTGAATGGTTTTTTTTAAGAACGGAGTGCCTGGTGTGCCGGGCCCTGCTATTATATAAGCCAATGAAGTGTGGACAGACACACTAATTCAAGATGCTCTAAAAGATTGCCGTCTTGCTCAAAACTCGAGAAAAATGTTGTCAACTACAAAATTACAGTTTGAAGTTTGATTATTTTGCACAAAAATTTTCCTAGAATTTCAACGTCATCTAAGCATTTTCGACTGGAAAATTCTTTTACTGCAAGAAGACACTTCGGTTTCCGACAAAATTTGAATATTTAAAAGAAGAATAAACTGGGGAATAGACTACTCCTGCTCAATTTTGCTTTCACACTTTTTTTAAAGGAATAATGAATGTAATCGTGTTCCATTGCACACATTTTCCCTTCTGAAATACAATCAATACACTGCAATCGATTTATTATCGTTTTTTCTACTTTTATTTTGCACATTCGAAATCTAAATCGTCAAATTCTCTTCTCAATCTCAGAGAATTTTGGAGCAAGTTGGCGTGAACAGCAATAGCTTGCCACTTACCATTTGGAGTAGTATAATAATTTCTTGCAATTTCAAACGGCAATTTGCAAATTGCCGTATGGCCTCCGGCAATTTTTAAAGATATTTTCAGCAATTCCACGTGACAGCCAACAAAAAATGTTCATTTAAACAACCTTAAAAAAACGTTTCCTTCTTCTTAGGTCGGCGCAACAAGCCGAGAGAGAAACGATAAATAGAAATGACAATCGAAATGATAGTGTCACTTTCCAACATACTTGTTCTTATTTGGCATCGATAGCATGTGGTATGAGGTTAACCGCTTTCATATCTGCGCTTTTATAACTTGGCAATTCGCCAATTTTTTCGGCGGCCAAAACATTTTTGGAATTTATTCGAACAATGTTCCAAGTTGGAAATGTGGAAACTCTACGCCCACGAAAAACTGCACAACTTACGAATCTTGCCCAAAAGGAGCCCTCACCTTCGTTGATCCACAATTTCAGTCGGCCGCCATTGAGTTAGTTGGTGCTTCTTTCCTTGAAGTCGTTAAAAATTATTGTTTTAGATTCGATTGGGTCTGCGGTTCATCAGCAATTTATCAATCGTTTTTCTCTCAAATACAATTCATTGGCGTTTTGATTGGAACACTTCTGTTCGGTTCGTTGTCAGATAGGTTTGGAAGAAAACCAATTGGGATTTTTGTTATTTCAATTGCAATTTGCTCCACGTTTGCCAGTGGAACTGCTTCCACCGTCAAAATATTGTTCACATTGAGGTAAATACGCTCTTCATTTATGATCCCTCGTTTATTGTTAACTGTTTTCGGGTTTTTCGTTGGCCTCTCCGTGGGAGGAATGATCGTAGTGATGTGTGCCTGGGTAATGGAAGTGATTCTTCCTCAACAAAGGATGGTTGTTCGCGGCGTTTTCAACTGGGGATGGACTCGCATATCACTCACTGCGATCTGCTACTTTTCTCGCGAGTGGAGACTCGCCACATTTGTCTGTGCATTATCCCTGATTCCTGCTCTTCTTTTGGTGGTTTTCGTGATCCCTGAATCGCCAGTGTGGCTGCACAGCAAGGGGTACAAGGCGAGAATGATTCAAAGCGAAATGCACATCGCACGAATCGCTGGGGTTGCATATGTGCCATCTGAACGCAGAGACATTTGTCCGAAAAGTCTTACAGATACTTTGAAGACCAAAGGAATGCTCAGGAAATTGCTCACTTTGTGGATCATGTGGTTTATTGTCTCTGTTTGTGGATTTGCAAATGACTTGAACTCTGGCAATTTGGCCGGAGACTTTTATTTGAATCAGTTATTGCTGGGAATCTTACTCGTTTTCTCAAAAATGCTCCTTCTCTTCGTGGATACCTATTTCAAAAACTTCAAGCGAAGAACTTTGCATCAAGGTTCTCAAATTGGAACCTTGGTTTGTTTCCTCATTCTTATCATTTTCCTGATCGCTGACTATCATGTGAGTTTTGAAACGTTACTCCATTATTCAAATTAGTCACCATGCATTTCAGGGTGCCGGATTTCTTATTGTGTACCTTTTCGGAACAGCATTCATTGAATACACTTGGGACGCTTGCTATCTATGCGCAGTTGAACTAATGGAGACTCCATCAAGGGCAAGCGCCACCGGGTCTTGCTCTTTGATTGCGAGAGTCGGCATGATTTTGGCTCCGTTCCTAACCTATGCGAACACCTGGTGGCCGGCTGCTGTCTATGTTTCAGTGGTGGTGCTTGGTGTTATCAACTTGCTAGTTTCCGTGTTTTTCTTGGTAAAATGTAATTGGGACACAAATAGCACCTTATTATTATGTTTTCAGCCAGAGTCAAAAGGTGTGGATCTTGATGACGTCAATGTCAGCGAGGAGAAAACGAATGCATCAGAATTCACCCCGATGAACGAGAGTGCTAGAAAATCCAATTTTTAAATACATTTTGAATTGTTTTGATCTCCTGCCACTTTTTCAAAGTGGCGAAAACGGCGATACTAACGTGTTTTAAATAAGAAAGATAGACATTTTCATACATATTATACTCGTTCAAGGCGTACATGGTGGGGAATAAATATAGCGCCGCATTAAAGACGGTGTAATAACTTCAAATCGGAAGATTTTTTTCTGAAAATCAACCTAAATGTTTGGTAAACGAAAGCAAAAGTTATAGCATTAACAGTTTTCGAATCTTCCTTCTTTCGCTTTGATGACTGCCTGAAGTCTCTTCGTGTAAGTGTCGACGACGGCACGGAGCTAATCAACGTTGACTATATCGAGAAGATTCTTGAGATGGAGGTGTTATCGTGGTCCAAATCCCACGTCGCGGGTGGCACACCGCAAATCTCACTCAGCAGTTGTGCGAAGTAAATTTCTCCGATTTCATCCCAAGAATCAATGGCCAGCTTCGAGCCCAGACCGCAAGTGTGGGGATATTGGACCCAACAAGTATTCACATAAAATTATCCGATTTTTTCGAAAATTCGAGAACTGTTAATGCTACTATATTTTTTGTAAACATTTTGGTTGATTTTTTTTTTAAATCCCTCGATTTGAAGTTATTACACCGTCTTGAATGCAGCGCTATATTTATTCTTCACGCTGTACTAGAAATGAAACATATTTTATGGGAAACTAGTAAAGTAGATGTTCATCGGAAGTCTTTGTTGACGAAAAACGCGTGTCTCTCCTCGTTTCTGACGACGACGATTCTCTCGTTTTCTCAGTGCGTTGCCATAGATACTCTCTTCCTTTTTGTCTGACAACTACATGTCCATTCCCTCACATTCGCACTCCTCCCCCTTTTTTCATAAGCTGTTTTTCAACTCAAAGCGAGACGACGACTCCTATGAAAGATGCCGCAATCTAATCAAACGTTGAATGTCATGTAAGTGGTAGTGGAAAAGCGAAGATGCCAAGACTATGGTTTTCTTCTGAATCTGATGACCACCTGGAAGACGAAGAGAAAGGTTCGTATTTTGCGTATTTTATAACTATACATACGTTTGTTTTCCAGTCTCCGCCACATATTCCTCTATTCGTACTGGCATCCTGAGCATAACACCTGGTGACCAAAAGTGTCGCTTATACTGTAGTGGCACAAGATGCAGATTTTGTGTAGTTGTCCCTGGCCAAACTGAGAGTCAAGCTATAGATGCGCTGTATTCTACATGGATCACTCCTGATATTCTTGCCATGGCTCGCCTCCAAGAAGACCATTTCGAAAAATACGAAATAGTTCAAAAGTTTAAAACGTAAGTTATCGCTACGTACATATCACAGTGATTTTCGAGACGAATTCTTATTGAGCATGTTAAGGTGGCATTTGATGCTTCTTATCTGTGAATTAGATAGGCACTTTCAAAGCGTACAAGCCCTGAGAAAGCCACAAAAAATGATTTCATTCAATTTCTCGAAATTGAATCGCTGTTGATTATTAGTTATATGTAATGCATGTGAGCATGTGCAGGCGTGTGACTGCGGCTAATGAAGATTATTATTATTAATATTTTTGAATAGACATCAGATACAATCGGTTATAAATCTGCAAGAGAGTGGAGAGCATTCTTTTTGTGGAAATGGTAATCTCGCTTCTGGATTTAGTTACGACCCGGAGAAATTGATGAGAAATGGAAGTAAGTTGTAACATCCTTATATATTATACAATGCTCCACAAAAGTATAACCTTACTACATACGAATTTTCATTGAATTGATGTTTTCCAGTCTCCTCCGCATATTCCTCTATTCGTATGGACATATGGACCTGGACATAAAGTAACTTCTAGAAATATTACTGGACAGAAATAAAAATATAATTTAGGAAAATATTTAGCGATTAGAAACAATGAAATTCTTGCAAAATGCGCGTTTTCCGCCATTTTTCGAATACAGGGTGGGGAATAAATATAGCGCCGCATTCAAGACGGTGTAATAACTTCAAATCGAAAGATTTTTTTTCTGAAAATCAACCAAAATGTTTATTAAACAACAACAAACACCTGCAAAAACCTCCGGCTCAAGAATCTTCTCGATATAGTCGATATGCATGGGACAATTTAGACGTTGACTACCTCTGTGCCGTCCTCGACTCTTACCCGAAGAGACTTCAGCCAGTCATCAAAGCGAAAGGAGGAAGATTCGAAAACTGTTAATGCTATAATTTTTGTTGTCGTTTGATAAAGGTTTTGGTTGATTTTCAGAAAAAATATTTCGATTGCGGCGCTATATTTATTCCCTACTCTGTAAGTAAGGTTTTGCAGTTCAACAAAAGTATTACTTCACATAATTACCTTTGTTTTAATTTTTTCTTTAATTTATTGAATATTTTTTAAAAGTTTCCACTGAAGTTCGACTTTTATGCAGTAATGCCGAAAGCGTCGCCTCTTACTGCCTACGAAAGAGATCCACCGAAGTTAAATTGAGGTTTCTCAAACCGACAAAACAGTTTATTATTGATACATTTTTGTAATCGCAAATTACATATTTTTCAAGAATCCATCTCATTCGAAAATGCTGAAAAAAAAATATTCCGAAAAAATTGTGATGAGGTTATACTATTGTGGAGCAATGAAGCTTTTCTAGAGAACTATGTGTGCATTCTTAATTAACAAGGTATGGCTTTATTATTTCAGTTTATCACTACAATTTTCCACTGCCCGATTTCCAAGCCTGCACCTCAAATCGCTTGCTGGACATTGTGAAAGTTGTTGACTTCGCTCTATCGAATGGAAAAGTCGCAGTTCATTGTCACGCAGGACACGGACGAACTGGAATGGTGATCGCTGCATGGATGATGTACGCGTTGGGCATGCCGCCCAGTCAGGCTGTGGACACTGTAAGAGAAAGGCGAGCAAAATCGGTGCAAAGTAGGGAGCAAGTGGAAACATTGCACAAATTCAGAGTGAGTTGAGCCGAAGCATCAAATGTGAAATGCGAGTGGCCTCGAGTGCAATCCGTGTCTTGCCCGTAAAAACCTGCGGATGGAGTAAGGATCATGTATGAACCACATATGAAGCATACGGATTGCATGCGGGCCGCGCCTGTAAATGGACCTTTCACCAGTGATGTCACAATCAAGATTAAAGTGTTTCAGTTACTGATAAGAAACAATGGAGGAATGATTATTCCGAAAAATAAGATGTTCCTAATTGCGGAGTACGTGTCTTACAACCAGAAGTTTATAAGCAAGCCTGAATCAAGACTATACGGGAAAGTGCCGAAAGTGAGAATTACTTTAATTTATTGCATCACGGTGCTCAATTTCAGATCGTGTACACTGCAATGCGAATTGCTCTTCAAAAAATGTATAACTCCGTGAGTTTTGAGATTGAAGACGATTATCGCCTCACAATTCGTTGCGGAACACCATTGCCAGACAATCGATCATTTGACGAACAGCTTCTGAATGCACAATTGAACGAGGAGGATCACGAAAAGACGCATTTGTGGTATTTGGATGAAGTAAAGAAAGGGCTGGCAATATCGACAATAAACAGACAATTAAAAGTGAGCACCCATTTTTGTAAGTTGAATTCAGAAGCATTAATTGCAGAATGCAGATTTTCGGGACATTTTGCGGCTTGTCGACTTATTCTTTCATTCAACATTTCATCAGTTGACACATAAGGAGGAAATATTCGCCGTATTGCAAAACTGGGATCAAGATGAAAAGGTGAGTAGTCATTATTACCATGAATATTTATGTACTGGTGCTTTGAGGATTGGTCCCCAACGTTTTGGTTCCTCTTGAAATGCATCCGCGAAATGCCAAAAGCACTTCATCTGGCACTTTCTCGACTAGTCTCTAAATGGTTTATTCGTTCTGAAGTGGACATTGCTCCCAGAATAAAACAAATCCTGTCTTCCTCGGCATCCTCAAACGGGCAAACTTAATAAAAAGATTTTATTACAAAGAAATAAAGAAAACACAAGAAATAAATGAACTGGCAGAGAGAACTTGTAACAAATACAATACCTAATGAGCATATGGGCAATAGAGGGAATAATACTTTATTATTCCCATTTACATGTTGTACGGGACAGTGAGAAAAAGGTAGCAGGTCAAGTAAAAAAAACGAGAAAAAAATAGATCCTAACAGTCAAATGTGTGTTGGTTCACAACCGATAATGAATGGGGCTTTGAAGAAAAAGTAAAATTGAGAAAGCATATCATGGCCGGAATGCATTGGCAGAAGGTATAGGAGCCCGACGATTGGAAGGCTCAAGAAGGCGTTCAGTCATATCCTTCTGCAACAGATATCTAAACTCATTTCCACATTCGGCTGAATGGAAACAATCATTTTAAGAATCCCTCTAGTACTGAAAAGTGAAGTGAAAGCCGTTGAATTATATAAATTTAAGCAATTGTTCACGATTTCCTACTTTAATATAATAACAAAATGGATAATTACCGCCTACACTAAAAAATATCAATTAAACTAACACAGTGCACAGTTTTCGAGTAAGTAGTAACGACCAGAGTAAATGCATAGATAAAAACAAAGAAAGAATTGTCTAGGACGCATGAATGAGTTTTGGAAAATGCGATCGCGTAATAACTATCAGAAAAGGAAGGCTATGCAAGCAGGTTAGTTATGTGAAATTTTTCATTTTTTTTAATTTACAAATTTGCATTTTACAATTTTTTAAGGACTAATGAACCTATTGATGTTTAAAGTTTACTCACGAGAAACAATACAAAAAATGTAAATAGTACACGAGACACGACAGTTTTACTGCTTACCAATGCTTCCAACTCTTTTGCCGACACCATTCCGTATTCCGTAACAAAGAAATAGAAATGTTTGTAGAGTGTGTTTGCATGCGGCTCGGCACCCAGCTCTCGAATACGATCGAAATGATGTATATAGACATGAACAAAAACGCGGAAGAGACGGGTCAGGATCTTCTTGCAAATTTGGCGAAAGTCTTTTGGAAAGGATACAGCTGAAAATAACTTTTAAATTCATCATTTTCGTTAAACTGTTCAAGTCACTTGTGCTCGAAGGAAAGATGCTCTCATCATTTATACGAACTTCAATCCAATCCATTAGCAGCTGAAACAACCAATCTTATGATGTATCCGTTTACTAAATCATACAATTGGGGAAGGGCGCAAACACAAAGAGTATCATGTTACAAACGAGAAAACAAACCTGCATGTACTGGGGAGCTGGGAGCCTTGTGGGTTTCTTATATTCGAGGCCATCTTGCCACAAATATTCGTAACGAGAACCTCCACACATCGTTGGACAGGATTCACGGGTACAAACGTCAGAAATAGTACCGTACATTAAATTGATACGATTGAAAAAATCAACAGCTGGAAACGGGGAGACACTCAGAAAAAAATAAGATTAAAATTACTGTGCACTGCAAGCCAGTCATCGAAATTCTCATTAGGTGGCAATTTGACAGCATGTCGAAGGTCAACTCCCGAATGAAGTGTTGCTTCTGCTTGTTTGTGGAGGCTATAGCGGAGTGTACCTTGTGGAAACTTTTTTTTCGGCCTGAAGGTCTGCAAGAGAAACGTACATATTCTCTGTATAAAAATATTTTTAATTTTTAAAAACCATAAATTATTTAATAGATAATGTTAAGAAAAATGAATAAATAGTTTCGTCAGTGTACCTTATGCTTGTTTACTTGCAAAAAATCGAGGAAGCTAGCCATGACAGCGAAAAGAGGTTGAGAATCTCTACGTTTTTCGTCTCCACCGACTGAAATGACAGCACCAGAAGACGGAGAAGTTCTACGCGGAGTTGACGGTAAAATTTCGGATCTGCAAATAACGGAAAGTTCAGAAGCATTTTTCAAGTTGCGAAATAAAGCGAGTATTCATTTTTATTATCTTCTTCATCCAAAAGAACAACAGCGGTACTACTCTACAAAAGTTGTTGCAAAAATAAGAGTAGGAAATGCTGTGAAGTAATCGAATGAGAACATAGCCTTGTTCCCTTCTTTATGAATTTCTTGTTTCAAATTCCGTTTCCAATTGAATATTTCAACACGCTTATGACGCATTTTCGAGATCATACCTAGAGTTTCAGATTTGAAAAGGGAAGCTGGGAGCGAATAAACGGATTTTGAGTGGTGGTAGGTTGAAAATTAGCACAATTTTAATGATGGATAGGCTGACGCGACCCTCTCACATGCAATTGGCCACGAAGAAATAGCAAGAAGAGACACACGAACATCATGCGTTGAGGACGAAGGGACCGCGGGAGAATGCGGATAGAGGAGGCACAGACGGAAGTCGGTAGCAGTGGAAATGAATAGAGAAAGTGGCAGAATACCGAGGGGTGAGAAGACGCAGAGCGGCGGAGAGCCTGACATGAACTGTGGCACCGAGGATTTGATGATGTGCAGCAATGAGAAGGATTAAGAGGATAATGACAAAAAAATATTACAGAAATAGTCAATAAATGTAGCGAACATCTCAATTCAAGTTTTTTGAAATAAAAATATGAAATTAGAACATATTCAGGCATTTTCAATCAAATTTCAAACTTTATATTTTACATCGAACTTGAACTAAAATGTTCGTTTCAGTTTAAGACAATTAACCCAATCTAAACCCAGTTGAGCCATTTTCAGAATTTTACAGTCATTTAATTTATTTTCTGCCATTTTCGTGCCATTCCATTTGGATAACCGCGCCTACACAAGCAATTGACGGGTCGGGCCGGCTAAGTAAGTCCATTGGGATAATAAGCAAGCAAGGGGTTTAAAAAAGCTAATTAGTAAGCGTTAAGGTAAGAGACATGAATAGCCCTATGATAAAATATAGGCAATATTCCTCTGATCTTCACAACTAATTAAGCAAATGCTAGTGATTTCTGTATTCAAATATAGGCAATCGATTCAATTAAAAATCAAATTTGATTGTTAAAAGTACTTTCAAAAATATTATTCTATATTCAGAAGTATTCAGTAGCTTTCCTTATTAATAAAAGAACGAGTAGTTTCCGAAAGTAATTAAGTACAGAGGGAAGTACTCGGAATATAGGAAGTGAGGAAATACGAGTGTAATTAGGCGTAGCCATTTTGGCAAAAGTATACTTTTTGGATTCTAACCATTTTTCAAAAACGAAAAAAACTGTTGGTTCCCATTTTGAGATAAGCTGTAATATTCTGCTTTAAATTTCGAATAGAGTGCCGCGTATCCGTTCACATTCCTTTCAAATGGAAAGGTTTTTTTCTGAAAATCAACCAAGATGTTTATTAAACAACAACAAAAGTTATAGCTTTAACAATTTTCGAACCTTTCTTTTTTCGCTTTGATGACTGCCTGAAGTCTCTTCGGATAAGAGTCGACGACGGCACGGAGGTAGTCAGCGTTGGCTTTGGTCGCAACAGGGAATACTATATCGAGAAGATTCTAGAAGCGGAGGTGTTGCCGTGGTCCAAATCCCACTTCGTGGGTGGTGATTGGACATAACAGCAGGACGAAGCGCCGGCTGACATCGCAAAACTCCCTCAGCGGGAGTGCGAAGCCAATTTTCCCGATTTTACCACTAAGGATCAATGGCCAGCTTCGAGCTCAGGCCTCAATCCAATGGATATTGCTGTGTGGGGATTAGACCCAACAAGTATCCACGAAAAATTATCCGAATTTGGGAACCCTGAAGATCGCTCTGACAGTTGAATGGGACAATTTAGATGTTGACTACCTCCGTGCCGTGGTCGACTCTTACCCGAAGAGACTTCAGGCAATCATCAAAGCTGTTAACGCTACCATACTTGTTGTAAACATTTTGGTTGATTTTCAGAAAAAAATCTTTTGATTTGAAGTTATTACACCGTCTTTAATGCGGCGCTATATTTAAATCGAAAAAAGACTCCTGGCCGGACATTTCAAGCATAATGAGTACATTTATCGACAGGAATAGGTCGAGTTATAAATCCACAAAGCAGAAAAAATAGGATCACCAAAAAAAGAACATTCAATTTCCGTGATATTACTTTTTAAACATTGTCAGTCCGCAATTAAAAAGAGTGAATATAGTAATTTAATAAAATAGGAATATTAAAGCTTTTATAACTAATTTTTTAGATTCAAAAATCCGGATGGTAGTCGCAAATGAAGTTTGACAAAGTTACTTGCAGGTCACCTGTGTCAAGAAATCATGGTGAGTTGGCATCCTAATAGAGCTTCAAAATCCACCAATTTATGTATATTTTTTAACGCAATCTCAGGATTTTTTGGTTTCTGATGTGGGAATAGGGAATAGAAAAGAATAAAGCTTGCAATATCGACAAACACACCGGCATTAATCGGCTTAATCATGTAATGAAAAAGACAAACAATAAACTGACTTTATATTTTTTTTCGATAGACGAAGGATACACATATTCGACAATTGAAAAAGCGCTTTAAAAATTAACGATTTATTGGGCGATTCTTTGAAACTTTCTTATTAGTTTTTTTAATGATAAGTCCATTACTGGAACATTAAATTTTAGTTATCTAATTTATGTATTTATAAAATATTCAGACAAATCTCGAAACTTCTTTTGAATCCAGAGTGAGGTGACGAAAGTAATGCTTCATTTAAGCTGTTAACCTACATTTCGCGGCATGCCGCTACGCCATTCTTCCTTTTTTTACTGACGATTTTGAAATTTTTGCGAGATAATATTTACACATGGTTATGCGCATTGAATCCCGAAAAAAATTATTTTATTTTACAGTTTCGAATTCCGAAAATGCTCAAATCGAACTCATAGAGCAGCTAAATGTGAAATATGGTGAAATTAGTCGCCGAATTGGCAGATCCAGAAATTTCGGACTATATGCTGAAAATATTTTATATTTTAGAATTTTTAACTTTTAAACCGTTTTTTTCCTATCCAGAATCGGCCGAAAATGCTTTTTACAACCTTTTCCCAATTGTCTGTAATGGTTTCCTCATGGTTGTAGATTGTGTCGAGGAAACGTCGACGTGTAAATCAGTACACCTTTAAACGTTCCATGAATTTAAGTGTTAATATCGATTATATTATTTTTGAATTCTTCTCAAATATTTTCAGAAAATTTCCCGAAATATTCTGTTGCTCCAAACTTTTGTGAGTCCTGCATCCTACATGTTTGGAGCATTCATTCTAGTAAAATTCTCAAATGAATTGCCGTTTTACTAAATTTTCACAATAAATTATTCCATATTTTAATTTTAGAGTGTAGGAAAACCGCAGAAGTGAACTGACCATAAGTTTCCTATGTCGCTTCTTTTTTTTATAATACTTTTCTTAAAATCTCCGTTTACTACTTCTGACCCACCCCCCACCCTTTCGCTATTTACTGTAATATCCCCACATGGTATAGAAATTTCTAGTTAGCATTCAATTCAACTTTCCTATATGTTGGGCATATTCTTTTCTTTTCATTATACGCGTAGAGCTTAACAGATGGTTTTTAGGAAAGAAAAAAACCGATCGTTGCTTCTCAGCATCATTGTATGAATCGGCGTAACATTCTTTAGATCATAAATTACAATTATAGGACCGACGGGCATATTGTGAACAACCCAGTATGAGAAAACGAGAAGATGAAAGATCAGGATTGAGATCTTTTTTGAAAAAAACTTTTGTGACATTTAATTGCTAGAACTGAAAATAAGGTCTCGAACATATTTTGAAGTTTGACCCTATTTCCATTAGTTATCTTACTAAGCCGGATAACATCGCTAGTCGAATGAGCAAATCAGTAAAGAATTCAGATCTTGCTCCTTGCTCACATAGGGTATAATGTCGCACAACACAAAATAGGGTATAAGTGTTCAATGTGTTTATCATCCTCATCAATCGTGAGAACCTTAGAACTCGGAACTTGGAATGTATAAGATGCGGAAGTCTATGATACTTAACAACAAATTGAAAGAGAATTAATCTTTGTAGGTGTAGTTTAGCGACCCACTTCTCGGGGGGGGGGGGCTGATAACATGTCGAGTTTCTGCAGTTTAATACGGCGAAGCATCACACCGTAGATTTTACTGAATCACTTCTTTTCCGCTTAAAATTTTGTTATATTGCTCGCGCTGCCTTGCTCGAGATTGGGAATTGACGAAAATAGATGTTCAAAACGTAACTCAGCACTCAAAAAAGTACGAGCATCAAAATATCTCGGGAATTCCTTTTAAAAAATTATAAACTATTTCAAAAACAACTTAAGATTATGATGCCCAAATAATTTTTAGAAATTTTTAAAAGCGTTTTCCGTCTAACCCAAAATTGAAAAAAAAGACGTTCAAAAACTGAATTATTGTAAAAAGTACTAGTTGAATAGACTTATATTGAAACAATGATAAAGCATTGAGAAAAGAGAAATAATATTTAAAAAAAGATCAGGAAAACCGGTTGGGAAGCATAAAAACCATAAAACCATAAAAGTGACAAAAGAAAACTGTTTAAAAAATAAAGGAAAGTTGTTATATGAACACCTCACTTTGAAGAGCTTGGATTCTGGTAGTTATTCGAGTTTTGAATTCAATGCACACAAAAATTTCAAAACAAAATCTCACAAAACTTCTAAAATCATCAAAAAAAGAGGGTGGCGGAAGAGATTATAACGATTACTGCAGATAAATATATTAAAGCGTTATTGAGTACTAGAATAAGAAACTTTTAAAAATGAAAAAAATGGTCTATTGTTGTTTCACTACTAAGAAAGTTCCTTTAAGATTCCATCAGAATCGCGTTTTGCTATTAAAAAACGCCCCGTAAATAGGCATTTAGAGAAGTAAATCCTTTAGCAGACATCGTCAATAAGACTTCCACGAAAGACGAAATATGACCGTTTCGTCTCGTCTTGAATTCGTCTGACTTGCGTTTATTGCGTAAGACGAATGTAAGACGAACTGAAAGACGAGCGAAGACGAGGAGACGAACGACGAGAAGAAAGACGACTTTTTGTCTTCGTCTTTCGTGGAAGCCTTACTCGTCAATATCAGCTTTACATGGTCCGAAAATGGGCACTCTTGAACTCACGAATAAAAGCGAAAATGGGAATAGTTAATATTTTGGACTTTACAATTCAAGAATAGCCTCTAATTATTACATAATATTCAAATTTAGCACGAAATCCAGAAATTTAAAACACTTCAAAAAGAATTACAGAGCATAATGGTCCTCAACTAATTCAAGTTTAGAACATGACACGGCACACGACAGATTTTTATAACATTATCCCTTACGACCAAGACAGTCCTCACCACTGGTACTCTTGAAGAATGACAGCAAACATTTTTATTAATAAAATTTAGAAATTGAACTAAAAAAAAGAAATTGCCTTTATAAGTTTAGCTAGTTTTATTTTTTTTTAAATTTCCATGTCATAGCTTTTGTCACAGAAGATTACAGAGGAGTATAGAAAAACAAAACAAATTTTGTTAATACTAAATGTTGATTTTTTTAAATACTAAATTCGAAGAAGGACTACAAAAAACCAGCCAACCTTTGTTTATTAGGCGTATCACCACGTTGAAGAACATCTGGAAGGCCGTAACAGTTGAGAAGTGACATGAGGTATTATTTGGTGAGCTTCTGCAATAAAGACAATGAGAATAACACATTGATTTTCAATGAAATAAATACAACGTGACATGTAGAGCTCGTATGGATCACGGCCTTCTCTCCGCAACTTTTGTTTTGAACTCGCATTTTTCAAACGATAATGGCACGTAGAGTTTGATGAGTGTCATACGATAAGTGATACGAACAACTTAGTATTACACAATGGTATGTCAATTTTAAACAGGACTAGTTTTAAACCTTTGTGCTATATGTGCCATATCTGAATAATATCACAAATCTGGACAAGGTCAATTTTGAACCGATCGAAATCATAACCGCGACATATGTACTGCCTCTGATTTGAATAGTTTGTCCTATGGTGCGCGGCAGAATAATTCTTTTTTTTCACGCAGCTGTGCTTGAATAAATTAAAATTTAAATATTATTTTTTTTTGTGAAATTTATATTTAAAATTCGAAGTTCTAAGCAAAAATAAAGCTGTTTGAGCGAAGAGAAAAGTGATGAGATAAAAGTTAATTATGCAGGCGCGCGCCATTGGACCGACTGTTTGAATATGAGATGATTCAGACGTGACTCAGTTGAGATTCTGCACTGTTCAGAATCGGCGTACCACTTATGTATGACACACGATGTATTGCGTCTGTACTAAGTATTCTCACGCTTACATGCTAATCGACCGCGAGGCCACAAACGAGAAAAGCGTATATCAATAGGATTATTTACGAAAACGGAAAGAAAGGAAAAGAGCATTATAGACACGCTTAAAGAGCATTCACAAGCTAGAAATTGTTAGGATAAGCTGAGAACTCAAGCAAGCATTTTAGTTCAAGTTAGGCATTAAAATATAAAGTCTGAAAATCTTCAAACATCTTCAGTCGCCATGTTTTCAAACTTCAATCGAAATTGAACTAATCCATTCGTTTCAGCTTTCCATTATTTTCCCTAAAATTTCAAAATTTTTTACATAGTTTTTTCCCTCTTTCCTTCCTTGTTTGTAATTATTGATAATAGTCACATCAAATTAAGGCATCACTGAAGGTGTAAATAATTTCGGATAAAACATAAAGCTGGCGCTTTGAAAAAAAAACAAGCGAAAAAATTTTACGGATTAGAGCGCAGTTAGTTCTATCAGCAAAACTCATTTCTAATCCAATTAGAATGTTTAGAAATTATTAAGAAAGCCGGAGTATCATTAGAAAATATCAGTGTTATTATTTAGATTTACCTTAAACAAAATTAGAACTTTTGTTTTGAAAAACATCTTACTGTATTATAAGAAAAAAAAAAAAAGAAAAATATGATAAAATATTTCGAATCCCGATCCGATAGGATTCTTATTATATCATTTCCGGGTCTTATCGGGTAGCATTAAAAGAGTGATTAGTGATAATTACGCGATTATCTTGCAGCAAATACTCCCGACTTTCGTGCCAATCTGAAATGTTATTTTTGAATTTTACCCGTGTTTCTGAAAATCTTCTTAATGCATTAGTTTTTATTAAACTATATATGTCAGCAATAAAATGCTTCATTTGAAGTCCCTGGGAAAATGCCATGTAATTCAACAATAAGCAGCCTAAATGCCGTCAAGCGCCTTGGTGGGAAAAAAAGAAATGTAGGTTTAAAAATGTTTTAAATTATTCGCATTTTCTGATTATTAAAAATGTTAAAAAATTTGTTTTCACAGCTCCGTATAGTCGAGAAGATTGCAGTTGCGCTCCAATAGTTGTATAAGTTTGGCTCAAATCTTGTTTATTTTGACGTCAATTTTCGAATAATTTTTTTGAACAATGCGGTTAACGTTGCGCTAGTCCTACAAAAAATGAGTTATTTCGTCGAAACCCAGTTAAAGCAACACGAATCGTATCGTAGCAGAACACCTGAAAATGTGCTTTCAAAAAATTTCAGAAATTTATGAAGCAACATTTATGGGGGAGATGCCGAATTTGGCGTCCATACATTTGCTAGGGTTGCCAACATTCCATTCTGCACACACTTTTCCGTTTCCAACCAAAGAAATTCCTTCATTTTTTGCTGTTTCATTCATGCGACGCGGCGCGGCGATCGAACGATTTTGAAAAAAAAATAATTTTTTTTCTGTTAGCTTCGGTTATTTCTTATTGACCAAAAACCATACTTTTTCCAATGCAAACACTGTAAATGGGGTGCCGAAAGAATATTTTGAGAGCTATAAAGTAAGGAAAACCAATGAAAACCCGCATGACATTTGCAAAGCGACAACGCTTATGATCGTTGGTTTCTTTCTATTTTCGAAGCGTCTTCGGTCGAATTCCCATTTGAATATCAAATAATAGCGGAGATTTTTATTATAAGTGTTTACGTTCGTTTAAAAAGGAAACAGAAATCTCAGAAAATTTAAAACCAGCTTTTCAAAAAAGCGCGCTTCCATTGATTTCTTTTAACTAACCCTCTCATTCTAAGTGTTAGAAGAATGCCTACGCATGCCTTTAAATTTGATCAACTAGAGATTCCAACCACGAGTGGATCCCGTGGATTTCTGGGCGCTCATCCTCTAAAATGTTCCCTGTGAGCGAAAATAACTGTAGTTAGAGCTCCTTTCTGAAATTAAATTCAGGAGTCAAAATGTCAAGTTTGAAAAACTGGTTTTTTTTTTTGAAATTCAATTGTATCTCTTTTAAAATACCTTATGGCAATATCAATTGATCACTATCAATGCTTATAGAGATATTTTTTTTGCGTTTTCGGTGAATAACCGAACAAAAAAGTGTGAGAAGTGTAAAAAAAAGCATGAATAGAACGGACACGATTTGAATAGAAGATGGTGAGATGAAAGGATATAATGTTTGCTCACTTTGGGCACAGCATAAAATCGTCCTAAAGAGATATTTTCAGCGTCACACTCGTGTGAGCGTAGTCTAACTTTATCTTGTTTTTGATGCTCTCGTTTCCATTTCTCCCGTATTCACTTGAAATAGCTTATTTCAAAATATGAAATAATTTTTATACATTTAAACTCATAAATTGTTTCACGCAATGTTAGAAAAATGCAGATAACCTGAAAGCATTTTACGCGCACGGTTTACAGTTTTTTCTGCTTTCGTTTTTCGCCAAATTGTGCGATTTTAGAAATTCTAGTAGTGGAAATTAAGAAAAGATGTAGTATTATAAATTCGCAACTGATGGCCAGAGAATTTGTTTGTAAATTGATCAGCGCGGGTGCGAAACACCTAATGTGTTTTTAATATCCCTCATGCACACGATTCTGGTAGTGTCTTAGAAAATCGAGACACAACGAAAACGGAGTAAGGAGGTCAAAAGCAGGAAGTGATCAGAGAATATACTGATCACTTCCTTCTTTTGACATTCGACACCTTGTTCCTGCTTTTTAAAAGGTGCCAGAAAATCACTGAAAATGTATAGTATACAGTATACTTTGTTGTTTTTTTGCTTGTTTTTTGCATTGCGTGTCTTCTGTATACCGTAAGTCACGGAAAAATGCACACCGAACATGTTAATCACAATAAAAATCAATTATCATATATTATGAAATGTCCTGAATTTGGTTTTAGACTGTTATTTTACATATTTATTTAATCTTTGGTTACGTCGCAAAAGATTGTCGAAGTTAAATTGTTTTTATTTTCATTGCATTTTGTAAAGCTTAATTGATTTATTCGTCGTGCGCTCAGTTTCTCTGGACCAGCAATAGCGTTTCAATCCCGATTAAAATGTTTTATACAAAAATACTTGTCTCCTTTTCCATGGCCTTTTTTCGAATAAAAATAATCTGTTGATGTTTTCTGCGTTTTCGTTTTGGATCGTAGCGAATAGCCCATTTCCATTGCTGTGCGTCTCGTCATTTCCTTCACTTCTTCTCGCGCCCTCTAGACCCCTAGCTAGCTTCTCTGTTTCGTCTCACTTGGCTCCATGCCAACTGCCCTCTCATCTTTTTGCACACTCTTTCATTCATCCTTTAGTCACCAACTCTAGAAAAAAAACCACCTCATTCTGCTCTCCGAAACGGATTTGAAGCTATGCAAATGTGGGTCTTATGTTCCTTGAAAAATATGTTTTCTTGCAATGTAAATGTGTACCTTTTTTCTTTTGTAGTGAATGTTTTCTTCGAGTTTTTTCCGTAACTCTTGCCGATAGTAGCTCTCTGTTGCGACGTTCGAGCAGCTGTTCGAGTAGCTTCTCATATAATTTTTTGCAATGTTCCTATCTATCGATTCTCACAAATCGCACGTAAACTGCTACCTTGCGTTTTCCTTTTTTTAAGTAGACACTCAAATTACTTTTTTTTCTGTTCACATTTTATTAAAAAAAAATTAAAAATTTATGAAACATGCTTAATTGACTATTTTCCAAAAATACCCATTCCCTTAAAGCGGTACGTTTGTACAGAAAATGTCGACGCATGCATAGAACTAAAGAAAAATTTACGTATTTTCTACACTTTATAAAATTCATAGTATTTATTTCTATGTTAGTTGTCTTGCAGGTTTATGAGGCACCAGTAAAAGGTAGATTGCAAAACATTTCTTAATATGAAAATAATTTTTGAAATAACAGGTCGCTTCAATGTCTAGGTCTGTCTTTCTCAGCCAATCAAAAATTGCTGAAAAGATTGCGAAGGTGTATGTTTTCGTTCATCACTTCGCCCTATTTTTATATGCAATCTTTCGTCTCTTTGGCTCAAAATCCGCTAGAAATATTTCTATAAATAATCGAGATAGTCAACGTGAGACATCGTTTCTCCTCTTTCTATTTAATGTGTAAATGTGCATTGCTTTATCAATGCGGGCCTGTTTCGTTGATTATTCTTTTCTCACTCGGTGGATATAAAGACATGGTGCCGCTTTCCATTAAACAAAGAAAGTGTATTCAGAAAGATGAACTGCACGAGTATTTCCTATCCGTTTCTTATTGTTTTCCTTTTGCACTTTTGATTTTCTTTCTAATTGCATAATTTTAAATTTCAAAGTATTTATGTAACCACGGGGTTTGAGCCGGCTACATCAGTAAGATCGCTCCGTTGAGAAAAATATTGCGCAAATCGCGAAATACAGGAATGCCCGGTACGCTTTCATTGGCTCGTACCTTGAGTTGCCATCCTGAGCATCGTGTATTTTAACGATTTTTTCGTGCATTATGTATCAAATTTAATTTTTCTAACTGAATTCTATTTCATGGACATAGCTTTTATTCCCATGACAAAAACACCGGTAGTTTTACTGATTATATCCTTAATGTAAAATAAAAACCTTTCTTGACATATCGAATAAAACATCAATGATAAAGTTCAGTTTCCTCTTAATACTAAAAAATCGTAAAATCTTCAATTTCATATAACTGTATTGTCTATCTGTGTGTTTTTCAACCTTTTAGTTACTTTCATAAGCCGAAAGCGTTTTCTTCAGAGGTGCTGACGTCATGAGAGCAACAATACACGCTCTTTGTGCGCGGCTTGGTGATTGTGAAAGAGCGCGACTCCGCATTAAATATGTGACCTTCAATGTACCAGTATAGTCGACGCTTTGTTAGAGTCATAAGTATTTTACAACCTTGGGCGCGCCAACTTTCGTTTTTGGAAAATGTATTCAGGGATGCTACTTTTATTTTTAAATCATAATTTTCATTTAGATAATTTTTATCGATTCATGATTTTCGTTATTTTGTATTCTTCTCCGAATAACTCTATAATGCTGATCCATAATTGCCTTGGAATTTTCCTAACTTTTCATAATATGAGTAACACAAGCTTTCTTTCAATGTTAAGATTCAGAAATTTCTATCCGTTTCAAATTGATATCCCCCTTTCTTTGACTCTTTGGCGCTTCATTCGGGAACTCGCTAGTAGGTCAGAGAGATCTGCTTTTCACAGAATAGCCTGCGTCTCAGCCTCTGACGTATGACGATTAGCAACGAAAGGAGCACCGTTTACACCCCTCCCATCGCGTCAAAGTACGGCCGACTTTTCTTCTTCCTATGCAATATCACCTTTGAAGTTGATCAAAAAATTATTTTTGCACAATTTCTAAAGATGTACAAGTCTTTCGACTATATTTGTTCATTGGCCGTCTCCTCTTTACTAGAAATAATCCCTTCCTGTGGAACATACATAATGATTTTTTACACTCATCGGAAACACGTTTAAGTTGTATCGTTAATACAAATTTAAGTTAAATTTGCTCTATTTCTTCTTTGTGTATCGCTCCTGTGCCCATCAATTTTGATGCGCAATCGTTAATAAATCGGAGCCCCGCACATCGAGCAAACAAAGAACACTTTTCGAAAAAAAATCCTTTACGATGAAAAGATAGGTTGGCATCTTTTTTTGTTCATTTTCACCATCTGGTGGTATGAATGACCTTTGACTAAAAACACGTGTGATGCGGTCCCAACCTGCCACAAATTTGTTTTCAAACTGAGTCAGCGTTTTCTGTTGTTTTCACAAAAAATTATGAAATCTGATCTTTGAAAATTTCGTGCTTCATTCGCAGTCAATTTATGATTTGTTGACAATTTGCCGGCTGGAACAATGGCTTTTTCTCCAATCTACTCAATTTTCAAATCGCACAAATCAATAATAGATACGTATGTGTGAAAAAATATATTCCACGGCAGAGTAAGAATAATCGTTTTATGACCCAAACGTCATCTACATACATTAGAGAACAAAAAGTTGAACAATATTTCTTGTGAAATATCCCTCTTCATTTTTCTCACCTCCTAGCGACTTCTATCTGTGTTATCATTCTTCGCAGAAAATACATAAATCTTTCAACCTTTGGCGAGAATGGACGTCGAAGACTTTGTCGCGGACAGACTTTTTGATAGTAGTATTTGTAGAAGTTTGTAGAACTGTTCTCATTTTGCTAACTCCTCCCTTTTTCCCCACTTATTTTTCTTCGTAGATTAAAAAACATTTATTTTTTCTAAATACTTCACTTCTCAATAATATTGTATTCAGGGGTAATTATCGTCTCGGATCGTGAACTGTGCGGCGAGTTTTCTCACGTCTTGTTACCGTTTTCGCCTAAACCACAGGCGAAGGGCCCTGCTGAGCCACCACAACTCCACATCCCAACTTAAGTCGACTCAATCTTTCTTCCAAAAAAGACGCTTTTATTTCCTGGTAAGTTCATCCTTAGTGTTTGTATACGTTGGATGCGTTCCGGGCAACTCTATTAAGCGTCGTATTTTTTTTTCGTTAAGAAAAAATGTTGAGAGATTTTCGAAATTCTACTGCCTGGAAGTCTCTTCCTCTTAATTCGTATTTCCTGAATTTGAAAAATAAGATATTCAAGTAAGACTAGAGTCTGACCATATTTTGTTGTAAAATATAGGGATTATTTTCATAAATTCTAGTGTATTTAACAAATGACATCCACGTTCACTTACAACAAAACTGTTGTATTTCTCACCAAATAAAACATATATCGAACATTTTTTTAAAGTGTGTTATGTTGTTTACTAGTTGTTATTGTCATTTGAAAAAAAAATAGAAATTAGGCAGAACAGGATTAAATTTGTAAATGACTAATTTGGCTTTCCCACTTTCTTCGAAAAGACAGCACCTGAAGGAAAAAAAAGAGCTATTAAAAAACCGTTTACTTCAAAAATTTGAGCCGGAAAGAAACATCAAAAAAGAAATGACGATAACTCGATCACAAGGGCGGTGCGTAATAAGTGGTTATAAAACACTAGATAACACATTTGTTTATTTCTAGCTCACAAAAATTGGACTGTTATCAGAGACAATCAGCTGTCGGAAAAAGCATTCTAGTGATAAAATACGATTCGTTAATTCCTTCACAGTCTGTACTCCTGTTACACTTACAGCATTAAATCTGAAAATTCTTGTTTCAGAACAAGTTTCACCATGATTCTCGAGCCAACCGTTCTCGTCGCTATCGGAGCTGTCATAGCATTCATTCTTGCGTTTGCAATTGGTGCAAATGATACTGCAAATTCGTTCGGAACATCTGTAGGAAGCAAGGTATATTCTGTTGCCTATTTAAAAGTGTGACCTCCAATTTGAAACTTCAGGTGTTGACTCTTCGTCAAGCATATATACTGGCTAGTATCTTCGAAACTCTTGGAGCGTGCCTTCTTGGTAAGTGAAAAATTCATACAACATATATTCTTCAGACAAAAATGACGAGATAGAAAATTTTTTACAAGAAAAGAAAGAATTAACAATTTAATTCAATCTAAGCGTTATAAAGAGAGATTATAATTCCTTGTTCCGATCAAAGATTCACAAGATTTCCCTGTTCATGTCTCCCAGCCACCTTAATCATTCTTCATTCAAACATTAACCATATCAGGTGGACTTTTTTGAAGTGGATAGCATGGGAGTTATGGTTGGTTGAGAGCTGCCCTTTTTCTTGTTAAGGACTCCACTGGGTAGGCCGATAATTTTAAAAGTTTTTTTATTTAAAATTTGTTTTTGACAAAAATTAGTCTTTTTCTGGAGTAGCTTATATTGTTGGTATACTATTTCTAACCTCGGTTTTTATTTGAGGTTAAGTCATTTTTTCTTCTTAAACTCATTTTCATATCCCAGCTTTAATTAAACAAATCACCATGTTCTTATTTCTCAGGACATCAAGTGACGGACACTATGCGCAAAGGCGTGATCGATTTCTCAGAGTTCGGTAAAGATACAAATGGCACCGTTACCATGAGCGAGGCGAATCTCGGCCACACTATCATGTTGGGACAAATCGCTATCTTGACTGGATGCGGTGTGTGGATGTTGTTGGCGACTGCATTCAAACTGCCCGTTTCTACAACTCACTCTATCGTTGGAGCTACCATTGGATTCGCTCTTGTTGCTCAAGGAACGCGAGTTATTGTTTGGGCGAAAATTTATCGCATTTGTGAGTGACCTTTTTGTATATAGACGGAAAAATAATTTGTAATTGTTCTGAATATATATTTGTTTCAGTTTTCTCGTGGATAATCTCTCCTCTTCTATCTGGAATCACTTCCGTGATTATTTACAGCTCACTTGATCATTTGGTTTTAAGACGCGTAGGTTACTCTTTTTTTTACATTATACCAACGTCTGTATCTTCAGAAGGAACCTCTTCACAGTGGAATTCGAGTTCTACCTGTTCTCTATTTCATCTGTTTTGCGTTCAATGTATTTGCCATCGTTTACAAAGGACCTTCATGTAAACATTTTTATATGATCATACTTTAATAACTCCAATCAAACTAAATGTTTCAGTCCTCTACTTCGATCGTCTTACTCTCACAGAGTGTCTAGTAATCTCCTCTGTATTTGGATTGGCTGTCGCCCTTATATTTGCATTCTTCTTAGCACCTTACCTCAAGGATCACATCCTTAGTACGTTTAAAAACTCTGGTGAAACACTAATTTTTTTTCGGTGTTTCTGAAACATTTTTTATCAATTTTGTAAGCGCTCTTTTAAGAAAGTTTCAAAACCGCTGAAACAGTTTTAAAATATTAAGAACCACTAAAAAATCCTAGATTTTCTTTGAAAAAGTTTAGAGAAATTCTAAGCTTTACTGGTATAACGATAAGCATTCTGCTGGGAGTTTCAATTCGGAGTCGTGGCGCCAGAGTAGTCGAAATTTAAAATATTCTCATCGGCACCAGAAATAGAACAATCTGAAACATAGATTTAAACATTTCGAAAAAGTTTACCTCCGAGTTTCTGATTAATATCTGCTAAAAAAGTTGAAAATGTTCCGAGAAAATTTTAGCGTTTTACCTGAGTAATGGAGTATGATGTTAGTTATTGCTGATATGGCACTGATAAATGCAATAGTTGTGTCGTAACCAGTCTTACGCTGTATAAGCTTTTGTCTTAATTTCTTGAACGGATTCCCTAGTATTTATAATTTTTTTTAAGGCAAAGAACTTCTTGAAATGACCGGAAAGCAACGTCATGGGCATTATCAAGATAAAAATGGTTCGTCGCGAATGGAAAATTTGGAAGAAGGAAATGGAAAATACATCGAGATGAAGGGAGTTGATAATCAGCAGAGTGAGTGTTCATAATATTTTTCATGTTTATCAATAATTTAGTTTTGATATTTGATTACAAAAATTCAGAAATTGCTCTTCTCAATCAACCCACAATCGTTGTTAGCACCTGCCCATCGAACGGTGAATCAACTTCTTCTTTTACAAATCCGAAAAACACAATACGCCCTTCATCCTCACTTGCATCATTCTTCCGTTCTTGCAAGCCAGAAGACCCACAAGCTTCGCGTCTTTTCTCACTTCTCCAAGTAATGACTGCCTGCTTCGGAGGTTTCGCTCACGGAGGAAACGATGTGAGCAATGCCATTGCCCCCCTAGTTTCTCTGGTGTTGATTCAATCTCACGGAATGGCTTCGGCGAACATGGAGACTCCTTGGTATATTCTATTCTACGGATCCGTCGGAATGTGCCTCGGTCTCTGGGTTCTGGGTCACCGTGTCATCTACACTGTTGGGGAGAATCTGACTAAGATCACTCCTGCGTCTGGCTTCGCAGTCGAATTTGGAGCGGCTGTTACTGTCCTTGTAGCTTCCAAATTCGGTCTACCGATTTCATCTACACAATGCAAGGTAAACTGCTTTTATATTGTGTGAAAAAAGTATTGAATATCAGGTTGGATCTGTCGTTGCTGTCGGTCTTGTTCAATCGATGCATCAAGTGCATTGGGGTGTCTTCCGTAACATTTCTCTCTCCTGGATAGTAACCCTCCCAGTTGCTGGTAAGTTTCTGTACCTTCTATACTTTTCGCGCGCAACGTGTCTGAATTTCCTTAAAATGCGAAATTCCTTTCATACGGAAGTGTCCAAAATAAAAAATCCAAAAAAACATCGTTTTTATAGTATATATGTGTACATTAAAAAAATTGGGTTAAATTATTAAAAAATACAATAACTCTGTTTAATATATTCATTCTCAATAGAAAATATCGAAAAATAAAACATTTTCTAAATGTTTCTTCTATTTTTCGAAAGCATTCTTTGGTTAATGGAAAAAAAACGAAAAAATAGAAGTATTACATAACCTTATCCAATAGCTTTGTCTTCTCGTCCTTACTTACCTCATTGCAGGTCTTCTCTCGGGTGGAACCATGCTCATCCTCCAGCTCTTCTCATTCGGTCCCGATTTGCAGGACTCCATTCTGCAACGCTTCCTCTAACTGGTTTTTCTAATGCAAACACTTTACCTTTTTCCATTTTCCTAAATAATATTTCTCTTTTTGCATATTTCTAGATGCGTAATATTTCCCACTTCTAACCCGCACTGTTGTCAGTCGGAACGACATATACTGTCACCGTTCGTTATTTTTCCATTCAAAAGATGAAAAAGTTGTTTTGTTGCATATTATAAAAGATCTAGGAATCTTTAACCTTAGTGAAATAGCCTCCTTTTTTGTTTTCTACCGGTTAATCTTCATTTAATTCACGGGAGGATATTGTTTCCCATTTTCTTCCCCTTTACCCTACTATTTTCTACCCTTTTGTCTCGAAATTTTATTGTTTCCTCTATTTTCGTTGGGCGAAAATTAGCGTTTGTTTAATTTTCCTTTCCGCGCGTTCATTTTTTGTTTTTACCTCATTTCATATTTTTAGTCTCTTTTTTTTTGTTTCCAAGAAAGCAGCGAAATAACGTTTGAAGCTTTCTTTCGGAATAGATTCTGCTCCATACGTTGTTTCGCATTTCTTTTCAAACATTAAAATCCTCATAATATTGTCTCCACCCGCCTCCCGACCACACATTCAATGATTCCTCCTATCAGCTGAACTTATACCGACTCCGTGGATTTTGTGCTTTAACAGTTCCCCCTCATCTACGAAAGATTCACTTTGGCATGTTGTTCGCCGCGAGTGCTGTAGTCTTTAGACAACTACAGTTCAACATTTTTTGACGTTGCCCTTCTCTTTGTTTTATCTGTTTCGTTTTCCATTAAAAATAGGGAATAAAATTAATAGAAAATCGTCAACGCATAATCGTCGCACTCGATCTCATTCATCCACACAGTTGCTCTTGTACAGAGCTGGGGGGGGGGGGTGGGGGGCAAAAGCCTTGCCGCCGCCACGGATTGGAGAGCAGAAGAATGGATGCAGCACAGATTTGTCTGTTGCCACCATCTTCGTATGCACTATTTCGCACTGGCGTGTGCAGTATTTACCAAGCTCTCAAAACAGGAGGAGAGCTGATGATTCGGAGGAGGCCGACTGAATCGTCTATCCGCGCGCATAACCGTACGATTTCGCACACTTTCAACAACAAGCGACTTTCCTTTCTTTTTTTTTTGTTTCGTCTCGGAGAAACTTATCTTCCTCCTGTCTGAGCACCATTCCCTTTTTGATCTGGACCGCCCGACCGCGCGCGATCTTCGTGAGCTTCACGTGACTCTCAAAAAGGCGTTCATTTTTACGAAACAATCAATTATTTAATAACATTTTTTTCTTTCGTTTTTTTTAATGTTTTCTATATTTTAGCTTTTAATATGAAACATCTGATTGTGAGGCGGATAATATTCCAAAAATTGAGGTTTTCTATGGAGAAAAAAACATCTTTAATTGACTTTAAACTAACACAAAACTCCGCTTTTTTCAATTTTTTCGTCGCTGTCTTTTTTTTTTTGAAATATCAGTTTTGAAATATCGTTAAAACTTTTGGAATTGAACAAATTTCAGAGCCTTCAGAGTCATCTGTAGTCGCTCTTTTTCAATAGAAAACGTGATGCTGGATCTCTGAGAACTGATAATGTGTATATTTAATTTAGTAAACGCTGAAAGTAAATTTAAAGAAATGAGTCGGATGAATATACCTATAACAAACGGCAAAGCTCCACGAAGTCTATTGCGTTATTTCAGTAGACGAAAAGAGCTGTAGACAGTGAGTCAGTCCCCAGCTCTATATACCTATATCCCTCTGCTATTTCAAATGCTCGTTCTTCAAAGTTAGTCCCGTTCTAAGGCTAAGCATGCGAGCTCCGCCGTCGATCTCAGATCTTTACTTCAACCAAAATTGTTTCGAGGAATTGAAGATATTGTTTGTATGTGTGTGGTCAAACGACCTTCGCGCGGGAGACCACAGATTGATCAATTTGGCTCCCACGCAGCGAGCTCCTTTCGAGAGCCAAGATCTCGTTGACTCAGTAAAGCTTATAAGTAAATAAATCAAGGTTTTTAACTAAAATTCGAAATATTTTTCAAGCGAATATAAATGAATTCTAATAGTAAGAGAGAGCACGTCCACAGTAATACAAATTTGACGATCAATATCCTGTCTTGACACATATTTCGATTAGAAGACGTCTATAAATTGAATGGCTGTAATTCACTGTTCTGTGCTCAGCTCGTAAGACGCCTCATATACCGTATCAAACTCTTCTTTTATGGATGTTCCTGCTAACCCACTTTGTCCTTGCGCTCTCTTTTAATTTTGGTTCTTTTCATTTCCAGTTGTCACCGTAGTCCAGTACTCCAATAGAAAGCGTGAGTGTCTATCCTAGAAGCCGTGATATTTCATTCGGTTTATGTGTGTGTGTGTGTGTGTAGATGTGTGTTTGGATGTATATCGCAGCCTTCTTCTATTTTCAGCTGTTGTCGTTGTCCCTTCCCCTTTCTTTTCACTTGTCATCCGTTGCACTTGTGTCTCTGAATCATTTTCTCACCAGGTTTTAAAACCTAATCCCCCTTCCTTCTCTTGCGGTCATATCCGTCGTATCGGATTTCATATCCTAATGGGCTTACTGAAATACTACTAGACAGTCGAAAACGATACACTTAAAGCGGTTCCCATTATTATTTTTTTTTCCATTTCTTGAATTATTATTTTTTTATTTCATAAACTTTGACACAAAAGTCCATGGACAAATTATTTTATTTATTAAATATATTTAAAATTAATTAAAATATAAAACATTTTTATATTACTTACTATTAGAAAATACTTTAAAATTTTAAATATTCAACGATTAAAATATATTGAATTTAAAGTTTTAAATTATTTTCTAAATAATAGGAAAATTTTTTAAATTTTAGTTAAATTTAAATATTTTTAATAAATACAACAAACTTGTCCACGGACTTTTGTGTCAAAGCCTATTTTAAGACTACCCATTTTCAGTTTTTGAGACTAATCATCCTTGTGACGGGACGCTAACCAAGGCGTCTTGTGACGGTGAAACAGATGCCATCGGCATTTTATTTTCAGAAGACAATGAACGATCGACTCTCTTTCATTGCATTGAGCACTATTTCAGCGCCACATCGAGCTCCCCCCCCCCGATCTTCTCAAAAAGCCCATCGAATTTCCTATGTAGCGTAGTCAACAAGTGCGTGACCTTTTATTAGATTCTTAACGCTAACTCATTTTAGAATTCATCGTTACTTTCGCTTTTCGGGAGTATTTTGTTGAGTGTTGCAGTACCCCGGCTACAGCAGAATGCTCAGCAAAAACTGTATTGTGATACTAAGTCTCCTTTTGCGCAATCACCGTATTGGTGCTTTTCCAGCAAAATGCTATGCTTACTGTATGACGAACAAACTAGGAAAATACACATCAAGCCACTGAATTATCTTATTTTCAGCCAATTTCCAGGAAACGCAATTTTCTAAAAATACCACTTTTATTGAGAGCTATTCTTTCTGGTTTAGGCTTCCACGAAAGACAAAGACAAAAAGTCGTCTTCGTTCGTCTTTCAGTTCGTCTTGCATTCGCTACACGCAATAAAAAAGTTGCCAACACTTTGCGGCAGACGAATTCAAGACGAGACGGCCGAAATTTCGCCCAAATGGAAGCATCACTCCTGGTATGCAAGTGTTTCGTCCTGCTTAGTCACCTGATCCGTTGTTGGAAATCCTGCTAAGTACGGTAGAAGATCGGGGCTCGTTTGTGCGATTTCCCGTCCGCAGTCACCTCATCCGAGGAACCGTAGCGGCAGTTAGATCACCCAACAGTGCTTTTCGCTTCACTTCTCTTTATCTCTGACAGAATGAGCGTTAAAGTTTAAGATAAGGTGTGAGTGGCGCTGCTACGAGAAGCGCGCCAAGCGCGCACCAGCCCACATTGAAGCCCAGGAGAAGAGGCCATCAGCCATCAGCTTTTTTCAAGAATTGAAGCTTTGAAGGCTATTTTGAACGGCTTCCAGAGAGTTTTAGATAACCCAATTAAAGGAAAAGTACTGAAAAGAACACAGAGGTTTGCAGAGGGTACCGACGGAAAGGTACCTACAACTGCACAATCCCTGATGAATTTAAATAGCAGTAGACGGGTGATTACACTTTGTATTTGCACCTTGCTCGCTTCTTAAGCCTCTCAAGTTTGTCTGCTGATTCGTTCTCATCTACGATGCTGGAGATGTTGGTGTGGCTCATCTTCCAAGAATTCGTCTTTTTCTCAATTGATCTCATTAGCCTCTGGCCTCGGTGGACGTCTTCATCGGTTTCCTCGTTTCCATCTATTCAGTCGGCGAGGTTCCGCCGTTGCTTTCTTCTCCTCCCATCATTTTTTGTTGGAATTCTTTGCATTCTATCGTTCAAAACAGCCAGAAGAAAGAATAAATGAAGAAACATAATGCGGCGTGACGGAACCCGGAAAAGCGTGTGCCGAGTGCCGAAGAGCATCATCCCCCCCCCGGCGTTGGCTCAGTGGCGGTCTTTCTCCATCTTCTCGAAGAGAAAAGGGAGGAAAAAATAGAAAGAGTCCCCGTGTCCACATTTTTTGGAGGCGAGAGGCGTCGAGACGCAGGTGGTGAAGGAGAGCAAAACTCGCAAAACGACTATAGTTGAAACCATTGATATCCGTCTGAGTGAGGAGCCGCCCGGGCGATCTTGCTTCTCTCTTCTGTCGGCTTCTTCATTTTTGACTCCCCCGCCCAGAATGTTTTCTTTTTTCTGCCTAGTTTGATGTTTCTTTTCATATTTTAATTAATCCGTTCATTGAATCGGTGCCATCGCATGCTCATCATTTTGCGATAACGTTGCGACTCTAATGAATCATTCACTTGTTTCTGCAAATTTTAGGGCGATGAATATCATGAGTTTCAGAGTTAAATCTTCGAAAAAAAATTTAAAACATTTTGTATCTTTAAGGAAAAAAAAATCCAAATTTGTATAGCTCTTTTCTCTTTTTTTCCTTCACTGAATTCTGCCGATCTAATGCTTTAATTTTCAAAATACAAAAAGGAGGAAAATGAAAAAAATAAAAATTCTAATACATGATTTGGTGGCATCAGAACGATCTTGAAAAGAGCTTTCAAAATGGGAATACTGTGGCTTGAGTGAGTGCTGAAGAGCTCGCTTCCACGGCCTTCCACGGATACTTGAAGAGTTGTTTTGAAGGACGAATTTAGGGAGGGGGGGGGAACCTGTTTACTGTCATTTTGAATCGTAATCACTGTCTTTATTTGAGATTTAACCGCTTTTCCACCCTGGGGCTCCTTTAAAGCTTTAACCAAATGGATACTGTAGTTATTGAGCTTTTGATGAAAACAATGGAATGCTTTACCACTTTATCACTAAAGCTGGCCTTGCCAATCACAGCTCGCGAATTTTTTCAGCGGACAGCTTCCTTGATCTATCTCTCATTCTCAAAAAGCAGGACATAACGCGTCGCTGTTGGTTCAGAACCCTAGCTGTCTATTAAACTGATTACGGCAGATCATTTCGATTCTCATATGTTTTGTTTTCTGGCATCGTTAAGCATTCAGATATTCTTTCGACACTCGAATCGCTCTTTTAGTGACGTCAAACAATGCGGATTTCTTATTGAAATCTATGGTGGCCTGATCCGCCTAACAGTTTTGCAGGAAATTTCCATAAAACTACTGTAGATTTTCAACCTCTATTGAATATTTAACATTAAATAAATGATAAGCAGAGCTCAAAGAATCACTGATAATACGAATTGTGAAGCTTCATAGTTGAACTTCCTTATCAAAGTGCCATTTTTAGAAATCTAATGAGCATTCTTGATAGTGCACAAAAGCAGTGTTCGTTATCACAAATTCCTATGACTCAGTCGAAATAACTTTCAGCTTAACGTTGGGAAAATTGGCCAAAGGGCTCCCGCCCTCCCGCCCGAGCAGAACCGTACTGGTCAAAGCTAATACTAGTCTAAACTTAAGATCCCGGCAATTTCGGAGCTTCAAAAGACTAGCGACTAGCTACTTTTCTACTGCTAATAATTTCAGTCATACTGTACTCTATGGCTAGCTTCGAAGCTCTCTGAGCCGCCGGTGATCTTTTCAAAATTCCAGAATATAACAAAAGGCAAGAACATGGAAAAGACAAGCATTTGCAAGCTGGGAAAACTGGAAGACTGGAAGAGAAACAGATGAAGAAGGGCTGAAATTTGATGGAATAATCATATATGGTTATTTCTATAGAATCAAATAGAATTCATTTAAAAACGTGAGGTGTCTGGTTTGCAGCGACGACAGCTCCAAGCATGCCACCAAAAATAGAGAACCGATTCATTCTCAGAGCGTTCCGCAAGAAGATTCCTTCTATAACACTAACAAGTCTCTCTCTCTCTCTCTCTCTCTCTCTCTCTCTCTCTCTCTTTCTCTATTTCTCTCTGTTTCAATCTCACTCATTCTCTCCCTCTTCTCATTATAACCACTTCGTGAGCTTTTCCCGGCCGTGTGAGTTTTGAACCAAAGAGAAAGAGACGGAGAGAGAAAGTGAGGCTTCGAGAGCCGACCGCTTTGCAGTATTGATCCGACGCCGAGTTTCCTGTCTCCTCTGCGTCAAGCCATCGAGAGCATCGGAGTCTTTTCGCGGTCTCTGAAGCCGATGACGACGACGACGGCGACATTGGTGGTGGTGGCGGCAGCGGCGACGAAGCGGACACGAGACGGCAGACGGCCTGAGTGCTTTATACATCTTTGTGAGAAAAGAAGAAACGGGTGCTGCTGAGATGACTCCCGCTGCTGGCTGCTTCTGCTGCTGCTGCTCTTGTTGTTGTTGCTGCTGAGGCTGCCGCTACTCTCGGTCGTCGTGTTTTGGCGGATGGGACGGATTGGTGGAGAGTGATGGTGTGACGGGGCGAACGGACCCTTTTTCTTTTTTTCATCCACCCCCGCCTTCTTTCACTCAACTTTTTTTTATTAGAAGGTTTTTCTCCACTCGTCTATCCATTTTGCACTTTTCTTGAACTTGAAAAAATGCTATAAATTTCAACACAAATCCACTTGTACTAAATTACTATAATTATAAGTATAGCTATTATAAATTGCCAGTTTGAATTAATTAAAATATCATTTCGGTTTAGATTATTATAGAAAAATCTAAAATATCAAAAAATATATATTAAAGTTTACGCTTTTTCGTGGAATTTTAATAAAATAAATAAATGAAATAAATGAAATAATAATAATTAAAAATCAAATATAATTTGAGTTTCTTCAGTTTATTAAGATCTTTAATGCAGCATCGATTAGTATAAAATAAATAAAAAAGAAACGAAAAGCTCTGAATCCAATCCAATATCGCCGCTTCTGAAAACACTACACCTCACTTTCAAGCGTTTTTTCAGCGAACTTGAATTTAGTTTGTAGCTGTAATGCGTCCTTTATTTAATTAGTTAAAAAAAAATATTTTTTTGCAAATTTCGAAATAATTTCAGAATACCAAAATAGCGCCAAAAACTGCGCAGAGCGATGCATCTGAAAACTTTAGAATCTGCTCTTCATATCAATTTCCAGAGAAGTTTGTAGAGGATATTTCTGGATTTTTGTTTCTAAAACTATTTCATAAACTATTTGTCCTTTGAAGTTCACAAAATTTGGATTTAAGAAAACCGTGCTGACTGTCAGATGTCGTTTCTCATTTCCCTTTTGGTCACTGCTTTGGCTTATGCATTCATTTGTCGCCTAGCTGAAAATGGAATTGATTTTATTCTCCGATTGTGTTGACGCACTTTAAAACTATACAGTACCTACCTCTTGAAGTGAGCCCATCGGGTGCTCTGTAATTTTATACATGTTGATGGGGCCGGAAGGCGAATAAAATCTCATTTCATATTCTCATCTCTCTGATCAACATGATTAGCATGACCCGTTTCATTTTCTCCTCTGTTTTTGCTCATTTCCAAACCGCCCACCCCCCCCCCCCCGGAACCTCCATTTTGTATTCTTTCTTCCTACATATACGTATCTCTGTTTCTCTTTGTCTCTCTCTCTCTCTGTCTCTCTATGTCTCTCTATATCTCTGTCTCTCTCTCTCTGTCTCTCCTTCTCTCTCTCTCTCTGTTCCTCTCTCTGTCCCTCTCTCTCTCTATTCTCGTTAACCTTCGTGACTATTCCAATTGAGGTTGTCACGAAGAGTCAGCAGAGCAGGGCAGACACGTTTCAAGCATCAAATTAATAATAAGAAGACGTGAAAATAATAATAAGAATAGAATTATCGTATGCTCTCCGCGCCGCCGCCGTCCTGTTTTAAAATTCTCTCTCCCCCCCCCCCTCCGGCTCTCCAGAGCGGCTCGGTCGCTGCTGGTCCCCGGCTTTTCTTCCACATTTTCGTCTTTTCTTTCTCCTTTTCTTTTTTCGTTTTCCTCTCGAATTCTTCTTATTTCTTCTTCGCTTTTGGCAACATCATCGACGAAGAGTTGGAATTAAAGAAGTCGAGAAAACAGTTGATCTGCCACATCGAGGCCATCAACATTTTCACGGTTTCCTGCAAATAATAAATGCTCCGAAATAGTCCATCCTGAAAAAACCTCATGCTCCATTCAATGATTCCCCTGATCATTATTGTTTCAAAACTTTCACTGACAATGCCAAAAGAGGGAACTGGAAAACGTGACTTATCGTGCGTACATGGGTTGACTTGACGGGTGTTGGCGGTGCTCTCTAAGCGGGCATCGTCGTCGCCAAACTGCAATTCTGCGCTCAAATATGGGTGGTTCAGTGAGGTGATGAACGGCGGGCCGCCGCTGTCCAGATAACATGCTGTGCCGACGGAAAAGGAAACGGGCGCGAGAGCTGTTAAAAATAGCAGGGTTTACCCTACTACACCGGATCTCAAAGGTTTTGTTTTTTTTGGCTTTTTCGTGAACCTTTCCCAAGAATTCTATGGTTTGGAAAAGATCAGAAGAAGTTATACATTGATCGGAGCTCTTCCATTTCTACCATCGTCTTTCCCACTAGAGCTCAATTTTAAGTATTTTCTTAAAGCTGGAAACAACTTTGAATTTAAGAAATAAGCTTATCCTTGCAGATCGTCCAATTTCTCGTTTTATTTCAGCATTTCGTATTGCCAAGTCATAATATATTTATTGTACTCGCCAGCCCTCTAACTCGAATCTCGGTGACTTCATGGTCAAACACTTTGTATTCGCATTCTGTTTTCGAAACGAAACTTTGATCGGCAGACCTTCCTCGTCCTCCTTCTTCTCGCTCCGTTTCCTTCCTTGAAGGGCATTGCTCTTTCCCTCCCCCTTTTTCCTTCTTTTTTTCATCCCACCTTCTTCCTTTCCTTGTGAGGGTGGATGCAAGAGCTAAACTGCAATCCGCAGAAGAAAAGCATTGAAATCGTGGCGCTTCTCGTGTTTTTCCGTATTCCTCGCATTTTCTGATCTCGAATTTCTTTTTTAGAAGAACGAGAACGCACTGTGGTGCACGAAGAAGGGAGAGAGAGTGACACAGTGCGGGAAAGGAGGAGTGCGCCGACACTGCTCGATCGTGAAAGGCTCGCATGACGAGCGTTAACCTGTGTCCCTTATGTCAGGTATGGTTTTTTAAGAACGCTTCGATTCCTTCCATCAGACCACCGCTTCAAAATTCTGAAATAGTCCGAAGAATAACGTCTTTTTTTCTCTCAAAATTGAATCATCCCTTTGCACGAAAAAAAAGTGGCCAAAGCATGGTGTACTTTAATAGATTCCATTTCTGATTTACGGCGGCGGGCAGATTTGTGATGTGGTGGTGGCTCGGTTCAAGTGGCCGTGACACTCCACATCTGCACTCTCCCTTCCCCAATCTCTCACTCTATTCCTGCTTTGTTTTGAGTTTTCGCAGGACCTGCAAAACTTAAAGAGAATTTAGCAGGAAGAACAGAGAGAAAAAGAAGAGTGATAAATGAAGTGATAAGCGATGATTG
Organism: Caenorhabditis inopinata; assembly: GCA_003052745.1. Classification (NCBI taxonomy): domain Eukaryota; kingdom Metazoa; phylum Nematoda; class Chromadorea; order Rhabditida; family Rhabditidae; genus Caenorhabditis; species Caenorhabditis inopinata. The sequence goes on from AP018154.1 coordinate 17,456,573, forward strand.
ACTTTTTTTTCAGTGTTAGCGAGTATGATGTCATCAGGGGAGGATGAGGAGCAGGCGGCAACCGACGAGCAAGAGAGATCCGATCTGTGGCAGCAGACGTTACAGGTCACTTTGAAACTACAAATCTGAAGATTTTAATTTTTCAAAAATATGAAAAACTAAAGTGAAAAAAAGACTGAAAATGTGCAGAAAAGAACACTGTAACTCCTATAAGCTGAAACCATCCTTCTTCAAGCCCAACATTACTGCCCGTCAAAGGTCGCAAATCATGGATTACGGTGTAATATATAGGAAAATCATTGAAGTGTGACCTTTGACCAAATGACTGCCAATCCAAAGACTTCCACGAAAGACGAAGACAAAAAGTCGTCTTTCAGTTCCTCTTGCATTCGTCTTACGCAATAAAAAAGTTGTGCAGGTGTACCAACACAAAGTTTATCTCTGCGTCAGACGAATTCAAGACGAAGACGCCCTAAATTTCGCCTTAGCCATACCAAGTCCTTACCCAGTAGAACTGAAAGAATTCGGACCGACGTTGTCGGCTCCGCCACTTTATTGATTCTGTCTCACAACGGTGATGCCTGAATGGTCTCCTATTCTTGCTGATTCATAAAACTCACCGAGATCTATAATTTGCGATATTTTACAGCCAATAATTATGATTCTGAAAAAAGTTAGTTATGCTTCGGCTTGGTTAACAATAAAGATCAATTCAAGAAAAGTTTCCATTTTAACGGAGTCCCTCATCAAAAATTTTGAAAAGAGCACGTGGCAACAAACAATTTTCGGATGCTTTGGCGAATTATTCTTCAATTTTTCGAGTTCCGTAATGAAATTTTTGATGTTAAAACCAGCCGATTCGAATCAGTTTGCGAATGGTTCTAATGGATTTAAAGCTTATTCATAATTGCGAAACTGAGCCAGAATCCATCTAGATGCAAGACTGCAAAGCTGCTGGAATCTATTTGGTTACATGAAATCCAGAGCAAGTATTTTTTGAGCCATTTTCTCTTATTAAAAGCCATAAATCTCGAATCTGACAGTGTGTGTGACCTCATCAATCGTGATGGCTCCTGTACGCCTTTTCAATTTCCTGTGCACCATCTTGAATCGCCAATATAAAATCAAATGGGAGCAGCTTGAAGATTGCATTCTATCCACCAACCCCCACCCCCCCCCCCAAACCCTGCTGAAAAATGCCTTCTCTTCGCTACCATGCTCGAGAGCTCTACGCAGATATTTATGGATATTTCGATGGTCTAGGCCCGTTGCTATGGATGCGATTCGCGTTGAGTATGGAGGTTGGTGGCCGAGTCATTGATCATTGAAGTTGCTCCCTCGTGTTGCACACAGTCAGTTGAACAGTTTATCAATCATCACATTCGGAAATGACAAGAGAGCGAGGATGAGTGGAGAAGAAGGAGACCACGTTGTTATGCGACTCTGTGGATTGCTTGCCCCCTCTTCGATCCGTAAACTCTTTCGGGGATTCTGATTGAACGAGCGTATGTGTGTGAGTGTGTGTATGTGAGTGTGTGTGCATCATCATCATCAGTGTAATGTGCGATTCGCGGAGACGAAGAAGCGGGGAATATAATTGAGGGTGAAAAGTGATATTGAAAGGAATGCTGATTGGTAGAGAGGGAGACTGAACTATTCCTTTTTCAATCAGAAATTTGAATGCTCTTTGGCTCATGATTGGCTTCAAATAGGGACAGTAAAACATGCAGTTGAAGTGCAAACACTTCTCATTGTAACCGCCACGTCGTTTTAATATTTATAGGTAAAATGATAAGATAAATTATATTCTCCATGTCAGATATCATTCATAGTGGTGAATCCTTTAATTCCAGCAATTTCTGTGGCGATTCCTGCTTCTATATTAAGCTGGAAGCATGACTTTTTCTTTCATTTTCCCATCTGAAAATAAAGAAGAAAACCTGACGGACGTCGCATGCACAATGTGGATATGATTATCGAATTGAATAGTGTTTTTGTGGCTCTTTTTGTCCCTTTTTTTACTCGACTCTCCCCTCCATTTTTCTCCGTTTTTCCCCTCAATGTGCACCGGAGTCCATTTGAATTATCTGCTAAAGTAAGTATGAAAGAGATGCTAACAAAACAATGAAAGGAGATGGAGGGGGGGGGGATGAGGAATAAGTAGACATCTCGTCTCTCGGTCTGACAGACAGAGAGAGAGACGAGACGAGACGAAACGAGACGGCTGAATGTATTATGATGAAGCTTCTGGTAGAATGAGTGATAGAGAAGCCGAAAAAGCTCTTATGCAAATTGACAAATGATGGTATTCATGGGTTTTCGAAGACGTTGGGGGAGGTGGGGGGGGTGGGGAAAGAAGCTCTTTTTTCCTTTGCCCCATCTCTGCGCAAGACGTCTGAAGAGAAAATAAGAAGACACTGAAATTCGAAACCGACCATTGACCGATTTCGCATGCTTCTGCAGTTATCCACATTAAAAAATGTTGGGGAAAATTAACATAATGAAGGGGGATGAATGGAAAGTGAGATAGAGAGAGAGAGAGAGAGAGAGAGAGAGAGCTTACCCGCAAGAAACAGCTGGAAAGCATCAGATCAACCTTGAACATTTCGAATAAGCATTACAATGAGAGACATGTTTGATATAAGGAAATATAGTCTAAAAAACTGGCTCCAAACGTCTAGAAAAGTGGAGCCATTGTGAAAATGAGTGAGTTGCAGTCTTGGGCTTTAAGCTCTCCATTTTCAGTTAAAAAATAACAAAAATATATTCTTTTTCTTTAAATTTAGTTACTGTAAAACCTCTAGGCACCCCAAATCAGAGTAGGGCGGAATTGGATTTTGGGAACTCGGAATCCGGAATGCGGAAAACGGAAAACAATTTTTTCACGGAATCTGGAATCCGGAAGACGGAATGAAAAAAAACGGCGAAATCCGGAATTCCGCCCTTCTCTGCCCCAAATTGACTTGCGCCCCTAATAGTATTGCTCTCAAAAAAGCTCTACGAACAATAGTATTGCATGCAAGTTTATTTGAGTTTTTACGGTAATTAAACATAACATTCTAGAAAAGATAGAATTGTAAATTTTATGAACTTTTAAAAGAATCTTTCCAAAAATATGCCTAATACAGTGAACGTATCATTATGTGGAAAAAAACACCCATTTTTTGAAAAATGTCGAATTTCTCGATTGCTCAGTTTTATTTAATTTTCGCTTTAGGACCCATAATTTTTTTTTCAAAGGTATTTCCATATCATATATGATACATAATTAGGAATTACAGAAAATCGAAATTTTGAGATTTTTTGGGGTGAACGTAAGATTATGTGGAGAACTGTAGATTCTCCTCGTTAATCAAAAAAAAAATGGCGAAAAATTAATAAATAAGCTATTATTAAATGTTTGTCCACGGACTTTCGTGTCACTTTTTAGAGGTTTTTTTTAAAGTTTTAATTTATATAAATTTTTAAAAAATAAATATTGAATTTAACATTTTAAAGTATTATCTAAATAATAAAAACAATTTAAAATTTAGAGGTCTTGAATATCTGAACACTATTTTTGCAGGCCGCCGTGGCAGCGTCCTCATCACAAGATGCGGCAAAAAAGCGGCCAGTTCAGCGCAAACCTCTTCGACAGACGAACGTCGTCGAGAGATCCGAACGGTCACTTCTCTGCCTCTCCTTGAACAATCCCATCAGGAAATTGTGCATCAGTATTGTTGAATGGAAGTGAGCTGCTCTTCTGGCTTGCGATTCAATCTTATATTCACTTTTCAGACCATTCGAATTTTTAATATTGTTTATGATATGTGCCAACTGTATCGCTCTAGCCATCTACCAACCGTATCCTGCTCAAGATTCAGACTACAAAAATACATTACTTGTAAGTGGTTTTGCTCTAAATGCTCCTGATAACAGTGTTAGAATTATTACTAAATACTAAGGCTTCCACAAAAGACGAACACAAAAAGTCGTCTTCGTCCGTCTTTCAATTCGTCTTGAACTCGTGTTACACAATAAAAAAACTGTTAACACATTGCGTCAGACGAATTCAAGACGAACAAGAAGCTGAGACGAGACAGCCGTAATTTCACACAAATGGAAGCCTTACCTTCCGGAAAGATTTCAGATTTCGACCATTCTGAATTTGATGCATTTTATTACCCTAATAAGGCTTTAGAATCAGTTAAAAGTCATTATTTTGCTATAATTATCACAAAAAAAGTATAAAACCGAATTTTTTTCAAAATTCTGAAGAAAAATTTCAATTTCAAATATTTCTCGCACTTTTTCAGCAAGCTTTGGCTATAACTCGCCTCAAACTTGTAATCAAATTGCTCAGTCTTACTGAAACGCTAATTTGAGTTTCAATGAACGGACGAGACGAGCAGCGTTAAAAGTGCTCCGCGAGAGTACGGTAGTTTGAGATTTAAATAAGAGCGGAGGCCTAGCTTCATGGCTGATTGGGAAGCTCCCTGAGATCAATAATTCACGGATCTCGGCACTTGGTTACAGTAATGAGGTTGAACAATTTCAGGAAACAATTGAATACGTGTTCATTGTTGTATTCACGATAGAATGTGTGCTCAAAATAATTGCCATGGGGTTTCTATTTCATCCCACTGCATATCTGCGAAACGCCTGGAATATCCTAGATTTTATTATTGTTGTCATAGGGTGAGTGAGCTCTCTTGAACTGGTGAAAACCAGCTAAGCAATTCGTTATTTGCAGACTTGTTAGTACAATATTGTCCAAGATGTCGATTCAAGGATTCGATGTAAAAGCGTTGAGAGCATTTCGTGTGCTTCGACCTCTTCGTCTTGTATCAGGAGTTCCCAGTTTACAAGTTGTGCTCAACGCCATCCTTCGAGCCATGATCCCCTTGCTCCACATTGCGTTATTAGTTTTGTTTGTTATTTTAATCTATGCTATCATCGGATTGGAGCTGTTCTGCGGAAAACTTCATTCGACGTGCGTAGATCCAGCGACAGGACAGCTTGCTCAAAAAGATCCGACGCCCTGTGGAAATGATGGAAGTGCCTTTAAATGCCGACCATCGGACTCATTAACGAACATGGGCGTGCGATGGGAGTGCTCCAGCAACACAACTTGGCCGGGTCCTAACAACGGCATTACCAACTTTGACAACTTTGGACTTGCTATGCTTACGGTATTCCAATGCGTGTCGTTAGAAGGTTGGACAGATGTGATGTATTGGGTGAACGATGCAGTTGGCAGAGAGTGGCCATGGATTTATTTCGTCACTCTTGTCATTCTAGGATCGTTTTTTGTGCTCAATCTCGTCCTGGGAGTGTTGTCTGGAGAGTTTTCAAAAGAAAGAGAAAAAGCAAGAGCCAGAGGATTGTTTCAAAAGTTTCGAGAAAAGCAGCAGCTTGAAGAAGATTTGAAAGGCTACCTCGACTGGATAACGCAGGCTGAAGACATAGAGCCAGTGAATGAAGATGAACAAGAAGACGAACCAGCTGCTCAAACGACGGTAGGCGAGGAAGCCGACGAGGAAGGAGAGGAACGAGTGGAAGATGTAAGACCAAGTAAATGGGCAGCACGGATGAAGCGATTAGAGAAGTTGAACAGGAGATGCCGAAGAGCATGTAGGCGGCTCGTCAAAAGCCAAACATTTTACTGGCTGGTCATTCTTCTTGTGCTGCTCAACACATTGGTGCTGACATCCGAACATTATGGCCAATCAGAGTGGTTAGATCACTTTCAAAGTGAGTTGTTCGGTGGTTAGGAGGCATACGAACATGTGTTATGGGGGAACTCCAGAAAATGATTCATAAAAACAACAAAACATTTATAAACTTTTAGTTCCAAACTGCGGGTGAAGGCGGGGGGGGGAGGGAATAAAAAAGTAAAAAAGTATATTTCCAACAAGGAGAACACGAAAAAATACATTCAAAAATGAAAATAGAACATCTGAAAATCAAAGATTCTTGCTAAATTTCAGATGTCATTTATATAATTAATCAGAAAACCTTAAGCTCAGTTCAAACTTGACAAAAATGGGATCTTATCATCTGAATCATCTGACCATCTAGAAGGCCCAGATTAGGTCTGAAATATCAAAATTTGGCCTTTTTTCTAGCTGAAATATTCTTATTTTTGGCACTTTCTCGAAATATTTCAATAATGATTCAGTGAATTATTCAAAAATAGAACGGTAACTTCGGAGATAACACTGTTTTTGTACGACCAACTCCTTTAGATTTACAGCTCTAACAAGATGGAGAAATCCCTTTTAAAATTTTGGAATTTTTCGCATTTTCAGTCCAAAGGGATCTCTTGGAAGAGCTATAAATCCTTGACATTTCACTAGCCAGCTTCTGAAATATTACCTTCTGGAGGAATGCCGGTCAATTTGATAAGCTTTCTTGTGCAAGTTCCCAGAGCACGGGCCGGGCTCTTGCAAGTAGTCCAGGGTTATTGTGCAGTGTTATCTATCTCCAGGGTTACCTAAAAATTTGCACAATGATTCTTCTAGTTCCGTTGAAATGTCTTGAAATATCGAAAAGAAAGCTGAAAAGTCTTTTTCTGAAATTCAGACTGGCGTGGCATCATAGTGCTCATTTACCTCATTGAGTTCTGAAAAACGTTAACTGAAAATGTTAAATGCAAACTGAAAATGTTCATTTTCATATTGCAGCTTTCCATTTTTTAATTTTCTGCTTTATTTTCTCCGGCTACTTGGACTCAAAAAGCCAAGTTCTCAATTACAACACTTCTAGTTATCCGAACCGCCATTAACTGGTCCAAATCGCCGAGCTGTCCTTCTGAATTCTGAATCGTTTGGTTTGAACATTGGCTTCTTCAACTTTTACTTCGAAGAAATGATTCGAAGTTTTATTGATTCGAAGACGTCAGTAGGGATCTTAAAGGACAATAGTAGCAGGCTGATAGCTTTCGATTCTCCCGCTGACCCCGAGGATTCGTTCAGCCATTTGCACAATTCAGGAATATTGTTAAGACCCGGTTGACTTGCCTCCGGAAGTGACGAGATATTCGAATCTTCAATTCGTGTTCAGATGCTTTCTCGGGCTCGGTGGGGGGCAATTATGCTCTCCAAAGTGTCAGAACATGGATGGACAGTTTGCCGCTACCTATCCCGCTATAATTCCATCTTCTAGACGCCATTACAGCTCTTTTTCCTTACAGATGTCGCTCAAGAATGTAGCAAGAGCGCATGCAATCTTACAATTTTCATTCGCTGTATTTTAGTGCAAAAGGATCTCCCACTTCTCGAGTTTCTTTGCCTCGTAGCAAAACTGGTTGATTTTATTATTTTTCGAGGCAAATACATACTGTGTTATTTAAATTAACCAAAACTCACTTGCCCCAGGGCAAGCTTCATTATGAAAGTTAACTAAGATTTTCAGAAAAAATTACGTTTCAGCTTCAAAGGTCTTCTAGCCTTATACCTATAATTTTAGTGATGTACAAACGGAACTTTAATCAGCGTCTAGAATCTAGAATCACTAAGTCAGCGTGCAGACTAGAATAATTAAATCAGTGCTAAGCGCTCTAAAAATGAAACAAAATCTATACAAAATGACGGAACCACTGGAGCTTGATGTGAAGCTGCGGGTGACCATAAGTTTGAAATGTTCTAAGAAGGGCTCTGTGGCCAAGATTTCGTACAGTGAAGCTCGTTGGAAAATAAATATTTTTTTGGAAAAAGAAGGTGTTACTAAAAAATCTTTGAAGGCTAGAATTCTGAAACTCTCCACGTCACCTTAATTCCAACAAAACCTTCAGACCACTTCCCATTTCCCACATTGCACAAATATTATTTTTCAATAAGTAATTTTCAGCGATGGCAAACCTATTCTTCGTCATACTTTTCTCGATGGAAATGCTTCTGAAAATGTACTCACTTGGATTCACCACCTATACAACATCGCAATTCAACAGGTTCGATTGCTTCGTCGTTATCAGCTCAATTCTCGAGTTTGTTCTCGTTTATTTCGACCTGATGAAGCCTCTTGGTGTGTCTGTGTTGCGTTCGGCACGTCTTCTGAGAATATTCAAAGTTACCAAGTATTGGACGTCACTTCGCAATTTGGTATCTTCTCTGTTGAACTCACTTCGATCGATTATCTCTCTTCTGCTGCTTCTTTTCCTATTCATTGTCATTTTTGCTTTGCTGGGAATGCAAGTATTCGGAGGAAAGTTCAATTTCAATCCGCAACAACCGAAGCCAAGAGCCAACTTCGACACATTCGTTCAAGCGCTGTTAACTGTATTCCAAATTCTTACCGGCGAAGATTGGAACACCGTCATGTATCATGGAATTGAGTCATTCGGAGGAGTGGGAACCCTCGGAGTCATCGTCTGCATCTACTATATAGTTCTGTTCATCTGTGGTAACTACATCCTACTAAACGTCTTCTTGGCTATTGCCGTCGACAACTTGGCCGACGCCGACAGTTTGACAAATGCCGAAAAAGAAGAAGAACAGCAAGAAATTGAGGGAGAGGACGAAGAATTCGATGAAGGAGAAGATGAAGGAGAAGAGCACCCGATGGAAGAACCCGAGGGAGACGATGATATGACATCAGCTAGACCAAGGAGAATGAGTGAAGTGCCTGCGGCAAGCACAGTTAAACCGATTCCAAAGGCTTCTTCACTTTTCATTCTCAGCCATACCAATTCGTTTCGGTGAGTTTCCTGAATCCAATCCTTCCATCCAATTGTTCTATTATCCATCCGCGAGGACGGGAGACTTCGTTTAAAGGCGCAACGAATTAACTGTTTGGGTCTCGTTAGGGGATAGCGCGTTAAATAGCGTTAAATAGCGGATAGTGTGTGCGCTTTCTTACAATTCTTACAACGCGCTATCCCCTAACGAGACCCAAACAGTTAATTCGTTGCGCCTTTAAACGAAGGCTCACGTCCTCGCGGATGGATAATAATTCATCTTAAAAACAATTTTTCAGCGTCTTTTGCAACATGGTGGTCAATCATTCCTATTTCACCAACGCTGTTCTTTTCTGCATCTTGGTGTCATCTGCTATGCTAGCCGCGGAAGATCCTTTGCAGGCAAACTCTACCAGAAATATGGTATACATTCCTATCCAAGCTGAAACGCGAGCAATTGAAAGTTTCAGGTTCTAAACTACTTCGACTACTTCTTCACCTCAGTCTTCACTGTGGAGATCACACTGAAAGTCATCGTGTTCGGATTGGTTTTTCACAAAGGGTCGTTCTGCCGAAATGCGTTCAATCTCCTTGATATCCTTGTGGTGGCAGTCTCATTGACTTCGTTCGTCCTTCGAACCGATGCGATGTCTGTCGTGAAGATTCTTCGTGTGCTCCGTGTGCTTCGTCCGCTACGTGCCATCAACAGAGCCAAAGGATTGAAACACGTGGTTCAATGTGTGATCGTTGCTGTGAAGACCATCGGAAACATCATGCTCGTCACCTTCATGCTACAGTTCATGTTCGCTATTATTGGAGTTCAATTGTTCAAGGGAACTTTCTTCCTTTGCAACGATCTATCGAAGATGACAGAAGCAGAGTGCCGTGGAGAATACATTCATTATGAAGATGGAGATCCAACGAAGCCAGTGTCGAAGAAAAGAGTCTGGTCGAATAATGACTTCAATTTTGATAACGTCGGTGACGCGATGGTCTCTCTGTTCGTGGTTTCCACTTTCGAAGGGTGGCCACAGCTTCTTTATGTTGCCATAGACTCCAATGAAGAAGACAAAGGACCAATTCATAATTCAAGACAAGCGGTGGCTCTTTTCTTCATCGCATTTATCATCGTCATTGCTTTCTTCATGATGAACATCTTCGTCGGTTTCGTTATCGTCACATTCCAAAACGAAGGAGAGCGTGAATACGAGAATTGTGAGCTTGATAAGAACCAAAGGAAATGCATCGAGTTTGCGCTGAAAGCAAAGCCGCACAGAAGATACATTCCACGCAACAGATTACAGTACAGAGTATGGTGGTTCGTCACTTCAAGAGCATTTGAATACGTCATCTTTCTGATAATCGTCATGAATACAATATCACTGGCATGCAAACATTATCCGAGTTCGAAAAGCTTTGAAGACTTTTTGGACGTCTTCAATCTGATTTTCACTGGAGTTTTCGCATTCGAGGCAGTGCTGAAGATTGTTGCATTGAATCCGAAAAACTATATCTCGGATAGATGGAACGTTTTCGATTTACTCGTCGTCGTGGGATCCTTCATTGACATCACATACGGAAAATTGAATCCAGGTGGAACGAACCTCATTTCCATCAACTTCTTCCGCCTTTTCCGTGTCATGCGTCTTGTTAAGTTGCTGTCGAGAGGTGAAGGCATCAGAACACTTCTGTGGACATTTATGAAGTCGTTTCAAGCACTTCCGTATGTCGCATTGCTCATTGTGCTGCTTTTCTTCATTTACGCTGTAATTGGAATGCAATTCTTCGGAAAAGTCGCACTGGATGATTCAACTTCAATACATCGAAACAACAACTTTCATTCGTTCCCTGCCGCAATTCTGGTGTTGTTCAGGTAAGTGCATAAGCCAGTTTTCTAAAATTATTCTGAGCATTCATACATACAAACACAATCTGAAAGGAGCATATTTCAGTGGGTAAACATTTTCTAATTTCCATACATTCAGATCAGCCACCGGAGAAGCTTGGCAAGATATAATGCTCTCATGCTCCGATAGAGAAGATGTTAGATGTGATCCAATGTCAGACGACTACAGTAAAGGAGGATTCAACGAATCAAGATGTGGAAACAACTTTGCATATCCATATTTCATCTCGTTCTTCATGCTCTGCTCTTTCCTCGTTATCAATCTTTTCGTCGCCGTCATCATGGACAACTTTGACTACTTGACAAGAGACTGGTCGATTCTCGGACCTCACCATCTTGAAGAGTTCGTTCGACTCTGGTCAGAGTACGATCCAGATGCAAAAGGAAGAATCAAGCATCTTGACGTCGTCACATTGCTTCGCAAAATTTCGCCACCACTTGGATTCGGAAAGCTGTGCCCCCATCGGTTGGCTTGCAAGAGATTGGTGTCCATGAACATGCCTCTGAATTCGGATGGTACCGTATGCTTCAATGCCACGTTGTTCGCTTTGGTCCGCACTAACCTGAAAATCTATACCGGTTGGTTCCATTTCTGGAATTTTTTTGAGTTATTTTCAGCGCATCTTCCTTGAATTCGCAATGAAAAGCAACTGAGACAGAGGACCTACGAGGGTGGTTTAGCGGAGATTAAAAAAAATGGAGTGTCTAAAAAAAATGGGATTAGATGGGGAAGAAAAGAAAATAATGACATGCCCCGTCGTACATTTTCGTTTTTTTTTCAGAAGGAAACATTGATGAAGCAAACGAACAACTCAGATCAGCGATCAAACGGATTTGGAAGCGAACACACAAAGATTTGCTGGACGAAGTCGTCCCGCCGGCAGGCAGTAAGTGTTTGTTTTGTAGGAAAGACCGCGCAATTCCGTTCGCGATGCTCTCTTATTAGGAGCAGGACGAATACCAGCTGCTCTTTGGTTTCAGCCAACCAGTGTTGCCGGAAAGAGCAGTATTCCTCCTTCCTTCGAAGCCCGTAGTTCGTGGCGCAAAGAATTTCGCGTTTTGCATTTAGGCTGCCGTACAAATACCAAATCAAATTAGCACGCTACGTCCCACTTTATTTTGCAGAGGAAGATGATGTGACCGTTGGAAAGTTCTACGCCACCTTCCTTATTCAAGACTACTTCCGTCGTTTCAAGAAGCGGAAGGAGATGGAAGCGAAGGGTGTTTTGCCGGCGCATACACCACAAGCGATGGCTCTGCAGGTAATATAGAAATGTGATATATCGAAAAGGGTAAAGAAGAAAAATGAGAAGAGGCTTGCGACGTCTTCAATTTTCTTCTCTTCTTGTGTGGAAATTTGAATGAGAGGATGCTTATTCTTCTTCTTCTTCTCTTTTCTCAGCCCTCCTCTCAAATTTCTTTGCAACGTCGATATCCTCTCCTTTCTTCATTTTTTTTCGGAAAATCTTCTTTCAACTCCTTCTCCTTCTAACCTCATTTAGTTTAAATTCCTCTGGAGATGAAGGAAGTTTAGAAGAATTTCCTGGGCTTCCGACTTTTTCTCTAACGGAGCTCACCGAGGTCCTCATTCATAAATAGCGAATGAGCCGGTCTGGTGTCAGAATGCCCCGCCCACTTCTTCTTCTTTTGTCAGATCTTCTTCTAGTGCCACTTTTTCCGCCAACCACCAGCTTTATTTTATTTTTTTTCAGGCCGGACTCCGCACACTGCACGAAATCGGACCAGAGCTAAAAAGAGCAATTTCTGGAAACTTGGAGACCGACTTCAACTTTGACGAACCGGAGCCACAACACAGAGTGAGCTTCCCTTCACTTATGTTAGATTTCTCGGTTTTGCGACTAGCTGACGCATACTTCCTGCCTATTCTACTCGCTGCTTTCTTTTCACTGTCTTTTGTGCTCTATGCTAATAGAGCTCCCATGCTCATTGTGGCGTTGTTGCAAAGCGGCAATGTTGCTTTGCCCCACCAAAAAAACAAAGCTGAAAATGAAATCGTTAGCTGGATTCACTTGCTTCAAGTGTCTGACAGCTAATCGAGAAGTTAATTTATTCGAATAGCATGTTTCAAGGATTTCACTTTCAGTTGTTAGATAAAGAATAAAACAAAAAAAAAACACATTTATATTCCTCAGAATTCTGTTTTTTTAATACATAAATATAGGAAAGACAATCCTAGAAAAATCAAAGAAAAAATGGGATTACGGTCGCTTGATTAATGCGAAAAACGATCCATCCATCTCCTTTTTCATCAACAAAACAGCAATATTGGATTAAGGAAATTTATTTGTTCTCTCTTCATTTACAATTGGATCAAAATAAAGAAATATCTTCTACGATTAGCATAGACGAAAAACAGACAGACGGACGGAGAGGGGGGGGGACAAGGCGGAAGCTTTGTAACGACGTCTTGTGAGCACTTGAAATGAAACAATTCTCAAGTCGTTCAGTTTCTTTCCTTATTTCCAATTGCTTTATTTTTACAGAGACCACACTCTCTTTTCAATTTCAACAACTTGGTGCATCGCCTTTCCGGTGTCGGTGCAAAATCTCCAACGGACAACGAGCGAATGGAGCGGGGATCTACTCTGCTACCATTTCGTGAGTGTGAATTCCAATATTTGAGGTCATTTCGTCAAAACCTATTGATTTCCAGAACCTCGATCGTTCTCTCCAACTCATTCCCTTGCTGGCGCCGAGGGTTCTCCAATTCCATCACAAATGCATCGTGGCGCACAGATAAATCAGTCGATCAACCTTCCTCCTGTCAATGGATCCGTTCGTCGTCTGCCTGCTATTCCGCCGTACGCAAATCATATTCACGATGAGACGGACGACGGCCCACGGTATCGGGACACAGGCGATCGGACTGGCTACGATCAGTCACAAAACCGTATGGTCGTGGCTAATAGAAAGTATGTTTGAACTTTGGTGATTTTTTACTTTTAGAATGAATGAAAATTCCGTTAACTTTCCTTATCTGAATTTCCAGATAAATGCAATTTTCTCACTGATGTAGCTATAAATTTTCATTAATTATTCTATTCTATAGTCTGCCAGTGGATCCTGACGAAGAAGAAGATTGGTTGAGACGTGGAGGACCATCAAATAGATCAGACCGACGAAATCATCCACCAATCCGTGAGCCGATGCTAGTGGCTCGTGGAGCAGCTCTCGCACTTGCTGGAATGTCTTCAGAAGCCTATGAAGGTACTTATAGGCCGGTTGGAGAAGGAAAGTCCGTTCGGCTTCCGTTCTCCTCTCGGCCGGTTCTGAGGCCAGCTGAAGATTCTCGACCAGTTGATAGACTGATTGGACAGTCTCTGGGACTTGGAAGGTATGCGGAATATGAGGGGCAGTGAGCATGGATTGGTTGGTTGAGCAGTTTCATATTCTAACCCTCCGCCCCCCCCCCTTCTCTAACTTCTAACTTTCCTTCTTCCGTTTGCCGTTGTTTCAAAAAGCAAAAAGAAATTATGGGTGTTTAGATTGCAAAAGTTTTTGAATGCCTACCTTTGCCAACTATGCAAATGAGCACCGTCTGACATTGCATCACGTGCTGTCAGCCTTATCTTAGCACATTTCTTCTAGATTCTTCTCAGCCTCTAGTGTTATAGTGGAATGCCACTGACGAAATATCAAACTAGATTGAGCTCTAGCAGTATAGTTTGAGACCTGGAAAGAGTTGTCAACTACAAAAATACCGCTTTAAATGTGATGATTCATGCGAAAAAAAATTATTATTTAAACCCTTACTGCTGCCATCAAACACAGAGTTCAATTTCGGTATTCTGAAGCACGTACACATTGATTTAGTGGGATTCGTGAAGTTGTAGAAAGGAAAATGCAGACTCATACCGTAGGATTCGGTAGCTAGTTAATTTCCCACTTCTCCCCCCCCCCCCTATGATTCTTTTTTCATCACATTTCGCATGGCTTCCTTCCTTCTGAAGCATTCTCCTACCCCGCCTCCTTCTCTTATTTCTTCCCATCGTACGATTCAGAAGATAATCGATTTTTTAACCAGAAGAGTGGCTGACTGCTAACCGGGTGTGTGATGCCTTTCGGAAGAGTTTCAGTTCAAGCTCTGCCCCATCCTCCTCCTCTCTATACTAACCAACCTATGAATAGGTGCTCAATGCATTTTGCTCGTTCAGACGATTATCTCAACTATTTTCAGGTACTCTGACGCTCGAGTGGTTGGTGCAGCTCGGCGCGAAATCGAGGAAGCCTATTCACTGGGTGAACAAGAAATCGACTTGGCGGCCAACTCACTGGCTCCGTTGATGCAGCATGTTGGCATGCACGAAATAAGGGATATCAATGAGAATTCGAGAAGTGCCCTCCTTCGGCCAGCAGAGAATTCATCTCGACAGCACGATTCACAAGCAGGATCACAAGAGGACTTGTTCCTCGTGACCACTCTCTGAAAGGGAGCGCCTTCCGGAATAACGGCTCCATCTTTCTCCCTCCCTCTCTCTCTCTCTCTCAGAACGGCATTGTGCTCTCTAGAACTAATTTGTTTTCCTCATCCTTTTCCTCAGAATATATCGTACCAATTACGAGTTAAGAATTGAAATGAATAGGTGCACCTTCCTCCCCCCGCCCCTCCCCCCAACATATTTAAATCATATAGCCCTTTTTGTTCCGTTTTCCCAAAACCACCTCATTCAATTTGTACGAGTTTAGCCCCCCCCCCTCCCTTCTTACTGTACTTCTTCTCAATTTCTCTTCGTCACACTCGACCGTCTTCCCTTTTCAGATGATTACTCTATTCTGTCTACTGGTTGACTTATTTTCTATATACTTCTTTACTCAGTTAACCTTACAAGAACTGCTCAATTTGTGTATTCGTTCTAGGCGGCTGGCGGTTTTTATGAGCTCACAGAGTTCTCTTTCGTAACTCGGCTTGCACCGTATTTCCAGCAGTCCCCTAGTTATATGATTTTAATCGGATGCTCCATCCCCCCCCCCTTACCCTTCCCACCCCTCACTTTCATCAAAAAGTGGCCTTTCTTCGATTTCACTTGGAATCGCCTTTCCTTTGTCTTCTCAATGGAAATGAAAATTCTCATTTTCCACGTTTTTTTTCACCCAATATTTGAGAAATAAACTATATCTGTTCTCCATATTTTCCAAATTACAGCTACAGTCCCCCCCCCCCCCCTCCAACTTCATGTATCATCAGTCTATCATATTCTACTATATCCGTTTTATCTCTCATTTATTTTGATGTTCATCAACAATTCGTGGTGCTTTTCCTGTTTTATCAGTTATAATGACATATGACAATGTTTAACTATATTTGTATTAATGAAATAATTAAAGAATGTAAGCGATTTGGGGGAAATATGTACTACAGGGTGGGGAATAAATATAGCGCCGCATACAAGATGTTGTAATAATTTCAAATCGAAAGATTTTTTTCTGAAAATTTGCCAAAATGCTTATTAAACAACAACAAAAATTATAGCATTAACAGTTTTCGAATCTTCCTCCTTTCGCTTTGATGGCTGCCTGAAGTCTCTTCGGGTAAGAGTCGACGACGGCACGGTGGTAGTCAACGTCTAAATTGTCCCATGCAGCTGTCAGAGCGATCTTCAGGGCTTTGTTGTTGTTTAATACACTTTTTGGTTGATTTTCAGAAAAAAATATTTTGATTTGAAGTTATTAGTCCGTCCTGAACGCGGCGCTATATTTATTCCCCATCCTACACAGAAGAGAGAGGACAACTACACGAGAGCATTCCATCGTTTGGCCAGTATTTCAGATCAAGTCTTTCAGATCAACGTATTTCAGGAGTCCGTCAAGGTGATCCAATATCAGCAAACCTCCCTTATTAGCTTGTCTAGAGCTCATCCTCTGGCTATTGTCTGGGAACCATCTGAAAGGAAACGACGAAGACTGGCAGGGATCCCTCGCAAACGATCCATGAACTGGCCGATGATCTAGGAATTCTCAGAAAAGTGCAAAAAAGTGGGCCTCCAAATAAATACTAACAAAACCAAAAGTGTTGAGAAACACGCACACCACCAAACATCCGGTGATCATCAAAAATCACACCACCATCACAACAATCGAAGATGTGGATGAGCCGGAAGCTAAAAAAACAAGAGCTGGAACCAGAACCTTTTCAACAACATCAAAAACTCAACTGACGCTCGCTCTCACCTGCCCCCGAATTCCAGCTCACCGAGCTCAACTGTTCGACACCATCGTTCTTCCCGCGCTCGCACACGGATCTGAAACGTGGATCCTTACACAGAGCTTGGCTGAAAGAATCCATGTGGCACATGCATCACTAGAAAGAAGATCCACGGAACAATGTTAACGAGAACGTCAAAATTCCTTGATTCCTCGGGATTCCACCTCATGAGATGGTCCGATTCACTGTCGGTGCACCTCTTTGACGGTCATCCAGCAAAAGTCTCAAAATTTCGAGGAAAATCACTGATTCTGTTATGAACCACCATTGCCGAATATCGCAAGGCATGGTTAGCTGTAATCCGCGCTCACACAAGCGAAAAATGGACTGACTAAGTAATTAAGTGAGGAAGTAAAGTCTCCGGTACGTATTTCAGACCAACACGAAAAGTTTTGAAGGATTCCAGAAAACTTTTGTCGCTTTTGTCTGAAACGTGGATCCTTACACAGAGCTTGGCTGAAAGAATCCATGTGACGCATACATCACTAGAAAGGAGATCCACGGAACAATGTCAACGAGAACGTCAAAATTCCTTGTTTCCTCGAGATTAAACCCCATGAGATGGTCTGACTCACTGTCGGAAATAATGAACTGACTATGTAATTAAGTGAGGAAGTTAAGTCTCCGACACGTATTTCAGACTGACACGAGAAGTTTTGAAAGATTCAAGAAGACTTTTGTCGCGAAATAGGGAAATTTGAAGAGCGAAATTATGCCGATAAGTGACTCAAATTAATGCGGGCTGGCGTCAAGGACAAGAGCCCAAAATCGAGCATCGTTAAATTACTGTTACAAGTCAATTTGATAGTAGGAAATTCAGTGATTTCCAGAGTAATTCGTCAATCTATAAAAGGGTTGAATCGCTCTTCCTACACTTGTCTCACTTGTTTTCGCTTGAATTTTGAAAAATGAGAAAATGTTTGCAAAGTGACAATTAAAATCGCGGTTGGAATAAATACGTGGCTCATTCCAGATTTGTATGAAAGGAAATATTATTTTTCTGAAGCGAATAAGCACGATTTTCCAAAGTTTGAAAATTGAGATTCTGTGTTATAACTTGTGAGCTAGACACTGGTCAGCTGAAATTGCATTTCACGAGGTATGTGCATTAAAAGTGTTTAGTTTGGGGTTCTCAATTTCCTAAATTGTCTTAAAATTTGTTTTTTTAAGTCTAGCCGGTTCTATGAAGGTTCGAAGGTGTCTATGCATTTGCTATCCTCGTAAATCGCAGTTAAAACCTGGCGGGGGAAACCTTGTTCTGTGCCGTCGAGACACGAACGCATTCAGCGATTCCATCGGCTCTCCGAACACGGGGTACTTTCATAGTTATGTAGAATGGTCCGCGTGCAAAGATAACAAAAATCCGGTAAGATTTATTCTGATTAAGGCTTCCACGAGAGACGAAGACAAAACGTCGTCTTCGTTCGTCTTGCATTTGTCTTACGCAATAAAAAAAGTTGTCAACACACTGCGTCAGACGAATTCAAGACAAATTCAATGAGACGGGACGGTCGAAATTTTTCCCTAATGGAAGCCTTAATTCTGATTATTATCGAATCTAGACTAGGGTAGCTTTGACAAATCCGCTGTATTCGCTACTCAACCTGAAGAAACAAAGGAGTACGATTTTTATTATCTCTTACATGAACCCCTCTACAGTCATCTGGTCACCTGGATTTTGATAATTTTGATAACCTTAATAGACGAGCATAGTTAAGACAAATTGATGGAAAACATCAAGTTTTCAGGAACAATTAACCAACAAAGGAACATCAGCTGAGATAGGAATGTGTACCATGGCTCGTGGCGATGAGCTCAAGAATGGATCAGCGTTTAGAGATGCGGGGTTTTGTCTTAGCATCCCTCGCCACGTCACTCGTTGAACAGTGAACAGTACGTCAATAATAGATTTTTTGGAAACTGAACTCACGTGCACCACCAATTTTTAAGAAGTCAACGCTGCTGGGGCAATTCATTTTTAAACTTAAAAACAATGACTGAAACTTTTGAATGGATCGAGTGCCGAATTCACGACAAGAAGCACTTCACCGCTCGTTATCTGTCACAATTGTCCTCGCTCTGTGGTATGAAACCTGCGAACGTAGCGAAAGTAATATGCGGATGTCTGATTGTAGTTTTGACGTTTTCTGATTACGTGAGACGAGCCGATTTGGGTGGAAAACTGAAAATTTTTGCTGATTTCCAGGCGCAATTCATTGCAAACTTCATTCTGACCGTTGTCCCACTATTGCTCATTTTTGTGCATTCGGATGAAAAGCCGAGTGACGAATCATTATTTGTATACTGCACTTGCTTTGGAATAGTTACACTCTTCGATAAGAATCTGGAAAATATTCCATTCTATTATATTCTGAAGCTATTCTTGTTTATGCTCTTCTACACACCACCGTATAAATTGCATCAACGTATCTATGACCTTTTTCGCATTGATCCGGCGGCAAAAAATAAAAGTCAGCGAACTAGAAGTGAAACAATTGTAAAGACAAATTCATCATCAACGAGGACTGCCCTTCCAAAAATGGTCTCATCAAAATCATGTGTTAGTTACCCTTTTTCATTGTAATATACCACGGTGATTCACACCAACGGATTCAGATGTCTACAGACAAAACGCAGCGGACAGTCACGCCGTCACCTCTTCCGGTTCAATCGAAATGCAAGAATTCCGATGTTAAAGTGACGGTTATTGAGGAATACTACCGTGAAGAAGTGCTTTTAAGCCCAAGTGGCACTGTCATTGACCGAGTGGTGAAAGGACCATTCCGAAGAGAAACTACGAGAACTGAGAGCAACTCGGGAATCTAACGAATCTTTAAACGAAAAGTCGATTTGTTCAATTCATTCTTTTATTGTTTTTTTAAAGTGGACTGGTAGTAGTACATTCTTCTTGAAGTTTCGATTATTTTTACAAAAATTGGCAAAAGAAAATGCCATATAAAGAAAATTATACCCATAATCTGTTATAAAATGGCTAATAAAATAACAATATTACAGTCCTTAAAGCACATTTCTAACTGCTGGAACATCAGTACATCAGGGGTTCACCCAACGTTTTCAGCATAACTTTTCAGCTTCGGAAGTTTCGGGAAGTTTTCCTCGGTCAACTGATCCTCGATCTTTAGATAGTTCCAGCTGTAACTATCTGAAATTTCAGAATGAACGGGAAGCCGGAAGGGCTCTGGTTATTCTGAAAAGTTATTCTGAAAAGTATACCTACTCCTTTTTCTACAATTCTACATTTTACATACAATTCTTCAACCACGATGGGCTGAAGCAGTCGTCATTATCTTAAAAAAGGAAGTTGCGATCAGAAAATTGAAAAATAATAATAAGTATGTAATAATCAATAAAAAATGAAATTGACACAGCACCGACTTGTGTTCAGGCGCCAGAATCCATGCAATGTTGCGTAACACTATTTATCAGCCACCATGGACATACTAGTCTGCTTCACGGAAATACTGTTCACCTTCCGACGGACATCACGGTCACGGAATTTGAAATTGGCAAGACGTTGGTGGTTTCAATGACAACTATTGCCCAAACTCTTCAGATTAGAACGCTTATCAGCTAATTAGATAAACTGGAAAAGCAAGTAGGTGAGCTCAAAGAGCAACTGAAATCTGTTCCCACAAAACAGGTGATTTGCTGAAATCCTCGTCAACTCTTTATCCAAGACATTTGCACAGGATTCTATTATTTGCGCTGTTGAGTTGGCTCAATCAGGTGGTGCTCGGAAGAGCTTCTTTTCATTATTCGAAGCATTGACCTTTCATTGGATATCAAGGAATTTGTCGCTAGGGAGTGCAATGTTTCAGAATTGTGCTCAGTTTTCTGAATTCTCATGAAGGACTAAGCACGCCTCTTGAAAAACTGGTCAACGGAGGAGATGATGTCATAATTCTCTCTTCACTCGAAAAAATGAAGGAGCATCCGCCCGTCCGGATTATTAAGTCCGAATTGCTGAAATATCGACAAACATGAAAAGAAGCTATTCGCTTGATCATCGAGAAACAAAAAAGGATCTACACGATTTGAAACCTCGAACCTTGAGGAGCAATTATGGATCTTCTTGATCTTCAGATAGTCTGACTTTTAGACATTCTCTAAAAGAAATTATTCGTGATGGAACTAGATTCATGTTCAACATGTTACACAAAGCGTTTTCTGTGGGCTGGCATTCACTGGCACTTTTCATATAAGCATTAAATTTCCAAAAAGCTGAAAATCCTCTAAAAATATGATTATAATGATTATATTCTCAGGATGCTAAGCATGGATTTGTGCGAGGGTGGAACTCATCGTCTTTCTGCAAAAACATTTTCATTCGATATCAGAATACTCCTCTGTCGAGATCAGCTCAATCGAGATAAGGATTCATAATTGGCTACTTTTCAGCAAAAACGATTAGCTCCGTGTGCCAATCGGTGTCAGTTTGGTGCTGCTGGAGCTCGCCTTATCAGTCAAAGTGGGCCTTGGAGTCCGACTGTTGGATGCTGGTTGAGAGGAGTGGGTGTGTCCACAAATAGAGATCCCAAACTTGGGTAATTGAGCAATTTATTTATAGTTAATAAAAAAATAATTAATAATATTGAGAATCTCACTCCAGTGATGAAAGGAAAAATTCCCTAGCGACACCTTTTATACTAACTTCCCGCTCTTGCGGGTAGGTCAAATTTGCTCCCCTAATAGTATTGCCCCGAAGAGCCAAGCTTGAACAATAGTATTGCATGCAACTCTATTTGAGTTATTACGGTAGTTGTTAGGATAACAAAATATGAAGTAGTCAAAGGAAATGAATATATAGAATTGAAGAGTGTTGCTCAAACGAGCTCATTCAAGATCTAGTAGCTTACTTACCTGGGACAGTGAAGGTAAGTAATTTGATATGGAAATATTTCCACAGTAACAGCTCTTTTGAAGGGATAGTTGTGGTGTGTACGCGAATCGACGCGGAACTGCTCATCAAGGAGCCAACTTTGAGTCGGTGAAAGGAAGTTGTGTGCTATTTTGAAAATCATAAAAGGCATACCGAAAGACTCAACTTGAAGTGTAATGTAATTTCATTTAATGAGATAAACATGCCCGAACACATTATGCGAAGAACCGGTGGAAGATGGGCAAAAGTGATATAAAAATGGATTCCTCGAGATCAAAAACGACTTGTCGGAGGACCCCCATGAGATGATCCGACTCACTGCGAACGGAAGTCTCAATATATTGAGTAAATCGACTGATTACTTCATGGACCATCATCGCCAAAGATCGCAAGACATGGTTAGCTGTGATCCGCGCCCACGACTAATTCCGCGACTAATTCACTATGTAAGTAAGAGATGGTCATGTCTGAAAAATGGAAGAATGTGCATATGAAGCTATTTAAGAATGCTCCAATCTTGTTCAGTGAGAGAAATCTGCAATCGGTTCGATTTTCTGTGAGTCGTGGATTGTTCAAGAGCGGAGCGGAACTGTACCGCGCGGGAATATTGATTTACAGAGCTGTAGAGCTTTTCTACATAATTGCTCACTGATTTCTTCCAGTCTCTGCTGAAAAGCTTCTGAAATTGCAGATGCCTTTTGGATCGCTAGCTGGCAATTGAAAGAGCTAGAGAGAAGGCCAAAATGAGTCAGCAATGACCGCTTGTGCGCTTTGCCAGTGAAAGGTGGCGTGTATTGCGTTTGGAGCAACTGCAAAATACTGAAATTTTTTTCTGAACTTCCGGAAAGATATATCGTTTTGGACATATCACGGAAATCGTTTCCGAAACTTCCTAAAAATTCCTAAAATTGCAAAAAAAAATTCCTAAAATTCCTAAAATTCCAAATATTCCTAAAAACTCTGAAACGCACTTCAAATAAAAGAAAATGAGGCTCTATTTTACTTAAATTTAAGACACGACGCTCTTCCAACAGTCTTCAAACTAAAGAAACTAATTTATCATAAATTTTAGGACGTCTCAGTTCTTATGAGCTCCGAAAAGCAATGGGAGCTCAATTTTCATGGTATTCCATTCTAAAATCTTTGGATCACCAGGCATCTTTGTTATTTTATCCAACATCTTTTCTGAAATAAAAAAATTAAAGACCGATAAGCTGATTCAACAAAAATCCGATGAAATGGCGATGAAAGCCTCACAATCCCGAGTCTAGTGCAACGCCTACTCCGTTTTCCCTTTTATTTCCCAAACAGACCGAATCGGCCCATTTCATCTCCATACTATTATATATAATATTGCTAATTCTAGTTATAGTTTTCCTCGGAGGAACGTCCTCATTCTAATAGAGGTTTCAAAGTGAGCTGTACCCTCACCCCCCCCCGCGATTCTCTAGCTCCAGAATTCAAAGGAAGGCGTGCCCTGTCCCAAAATAGTCTGACGGGTATTTATTCATTTTATTCAAAGATTTATGAAAAACTGAAAGAATTTGTAGTAAGACTTCCACGGAAGACGAAATAAGACAGTCTTCGTCTTCATCTAGAATTCGTCTGACGCAGAGATATTGACGACGTGAGACGAACGCAAGACGAGACGAAAGGATTCCATGAAAGACGACCGACTTGTTTTGTCTTTCGTGGAAGCCTTAATTTGTACATACAGTACTGGCCATAAAGGTATTATATCATAGTTTTTTGAATATATCTCATCTGTACTTGGGTACAGCCTTGTGCTCGGCCAGCGAGAATTGCAGTTCGGACTCCAACGTCAAGATTACTATTAATACTTCCCCGCTTTCATCACTTAAAAAGATTTAATCACAGAAAAATGCGACAGAAACAATATTGGAAAAAAAAGGAAAAATGGTGATTACGAAATGGGGTGTGCATTGGGACGCCTTTTTTCCAAATTGCGTCATAATTGTTGTGCTACCGTGTCAGCTAGCACTACAACCTCCCTGAAAGTTTCAGGAAGATTCATCGACGTTTCAGGTTTTATGGCCAGTACTGTAGTTGTCACAGAAATATATATATATATAAATCTAAGATTAACTTTAAGAATTTTAAGAAAATGTTGGAAGACCTACTGTACGAAATTCTCCCGCTCGTTGGATTTACCGTCCTCGCCTCCACCATTTTTATACTAATTGTTATGAAAAAAGCCACATCGGACTCTCTTGTCTTCTGCGTGTTTTTTGCAATTTGCGGTGAGTTAGCTATTCCCATTCCTAATTGCTCGATTCATTAGATGTGCTCTCTGGAGTTGGCATCTTAATCGATGGCTTCTATGGAGTTGCTGTAACAATCTATGGTAGCACTATAGAAGTGAGTGATTCTCCTCCAGAATTCCACCTCTAATCGTCATTTTTTGCAGACTATATCGCCATTTGACTGCCTTACGAAGGCTATGAATATTCCGATTTTTCTGATGACCGACTACCTTCATCTGCTGCTGCTGTGTGCTTTCGCCTTAGACAGATTGATTCAAATTCTGATACCAGTGTCGTATGGAAACTTCTCGCCGTATTTCATAAACTTTAAACTGCTTATCGTTTTACTTGTTTCTTCAGTCGGATTATCGGCTCGCGGTTTAGCCTATCCAGTTGAGGTGTCATTCGTTTTGTGAGAAGCTCAAAAATAACTTATTTTTGGTTACAGTCTCGCTTCAATACCTCCGTCAGAGTAATGTGCCAATGCCATTTTGACGAAGTTGTGGGGGAGGAGTATTATCTGCAGCATATTTTAACAATGCAATGGGGACCAATCCTCTGCATTGGAGTCCTGTCATTGGTGCTTTTTGTATATGGTATTCGTCAAACGAGACACAAATGGTCCTACAATTGGTCAGAGGAAACTGGCAAAACAAAGCAGGTTGGCTTTTTTTTGTTGCCAGACTAACTCAGAATAACTTTAAAATTATAGCACAAGATTCCCACAAGTCTAGCAAGATTTCTGAACCTTTAAAGTTTGGCCTAGTATTGTGAGAGGTTTGGCCAAGATTTGTGAGCATTCAAAGTTTGGCCAAAACTTGTCACCTTTTAAAATTTCGCCTAGATTTGTAGGGAACTTGGCCGAAACTTATGAGCCTTCAAAATTTGATCTTGATTTGTAGGAGACTTGGCAAAAACTTGTGAACCTTTAAAGTTTGGCATAGACGATCCTTCAAAGTTTGGTCAAGTCTTATGAGCATTCAACATTTGGCTTAGACTTGTGAGAGGTTTGGCCCAGACTTGTGAACCTTTAAAGTTAGGCCTAGATTTGTAGGAAACTTGGCCAAGGTTGGTGAGCTTTTAAAATTTGGCTTAGACTTGTGAGAGGTTTGGCCAAGATTTGTGAACTTTTAAAGTTTGGCCTAGATTTGTAGGAAACTTGGCCAAGGTTTGTGAGCTTTTAAAATTTGGCTTAGACTTGTGAGAGGTTTGGCCAAGATTTGTGAACTTTTAAAGTTTGGCCTAGATTTGTAGGAGACTTGGCCAAAATTTGTGAGCTTTCAAAATTTTGTTTAGACTTGTGAGAGGTTTGGCCAAGATTTGTGAACTTTTAAAGTTTGGCCTAGATTTGTAGGAGACTTGGCCAAAATTTGTGAGCTTTCAAAAGTTGGCTTAGACTTGTGAGAGGTTTGGCCCAGACTTGTGAAACTTTAAAGTTTGGCCTAGATTTGTGGGAGACTTGGCCAAGATTTGTTAGCTTTCAAAATTTGGCTTAGATTTGTGAGAGATTTGGCCAAGATTTGTGAACTTTTAAAGTTTGGCCAAGATTTATAGAAGACTTGGCCAAGACTTGTGAGCCTTCAAAATTTGGCCAAAATTCGTTTAGATTTGCTGATAAATAAAATAGCATTTATTCAAATCTAAGCTCTTCGCAACCATCTTCATCCGATGCTTCTTATATGGACTTTCAATTCATATCCCACTTCTTTTGATTGCTCGAACGCCAGAGGGGCATGAACTAATTGCAATCAAAGATCATGTCATACGGTTATCATATTGGATTGTTGTCGTCATCTTTCAACCACTCTGGCATCTTTTGATTCTCAGCTCATTCCAGTCGAACGTCTATTCAATTTTCAATCGTTACTCTGAGAATACCGAAAGGAAATGGCAGAGTGCAAGTGAGCCATTCAGATACATATGTATAAAACGAGTTATAATCCTTGTTAAATTCAGATGATCCACCAGAAGATGGGTCTGCGCATCTCGACAGACATGGCTCCCCAAATCCCTTTGGATCTTGGTACTCAATGACGGGAAATATCGCGGGGGAGGCTGGAGTTCCAGTTGGAAATGAGCGTTCCATCAGCTTCTATTACCAAGAATGATTTTTCTGAAAATCGTTGTGCATCATTAAGTGTTCAAATGGTGCGTCTGTCTATGAAACATACCAATCGTCGCACTGCAAAAAGCTGATAATCTTGATCTTGAAAACTGTAGAAGAAGCAGTTTCTATGATGTACACTATTTTCATTTTTCACTGCATTTGGTCTCACTTCGAATAATATTTTTATAGTAGCCACTTTATCAATGAATTTCAGAATATTTACATCAAAAAAGTGTATTTTTTCCTAATCAAAAAGCTGATTAAAAGCTTCAAATGCCGAAGGGACGGTTGATTTGAATAATATCGGAGGAACCAAGGATTAAAAAAACGTCGTTAATGTGTTGACCTTCAGAGGGACAATATTTATTGAGTGGAGCAGACGGCTTGATAAACATTCGCAAAACGAGCCGGCGAATCGCGCAGTGCAAGATGCAGAGACTGCGGCGGATAGAGAACCACTTGATTCGCGATGAAACTATAAGTCTACTAGAGTTACCATGTATCAATCGGATCGAAAAAGAACTGCAGATCGTCGAAAATATTTCTGATTGTTCATTTAAGATTTTCGGAAATTTATGATCGCGGAAACGGGCTTCAGAAAAGAGTTCCGGGTTTGCCTAAGCATTGAAAAAGCTTGCGCTACGGAAGCAACAAGTGTCCGTGGAGCAGTGGAGCACTGGTCACACGCGGCGTATTCTACGCCCACGGTTGTGCGGAATCCTTATTCCGCGGTGTATTTCTCATTTTGTATTCTATGACTTCCGTTTATCAATTTTCTTGAAAAAGTGTGCATTACGATTTCCGCATTCCGCAATTCCTTATTCCGTATTCCGGAAAAGACTCATTCTGTAAATAGCATTTGAGTTATTTACAGGTTTTGTTTTCAGAATTGATTTTTTTAAATTCGTATTCCGCGCAATTTTGAGATGGCTTGTGGAGCCACGTGTTCTCTGCAAGGATCATCGTGCATGCTTCTCAGCATCTATGCGTCATACCTATGAAGGCTACCCATAAGTTCTGCCACGTTTCACCTGTGGATAAGATCTATTAGTTGATCTGTTTCTTTCTCTCTCTCTCTCTCTTTCTCTCTCTCTCTCTATCTCTATCTCTATCTCTCTCTCTTGTTCAATTGCATTTTCTGATGCTTCACACCTGTCTCTATCAGATCATAAAATCCTGAAGAGCGATAACAGATCCCTATTTCCTTAGTAGCACATACCTAGTTAACTTCTTTTACTGACCCAGCCATCATTTGAGCACCAAAATCCCATCAGAAACTCAAAGAGAAATGACAAGATCACATAAAATTCTGCTGGAGAATAGAGCTTCGGATACATGAGAAACAGCGTCACTTCAGCTGGAAATGCTCCAGAACACAAAGCTGGATCTGGATCATCGAGCCATCAGGGATCCAGAGGAGCCGGAAGCCGAAAGCGCCACCGATCCTCAATCGTCACGTATTTTGCCAATTGCAATAGCGAAATGCACTAGAGCGTAATAAAGACACAATCGATTAATTGATTTTATTGATTTATTGATCTTGGCAAACTAGAATTTCAAGAAAAAAAAAACCTTGTCTAATAATTCTCTAATAATTCATGAAAAACAAATTGGAATTTGGAACTTTTTAATCAAAGTAAAATCAACGGTCAGCCAGCTTTCACTCAAATTCTCATCGCCGTTCTTAATTTGTTTGACGACGGCTTTGTGTTTCAATAAAAACAAGTCGTTACATTGATTATCCGTGTCTATGCGGGTGCAAGGTATTGCGCAGGAGTCTCCTGTGCGGGAGCTCGCTGGGGGACGCAAAAAGTTTGCTCAAGCTCTCCAAAATCCTTTGGCTTTTCATCATCTCACCACACCTTACATCGTACGCATTGATAGATTTTCTTTGCATTTTTTCCAACTTATTCTTCACCGTCGCCTTCTTCTTCTCTCTCTTTCTTTCTCTCTCTCTCTCTCTCTCACGATGCTTTCTGATCGCAGCATTTATTTTTTGCAATCCTACGTTCTCTTGGCATATGAAGTTGGAAATGAAGAACTTCCCAAGACGACGACAACGACGACGACGACGACGACACCTGTAAGAGAACAATAAAGAGAAAAAAGAGAATTGAATAGAGGAAACGGAGGGGAGGGGAAGGCGACCAGCACCAGATGTTGGAAAATGGGGTGTGTGCACTTCGGAGAGCAACCATCCAGAGAGCCGTCCCGATGTTTCATATCTGGAACGAATTCCTGTTTTCTTCTATTTTAAACTCTTTTATTATTATCGATTTTTGAAATCCTCTGCTCTTCCTTTTCATAATCAATTGATCGTATATTTATGTGGAACTTTTCGATGAGTTACTGCTCCAAAGCTCTCATTTATCTATGTAGAAAATGACTTTAACAATAAACGGCAATCGGTTGCCGAGAATCTTGATAGCTAAACAAATATCTGAAGTCAAAGAATTCATAATGAGACATCGAGCAGATTTGCAGATAAAGTTTGCTCACTTTTCATTAAGAACCATTTCTACTTAAAGCACCCTGGATCGTAACTTCTGAGATAGAATAGCTTTCTAGTATTCATTGACGCTAAAACAAGTGTTCTAGAAGGATCCGAAAATTAGAAGAACAGTGTGTTCTTCGAGTCTTCGGAAGACTAAGTAAGGTACGAAGGTCAGGCGCATCAAATCTAATCAGTAATCAATGTTAAATGTAGAAAAGCTGAAACTCTGAAACTTGAGACTGCAAAAACCATAGATCATAGTGTTCTCGTTATTGGATTCAAATCCTGCCCCTCAAGCAGAGTAGGGCGGAAGTGGATTTTGGGAACTCGGAATCCGGAATCCGGAAAACGGAAAAAAAAAATTTTCAAAAAATCTGGAATCCGGAATTCCGCCCTTCTCTCCAGAGTAGGGCGGAATTGGATTTTGGGAACTCGGAATCCGGAAAACGGAAAACGGAAAAAAAATTTTTTTGCAAAATCTGGAATCCGGAATTCCGCCCTTCTCTGCAGAGTAGGGCGGAAGTGGATTTTGGGAACTCGGAATCCGGAAGACGGAAAATATTTTTTTCACGGAATCTGGAATCCGGAAGATGGAATGAAAAAAACTCCGGAATCCGGAATTCCGCCCTTCTCTGCCCGCAAGCTTCATTTTGGATACTGTGCGATTGAAGGGCATGCCTCGATCACCCGATTTGATATGAGTTTGAATTTCATAATTGGCTAGCGAGTATATAGAAATTTTCAAATAGTTTTCCTTGTAATTTTCTAAAATTCTAATGACCAGTTGGGTGGGCTGCATTACATAGTTCTATTGTTTTTAATCAAGTGTTAAATGAGTCACTCTTATCAGTCAGAAGCTTGGTGCTCTCTCTCTCTCTCTGTTTGCAGTGTTTTTTCACCGTCTTCTATAACTTCTCAATGTTTATTTGCTCTTCTTTCTTACCTAAAAACACTCATCGAACCTGCTCCAAATTTGAGGCATGTCCTCGAAGAAACGGTACGGGACGTATGGCCGTGCAATCACCTCGCCAGCACTGCTCTCCTCGTCAGTTGGATGGACACGTCCTGATGCGACGTCGCAAATTGAGCGTCTTCGGTCGCACGCCTCGTCGGTCGTCAGCTGCCCTCCATCCCATGAATATGCGGTCCCACATGCATTTGGCGTCGGAAGTAGTAATGGAACGATCGCATCCAGACCACCTGCTGATCCGAAGCCGCAGAGGAGCAGAGCGGAACGGTTAAGACATCGAATCAGTGAGAGAAGAACTAACGCTTACAGTGAGTAAAAGAATGGAAATTTTATGAAAAAAATTTTATTGCGCTTCTTCAATATTCCAAAACAAGCTACAGTACCGGTCATAAAGGTATTAAATAATGGTTTTTCGACCATATCTCATTCGATATACAGGGTGGCCGCTAATTACCCGCACACGATAGAACGGCTACGGCTATAAAACCGGAACCAAAAATCAAAGAGACTTGGAAATCAACAAAACATTTATTGAAATGATAACAAAAAACATAAATTAATCTTGTTCCATGCGGTCACTTCGCTTGCGGATGACAGCCCGAAGACGTCGCGGGTAAGCATCAACTGTGGCACGCTGGTAATC
The DNA here is from genome assembly GCA_003052745.1 of Caenorhabditis inopinata. Lineage (NCBI taxonomy): Eukaryota > Metazoa > Nematoda > Chromadorea > Rhabditida > Rhabditidae > Caenorhabditis > Caenorhabditis inopinata. Next base: position 17,486,736 of record AP018154.1, read on the forward strand.
GGCTGACGATTTGTCCCATTCCTTGAGCAAAGTCTTCTTCAGAGCAGCCACACTTGAATGGGGTTGAACATTGACCTTGCTCTGCATGACCCCCCACACGGAGTAGTTCAAGGGATTCAGATCTGGCGAAGATTCCGAGCTGTTTAGCAATCGTTCCTCCACAGATTCCGGACTTGAACATATCGATAATGGTAGCACGGTGGGGAGAAGCACGTGCCATTTGGCTAAACTATAACTTATGAAGCTGAAACTTGGGAAAATAGTGAAAAATACATAAATAAATAAATTTATTAAATTTATCCGCCCCACTGATGCGTCAATTTTTGCGTGCTTGGCGCGGAACTCGTGTGCGGGTAATTAGCGGCCACCCTGTAGATAATCAATCGATAATCAATATGATTTTTTTTCACAGTTTCTTTATCAAGCAACAATGTATCAACTAAGAACATTTGGATTTCATCAATTACTGCCAAAAGCAGATTGATTCGTTCTGTATCGAATTACACCTTTATGGCCGGTACTGTACCTTCAAATGTTCAATTCTTGCTTCGGAAGGCGGTTGGCCATAGTTGTAAAGTGTTGAGAAGCTGTACATAAATCCAATAAGCCGGCCTTGAAAGTTGTATGTTTTGGAAAGCTCAAGGTCTGAGGCCAAATGCAAAGCGTTGCGTTTCTGGAGTATAACAAGAATGTCATTCGTTCTTCGTCATTCGTCTAAAAAAAGAAAATTTTCGAGAATGTGGCTTCTGAGAATCGTTTTAAGTTAAACTCGACGCTAACCTCTTTCATTTTAAATTCAGAAATTTATTATGAAGATTTTGTTTCTTTAATTTCAGTGATCCCTCCGTCGAACATTGGAAGAGACGCGGCAATCGATGCCCTGATGAACAAGTATTTGAATAAGTCGAAAGAAAATCTAGAGGATGGCAGAAAAAGTAGAGAGAGTGAGTGAACTTGTTTTATATTCGAATTTGTTTTACATTGAAACTGCTCATGGTGCATATTCCGCCGTGAGGGCCGCCCGTTGCTTACTAGGGAACGTTGTAAACTCACCATGGAGTTTCTTCCATACCAGACCTATGTGAATCGATAGATTAGAACACGCTGAGAAAGAATCCGTTTTCAGAATTTGTGTTCAGCAAATTCTGAGGTATTATAACTGTATTTCCCCCACAAACCTCGGTATTACCCCCCCTGGAATGAACCGGAATCGCCCCCCTTCCCCTCTTTTTTATTTTATTCATCCAAAAATCACGTCGAAGTGATTATGAAATCGTGGGGGGGGGTGATTCTGGAATTGTGGGGATGATTCTGGAATCGTAGGGGGGAGTGACTCTGGAATCGTGGGGGGGATGATTCTGGAATCGTGGGAGGTGATTCTGGAATCGTGGGGGGGGGGTGGTGATTCTGGAATCGTGGGGTGTGATTCTGAAATCGTGGGGGGGGTGATTCTGGAATCGCGGGGAGTGATTCTGGAATCGTGGGGGGGGGATGATTCTGGAATCGTGGGAGGTGATTCTGGAATCGTGGGGGGGGGGGTGGTGATTCTGGAATCGTGGGGTGTGATTCTGAAATCGTGGGGGGGGGTGATTCTGGAATCGCGGGGAGTGATTCTGGAATTGTGGGGGATGATTCTGAAATTATGGGGGATGATTCTGGAATCGTGGGGTGTGATTCTGAAATCGTGGGGGGTGGTGATTCTGGAATCGTGGGAGGTGATTCTGGAATCGTGGGGGGGGGGTGGTGATTCTGGAATCGTGGAATGTGATTCTGAAATCGTGGGGTGTGATTATGAAATCGTGGGGGGGGGTGATTCTGGAATCGCGGGGGAGTGATTCTGGAATCGTGGGGTGTGATTATGAAATCGTGGGGGGGGGGGTGATTCTGGAATTGTGGGGGATGATTCTGGAATCGTGGGGTGTGATTCTGAAATCGTGGGGGGGAGTGATTCTGGAATAGTGGGGGGTGATTCTGGAATAGTAAGGGGGGGGTGATTCCGGTTCATTCCAGTGGGGGAGAACAAAGATATAATGTGGGAATCACTGTAAAAGATTACCACTTTTCCGGAGTCGCCCCCCACAGCAAGAGGTGGGGGGCAATTCGGATATTTATACCTCACAAAATAGTCCCCCACACACAATCACCCCCACATCCAAAAGTGATCGAAAACATAACTGTGGGGGGGGTGATTCCGGTTATGGGACTGATAGAGGTGTGGGGGGACGCGATTCTGTAAAATTACCGTTTTCGGAATAAAAACCTTTTGTGTCGTCCGTATTCGACGCGCCTCAGATTCAGATTCAAGAAAAATCCAACAAAAAAAATCATGTTTTTGCAGGTTCTCGAGCAAATGAGTTATTAGCTAGATCTAATCGCGAACAGTCGCCGACAATCGATTCATTGATGAAAAGATACGGTAGCAGTAATTCATCAGCCCACCGAATTAAGGATGTAACTACATCGAGAAGAGACAATGCGGAGAATACGGATAATGAAGTTTCCAGGTTAGGATGGTTATACAGTACCTTGATTCGATGCTTTATGCCGCGTTCAAAGTTGATTTCCAGGAGAAATTTCCTGGAAAAGCTGCCATTTTTTCCAGATTTTCCGGAAACTGTCGCTCACGAATATTTTCGAGATCTTCAACGATTTCTCCGTCAGAATCCATCAGTTGAGGAGAAATATTCAGAAAAAAAACAGCCGAATATAGCGAAAAAAAGTTGAAAAACTTGAAAACATTGCGTTAAAAAAGAGCCGTAAATCGTGCGACGACGGTCGGTGGTCTCGAAGCAGAGAATGGCGGAATTCCGGATTCAGCCGTTTTTTTTTTCATTCCGTTTTTCGGATTCCAGATTCCGTTAAAAAAAAATTTTCCGTTTTCCGTTTCCGGATTCCGAATTCCCAAAATCCAATTCCGCCGAATTATGAGTTTTAATATTTTATTCTCAATTGTTGTGAAAAGTATACTTTTTTGAACTTCCGCAAAAAATTTTTTTTTAACGGAATCTGGAATCCGAAAAACGGAATGAAAAAAACGGCGGAATCCGGAATTCCGCCCTTCTCTGCTTCGAGAACACCGACCGCATCGCACGATTTACGGCTCTTTTTTAACGCCTTTTTTTCAAGTTTTTTTAATTTTTTTTCGCAATATTCGGCTGTTTTTTCTAAATAATTCTCCTCAAATGATGGATTCTGACGGAGAAATCGTTGAAGATCTCGAAAATATTCGTGAGCGACAGTTTCCGAAAAATCTGGAAAAAAAATGGCAGCGTTTTTCCAGGAAATTTCTCCTGGAAAACAACTTTGAACGCGGCATTACATCGCTCTTCATCCCTGTACAGGAAGGTGATAAATATGAAACCATTGCTCTGGGTGATGCTCTTCTATTTGGTGTGGGGGGGGGGAAGTTTACAAGTGCTCCATCAATTGTTAAAGTTTGAGCAGCAAGAACAATGACGATCTTTAATTTACAATTGCATCACAGACCACTGGACAACAAATCTTGCAGAGAAGCACGATTGAGTGGCAGTGATGTGAGAATCAAATGGGAGGTAAGGAAACTCGGTTTTTCTCGATTCGTATTTACTTTCTATCATCTAGGTAACCAATACAGAGGTGAAACCCACATCATCTATAAAAAGATTCAGTGTGACCATCGATCCATCGGGTAAGATCTCTCTTCCAGTTTCCACGTTACTGCTCTTGCCAGCTCTTCGACTAACAGCGTGCCTTTCGTGCCAGCGAAAAGCGTTTGTGTTCTCTGCGCATTAATTTGCGTGCTCCCCGAGTTTAGTTGTACTCCGACGGCTGTTAATATGTCATCACATTGTCATTTTGTCACACATCTCTTTTTATTGACCACCGGAAACTGATTCGATGGTCTCTTTCGTTTTTAGCCGTCCCCCCCCACCCCCACTCTTCTTTAGCTGTACAACAGAGCACGTTTTACAAAGAGATTCCCACTCGTCTCCGCTCGGGATATCCGAAGAGAGAGAGAGCCGGGTGCCTGCGTCTCTCCGAGGCTCCTCAGTGTGCTGGGGGCGTCACCTGTGCTGTTCTGATGAGGGACCTCGCCAGTGAATCGCAAAAATTATAAGACGGAACCCACTCTCCATTCTGTCTTTTTAGTTTCGCCTCTATTAACATCCATCGAATCATTTGCAGCGGATTGAAACAGAAATGAGAAAAGACGAAAAGGTTCGACCAGTTGCGGCAAGATGATCGCCTCAATTGTTTTTTTTGGTTCTATTTTAAGCTTTTGACATCTTTCATTTCAAAAATTTTGTCATTATTCCCTTATTTTTTGTGTTAAATTAAATGTTAGACGCCGTGAACTTTAGATTCATATGCAGTTCAGATTCTGAAGAATCAGAATTCAAGAAAAATTTTAAAATTTGTAGCTGCTTAAGTTCTGTCCTTTAAATATGTACATTAGAACGCCAATCAGTGGAATTAAAATCGATTTTTTTGTCCTATATTGGAATCGATAAACTGATTGCTCTGCCGTGCTTAGAAAAAATTGGAATTCGAGGTAAAGCAGCTAGAACGGTGATCTCGACACCATTCTGAGCTGAAATGGGGAATAGCTTGAATTTGATTTTAAATTGATTGATTTTGACGGAACTTTTTGATATTTTAAGCGAAATTCTGCTCAGAAATTTCAGCTAAATTCAGCTCAGAAATTTCAGCTGTATTCTGCTCAGAAACTTCTGCGAAATTCTGCTCAGAAATTTCAGCTAAATTCAGCTCATAACTTTCAGCGAAATTCTACTCAGAAATTTCAGCTAAATTCAGCTCATAACTTTCAGCGAAATTCCACAGAAATTTCAGCTAAGAAGCAAAAATTAGTTAAACTGATATTTGTCCGACAAACCTCCTCACTGTCGACTTCTTGTAATACTTTCCGGAAAACATCTTTCAGAGCGTTTTCACAAGTTTACACCCATCATCTTCGCCTCTGATGTTTTCCTGCAGCCCACCCTTTCCCTATTCACTTCTTTTCATCCTTCCTCTTTTTCTTTACTTCCCATCATTTTGATTTATAGAAACCCAAAGTCAATAGTCTACTTTATTGGATTTTGTTTGTATAATAGAAAACGAGAGCCACTGGGAATGCTAGAGGTTGCTCCAGAAGACGTTCTGAAACTTCTATTTTTCTGGAAGACATGCTCGCTGTTCCAATGTTTTAATCTAGAATTCGGTGTCGTATCTAAGGAGCTCTTAAGGAGCCCCCCCCCTCTTCAGCAGAGTTAAAAAGCGAGCGAGTTAAAGCATTTTGGTTTAGAAAGAAGGTTCCTCCTGTTCGATCGCTACTTTCGTTCACCTGGATACTTGATACAAGTGCGTGGTAGTAGAAGAGAAAGAGAGAGACAGAGACAGAGAGAGACAGAGAGAAAGAGAGGGAAGAGAGCATCTGTGTTTGCCAACCTGGAAAAAGAAGAAAAGAGAGGAAAGTTTTCACGCAGAAAGAAAGTAGCAAGGATAGTGAGATTGAGTCGAGTTCCCCCCCCCCCTCCCGACGCTCCTTCAACCCGGAGAGATCAAGCTGGTTCCTGTGTTTTAGATCTCTATCGCTGTTTCTCCCACAAGTTCGATCATCTCTCCCTAACTTTTAATAATTGTTTAATGATGCAATAGTAGGGACTCCTACTATTAGAATTTTGGAATTCTCGATTTTCAGATTTTTTTTTGAAAAAATAGTTGTGGCTTCGAAAATATTTCAGATTCTTTCCACATTTTTTTAAGCTTCAATTGCATTGCAATTTTCGATTTGGAATCCTCGATTCTCAGGTTTTTTTTTGGAAAAATAGCAGTTTTCATGGAGCTTCAGAGTTGTGGCTTCGAATATATTTCAGATTCCTTACGCATCTTCTAAGCTTCTTAAGAAAAAGCCTTTAAAAAGTCTTAAATTTCCGTGTTCCTTCTGAAGTCGTTCACATCTTCTAAGTGATTTACAGTAAATGTTCTTGCTTTAAAATGATGAAAACCGATCTTTCAATCAAGAGAATTCTGAAAAAAAACCGGTTTTAACACATAGTGTTGGTGACTTTCTAATATAGAGTTTGCGGTAATTTGATGAAACTGAAAAAAAAACTTTTATGTGATCGACCCGAAACAGTGAAAAATGTGGTTGATTTCCGCATAGAATTCAGAGAGAAAAAGTCAATTTTTTCTTGTCTGAACCTTTAAAAATGGGGCTGAAAATTTCGAAATACAGCGGGACCTTCGCATCCCGCATCAGTTAGTCATCCTCTGTTCATCGGTGTCTGACCCATCGCTCTCTACTCTCTTTCCAATCTCGCTTCTCAGCGTGCTATCTCGAATCTTTCGGATCATGAGAAGCTCGTTGCCGTCTTTTCGGCTTCTGTCCCGTCCTATCTGTATATCGATTTCCATCTCAACTCGAACTCGATGTTCCTTCAATCAAATGACTGCACACGACATCGTCGTGCTCCCCCCCCCCCATCTCCATCTCGCGTCGTTTTGAATTGCATTTCTTCTGTTCTGGCTGTAAAGTGTGGCGACTCCCAGTGAATATGGTTATATTGAACAGGGCTGTGTGTCCAAATATACAAAAATATGCTGTACTATTCTTTTTACGAGGGAGAAAGACTGATCGAACATTTCTCTTCTACATTTCTTCTTACTCTCAATTTCCGTGCAGTGGAATTGCTTTGCAGCCTAACCGTTTTTCGCTTTTCCGGTGTACGCAATTCCATGTTTTTCTTTTTCCTTCCAGGAGGACGAATGCCCGTCGGAAATTCGGGATCCCGATCGGGCCGTCTCGCACGTATTAGCCAATCTAATATACGACCGTTTGGATCGAGTGGTGGAGCAGCGACGAATAGTTATGGTCCCGGTGAGTCGAAAGAAATCACAGTGCGTGGTGAGAATTTAGTGTAACACACACACACACACACACACACACGAAACACTTAGTCTTCAAAAACTGAGGTTCTGCGAGAGCTCCTGATGAAAAGAGAAACAAAGAGCGAGAAGAAGCAGAGAGAGAGAGAGAGAGAGAGAGAGAGAGAGAGAGAGATCCGATAAATCAATGCGTACGAGAGCAGCAGCACTGAGTAGAAACGAGTTGAGAAACAGTTGTTCTTGTCCATTGGTTTCCGCCCTCAAATCATTGTTCTCGTGTCGCCTGAATCGAGCAGCGCTTCAAAATGGATTTTTGTGCAGAATGCGATGCGATGTCATTGCATAGAATAAAGAGGGGGGAGGTGATTCTGCTTAAGTCCTTTCATTTTTGTTTTTTTTTTCTGAAAACTGTCATTTCGAATTGAAAGAGCAACATGGAATCAACAAAAAGCGGCGGCAAGGGGGGGGGGGGAGGCGAAAGGTGAGAATGAACTTTGTGCAAACGTACTAGCGACTCTGTCTGCACTGAATGCGCAGAAGATCATTCAGAACAAAAGTCAAGCGCGGCGAAGTTGATGCTGAAAAATAGGCATCTGATACGACGACACTTCCCTCTCCGGGTGCCCATGTCAGAGTAGGGCGGAATTGGAATTTGGGAGCTCGGAATCCGGAAAATGGAAAACGGAAAAAAATAATTTTTTCACGGAATCTGGAATCCGGAAAACGGAATATAAAAAATGGCGAAATCCGGAATTCCGCCCTTCTCTGGCCCATATAGGATACCCCCCCCTCGCTTAGATTTTTGAGCAACTCCAACCGAATTTTCTTCTTTTAGAGACACTTTTTAAGACGGTCACTCCGCTTTTCAAGTTTCCGTCTTGAATATAGAATTTGAAAAACCTGGATGGAGAGGCTTCATTGAGAGAGACACATTTTCCACTCAACCACGCTCCTCTATTAGAGGTGTTTCACTGAGCCACTTTTCCAGTTAATGGCAAATAAGAACCATGAAAACTGAAAGCTTTGTTTCTTTTATCATCAAAAAACAACTGCCAAAAAACAAAAAACAACAACACCGACGACCCGTGCAAACTTCCGCGTTGACCGATTTTTGAGGCTTCCACGAAAGACGAAATACAACCGTCTCGTCTCGTATTCTTCTTCGTTTTGAATTCGTGTGACTTGCGTAAGACGAATGCAAGACGAACGACGAGACGAAACACGACTTTTTTCTTTCGTCTTTCGTGGCAGTCTTATCGATTTTCATGATTTTCTAATTTAGAAATCGGAAAACATTCTTTCACTCCAAAGATTCAGTAAATTTTAGAGCAATCTGATATTCAAAGCCTCCATTCTGAGAACCGGGAAGAATGGGTTTCAGCGGCCAGCAAGCGTGTCTTAAAGTTTGAAAAGAACTACTCCCGAAACCGGGTTTAGCTGGAACAAATCGTCTGAGAGAATAGCGGCAATAAGAAGAAATTCTACACATTTTCGAAGCGCTTCATAGAAAATTAAGAGTGCGGCTAATCGTTCCAGAAAATCTGCTCCTACCTTAACTTTGGAAAAATGGTATATTTTTGGAGACTGAAGAAGATTAATTTGAAGCAAAATGCACATTTTGTGAGCCATATCCTCAAATACTGTCCGATGGCGGGTTTTGTAGTGAATGATCCTACTGTAACCACATTAAGAACCGGCCATGAAGGTATTATATTGTCGAAAAACAATAATATAATACCTTTATGGCCGGTACGTGAATGTAGAATGAGCACCGGCAAGAAGAGCATTTCGGGATGGTGAATGTAATCAGAAAGAGCTGAAAATGCACCTGGAGCAAGAAAGACTGTGGGCAGCGAAAATTGCAAAAGTTCAAAGAATTTGCGTTAAGTGGCGTTAAGCATGCAAAGAGCTAATTACAGTACCGGCCATACAGGTATTATATTATAGTTTTTCGACAATATAACAGAGTAGGGCGGAATGGGATTTTGGGAACTCGGAATCCGGAAAACGGAAAACGGAAAAATAATTTTTTTTCACGGAATCTGGAATCCGGAAAACGGAAAATAAATTTTTTCACGGAATCTGGAATCCGGAAAACGGAAAAAAAAACTTTTTTTCACGGAATCTGGAATCCGGAAAACGGAATGCAAAAAACGGCGAAATCCGGAATGCGGAATGCGGAATCTGGAATTCCGCCCTTCTCTGATAAAAACGCCATATCGCGGAACCCGGAATGCGGAAAACGGAAAAATATTTTTTTCACGGAATCTGGAATTCGGAAAACGGAAAAAAAAACTTTTTTTCACGGAATCTGCAATCCGGAAGACGGAATGAAAAAAAAACGGCGGAATCAGGAATGCGGAATGAGAAATTCGGAATTCCGCCCTTCTCTGCAATATAACACCTTTATGGACGGTACTGTATTAAACTTCCACCAATCTCATCGCTCGCCAGTGAACAAGCCTATGATAGAGCTCAAAGTACCCTCAACATTTTCGTTTGTACGCCCCTCCTCCCACACGTAATCTTTTCTTTTCTCAAATTGAAATGATTTAAAGGAGACCCTTTCAGAATTGGTTGTCACCCGCGTAAATGCATAGATGTTTCTCGTTTGTGCGTGTTTTTTTTTTCTTTCGCGAATTGGCTCTGCGCTTGAAACTCCCGAGCTTCTTCTCCGCTTTTTTTAACTGCTCTGAATGGGATGCCAAATGATGGAGCTTCGAAGGAAGCTCCTTGAAAACTTGAAGATTGTGCTGAATGAATGATCTGTGCAGAATGCTGCCAAGATTGTTGAACAGTAATCACAAATTTGCAATTCTTCAAAAGGGCTATCAGAGCACATTGCTCCCATACGGAGCAAGGAGCATCCCGGTGAAAATGATTTCACAAAGAAGCACACTTGCCGCGCTTATTACCTACTCATTCTCTGAGCCACGCTTTGTTAAAAATGCAGAATTACAAATATTTGGTTCCTTTCAACACTGGAAAGAAAGGAAAATTGGTTTCGACCAATTCCACTTGTAGATCCCAACAGAAGAGCAGGTCTTTTTGTCCAATTGTTTTCCTTCCCGGTATGTTCAATTTCGCATACATACATGCGACCTAATGTTTGACACTTATGTATATCTTAAAGTCATTTTGATAGAGCCCAACACTTTTTGCTCCTCTTCTTCACCCATCTCTGACATTTTTGTGCTGACTTAGTGGTGCTGCTCCCCCCGATAAGGGCACAAAGTCCCTGGAGGAGAAAATGGACGCGGTTGCTGAGGAGAAGACATTTTATTGTCAACTTGTTGCTCTCACTGCCAAAAATGAAAAGAGATGCTCCACTCGCCGCAAGGAAGTTTCATTTTTTTTTTCTCCGACAAACTTACAACCGAGAAACGCAAAAAAAGAGGCGGCGGAAGACGATGTGAAACGAAGGCGGCTGGGGGCCGGAAAACGAGGAGCCCACGAAAAAAGTTTATGAGGAGCCGAGACGGGTTTCACCCATGCCGCGGCAACGTCATCGCGGACCATTCTCTGCCATTTTTAGCATTCCAATTGATAAAATGATCTTAGGGAGAAGCCTCCAAAGTTGTGCTCCGACGATTTACTCATCCATCCATCATCCCGCCAACCAGTCAAACATCATGGGATCTTTCACTTTTTTGTATTTTGCAAGCCATTAATTTATTCCGAAAATACAAGAATACAGCTAACTAGGGAAGGTTGTAAACTCACCATGGAGTTTCCATACCAGACCTATGTGAATCGATAGATTAGAACACACTGATAAAGAATCCGTTTTCCGAATCTGCTGAACGCTTCAGCGAACCGAGTTATTTCGATCTGAAATCGATCTGAATCGATCGATCTGAACTTTGGAAAATCTGTAATTTTTGAAACTTCTAAAATTTATCAGAACTTGTGTATTTATATGTGAAATGCCACCATATTGAAAAAAATTGGAAAAAATTCAAAAAAAAAACCTATAAAAAAGGAATTTTAAGATTTGAAAAAAGCGAAAAAAATAAAATTAAAAAATAGTTGACCACAGCAGAGATCGAACCCCAGACCTTCCTTCTACTGTTCCCCCTTCTTACCCACTTCGCAAAATTGCCACGGTTCAACTCACTAAAAATTGGTTATGATATCGCGGAGGAACTAAAGATGGTAAACCACAGTGGTTAGTGCTGGAATTTCAGATCGAAATAACTCGGTTCGCTGAAGCGTTCAGCAAATTCGGAAAACGGATTCTTTATCAGTGTGTTCTAATCTATCGATTCACATAGGTCTGGTATGGAAACTCCACTGCGAGTTTACAACCTTCCCTAGTAAGAAGATGGATCGAGGTCAAACCTGTGAGCATCAAAACTCGCAGCGGAGTCTCAAAAAATAGTAAACGATTCTATGATGCTATAAGACATATGGTGTGCAATTTTATGACCATATCTTGCCACTTATTTTCACATTTTCTTTTGCTCCTTCTGCTCCTTCTCCATCTCAGCTGATGCAGTTACTCGCCTCCTCCAATTCTTCCCCTTCTAAAACCCATCAACCGCCGGCGTTTATCGTTCGAGTTCTATAGATTTCTTATATATTTTTTTTTATTCTGTGTCTGCTCTATTCTTGAATCATTCGCTTCATTCTTCCTTCTCAGCTTCTACTCGATGCCGTTGAGCTCGTTTCTCTGTAATGCGGGTAAACTTGTCAAATATGTTCGCAACGCGATTTCATCCCGTGATCAAGGAGCCGCTGGAGCCGACATCGTTGATGATTGCAATAATAATCATTGTGTACTGGCATATGAGCCAACATGCTCCAAATTTGCTTACGGTTCTCTTCTTTCTTTTTTTAGTAACACTCTTAATACAATACGAAGTTACTGGGAACAGAGGGCATCCAGTGTTGGAAAATTTTGAATTTGAATGAGCTCTGCCCCTCTGAAATTTCCAAACCATCAATTAATGATTCGTAGGAGAAGGTGTAGGCCACAATCAATAGTCTAAATGAGATCAAAATCAATTGATTTTAATTCAGGCACGCATCCGATGTCGGGAGCAGAGCCGGGTAGCCCGATCAAGAAAGAAAAGCATCGATTCGAGATCACAAAAAAACTTGGATCGGGAACATACGGAAAAGTGTCGCTGGCTTATGATCACAAATTTGATCGGGAGGTTCGTTGCCGTTTTTCTAATATATTGAGTATTCAGGAGAGACTTCAATCTGCATTTTATTGTTGTGGCCGATTTGACGTCTCTTGGGGGATCCAATAAGATCATCCCATCGTTTTGCCTTTCGGCAGGAATCGGAAAAGATTTTCTGCCAAATTCAATCAAATTTGGCAGAAAATGGGGATGTTATGGTGAAAACTAAAAATAAGATAAAATGATGGAATTTAGGTTGCTGTCAAGTTAATCAAAAAGAGCGCGATTGAGAGCAAGGCCGACTTGGTCCGCATTCGACGGGAAATTCGTATTATGAGTGCATTGAACCACCCGAACATTATACAGATTTATGAAGGTGCAACCTTGCAAATAATCACATTTAAAACTGAAAATGAGAATTGCAGTGTTTGAAAACAAAGACAAAATCATTCTGGTGATGGAGTATTCTAGTGGTGGAGAACTATACGACTACGTCTCCAGGTGTGGCTCTCTTCCTGAAGCAGAAGCTCGTCGAATCTTCCGGCAAATCACTTCTGCGGTTCTTTATTGTCATAAACATCGAGTTGCACATAGAGATTTGAAGCTGGAAAATATTCTTCTCGATCAGAATAACAACGCTAAAATCGCGGATTTTGGTCTGTCGAACTACTTCGCTGATAAAGTTTGTCGTCATTTTCTTTCGTTTCACATTGAATGATATTTTCAGAATCTTTTGACAACATTCTGTGGAAGTCCGTTGTATGCTTCACCGGAGATTATCAACGGAACTCCGTACAAAGGTCCAGAAGTCGATTGCTGGTCACTTGGAATTCTTCTTTACACATTAGTCTATGGAAGTATGCCATTTGATGGAAGAGACTTCAATCGAATGGTCAGGCAGATCAAGAGAGGAGCTTATTTCGAGCCGGAGACCCCTTCAAGTGAGTTGGGATGCTTTAATTGTTTAGGAAAAAAACTGTATTCATAAACTGCGTTTCACACTTATACGGTCGCCCCTGTTTAAGACTGTAACAGCTTGATTAGGGGATTTTACAACACAACTTTTGATAGAATTTTCAGACTTTCAGGCGCTATACCAAATGTTTTTCAGATAGGGTCCTAAAAATTGGCCCATAACTTTTTGTGGGGAATTCGATTTTGAAGTTGTCTTGTTCTGAAATCCCCTAATCAAGCGGTTACAGTCTTAAACAAGAGCGACCGTATAAATGTGAAACGCACTGTATCATTTCCCTGATTGGTTTCAATCGAGCTTCTGAGATTTCAGCTGCATCAATGCTAATTCGAAATATGCTTCGAGTGAACCCGGAGAGGAGGGCGACGATCTTTGATATTGCATCCCACTGGTGGCTGAATTTAGAAGAGAACATGCCAGTAATTCAAGAGCTCCCTGAAAACCAAATCATCGATCATACTCCACTAACAGAGCGGGAAGAGACCATGATTGTGCAGGATCTTGCCGATGAACAAGACGTCTTCATGGAGTTCGGACATCTCTCATCGGAAACTCGGCGGAAGATCGAGGACTTCAGAAGGCGAAGGAAGGAGGCGGAAGAGTTCAATGATAACTCCCCTGTCAAACCGCCAAAGGCCAGAAAAACCGATGAGCTGACCGGAAGATTGGCCAAGGAGCCATTAGAGGAAATGAAAAGTGCGGAGAAGTCGTTGAGAGGTATCAGGGAAGAAAAGGAGAAGCCGAAGATTGTCGATCCAAGTGATCCACTTGAAAGATTGCGGCAAATTGAACATCGACTTGGACAACAGAAGAAGGAGAAAGAGGTTTGGCGTTTTAAATTATCGTTCAAAGCAAATCGATTCATATTGGTATTTAATAGTGACAAAAACCTGTGCGGATCAAATGAGAAAATATGTAAAAAAAAAAAGATTGAATAATTCCATTGAAATCCTCATTTTTTGAATGCGTCACGGCAATCGTGAATGCACTTCAGTGACGACGTCTTCAATTGAATTGAAGTGTATTCCGGATGTAGACGCATCGTATCCAAGTAGCTTTCGGCACACTGTTCGGCGCACGTCATCTATGATGCAACAGTTTGGAGTAGATCATTTCATTTCGTTGCCGCTTACCTCTGACCGCGCGATCGATATCAATACCAATAGGATCAACAGAGACGAAATTATAGACTTCAGCATGATTTTGTTTGGGTCAGCGTGCGTGCACTTAAGCCGATTATGTGGATGATTTTGGAAGAGATCACGCGCGGAAAAAACTGAAAAATATTTGTAGTTAGAGGTGGCGAATATGGCAAAAAAACAGGAAATCAACGAAGCGATATTCAGTAAAAATATTAAAGATATTCAATAGTTTTGGAGAGCTCTCGATGTGAATAATGCTCTTTTTGCCATTCTATTTTGCAGAAAACCAATTTCAGCAGGTTGAATTCCCCAGGTGTTTCTATAACTCATTGCTGAAATAGTCGTCATTGACGACGGTTGAGAGGAATTGCCGAAACCCGAATTGTTCAGATTCTAAACTTCTAGTCACCTTCAAAAATGCGCGAAGAAAAAAATAAATAAAAATATTTCAGCATTATTAAGGCCGCTTATGCTGAAAATATTTCCAACAAAATTCATTTCTGCGAATTTTTGTGTAAAGAAATGAGAAAACTGACCAAAACTGAAATGTGGAGCACTGCTTAAACAATGAGTTTTAAAATAATCGATTGCAAAATGGAGCCACCTATTCACCTTCACGATATTCAATTTTCAGGCAGCTGCAGCAGCGTCACGTGCAGAAGCAATTAAGGCGAAAGAAGAAAAGAAGGCAAAGTCACCGGAGCAACAACCGGAAGACCCTAAGCCTGCTAGAGGGTGAGTGTGTTCTTGGTTTCTCCGTTTATTCTATGCAAAAAATAGGGTAATAGGTAGCGAAAACAGACAAATGAAAGGCGGGAAACCAAGCGTGAAGTTTTAGAAGAATCCTCATTTCCAGATGGATATTTTTACCAGTAACATTTCGATCCTTAGCAACAGAGAAGGGCGGAATTCCGGATTTCGCCGTTTTTTTCATTCCGTCTTCCGGATTCCAGATTCCGTGAAAATTTTTTTTCCGTTTTCCGGGTTCCGAGTTCCCGAAATCCAATTCTGCCGTTTTTTTTCATTCTGTCTTCCGGATTCCAGATTCCGTGAAAAAATTTTTTTTTTCGTTTTCCGCTGGATTTTGGGAACTTCCGGAAAACGGAAAAAAATTTTCTCATGGAATCTGGAATCCGTAAAACGGAATGAAAAAGACGGCGGAATCCGGAATTCCGCCTTTCTCTGGTAGAAAATTATTAAAATGGAATAGGAGGCAGTTGTGGGGCTCAGGCTTTGGCTTAGCTGGTATACAGTACTGGCCATAAAGAATGTCCCACGGCTTTTTTTTTGGGATAACTACGTTGAAAACAGATATTTTATTGTGAAAATTCTACTGTAGCTCTCTGAAGAGTAGGACGGAATTCCGAATTCCGCCGTTTTTTTTCATTCGGTATTCCGGATTTGAGATTCCGTGAAAAAATTTTTCCGTTTTCCGTTTTCCGGATTCCGAGTCCCCAAAATTCAATTCCGCCCTACTCTGCTTAGCAAGCTGAAACTCCAGTAGGAGCATCTGATAAAACAACAAAATTATAAAATTAGTAAAAAAAAATAACACATGGACGATCCAATGTTTACACGACTGAATGTATTATACTACTCAAAGAAGGGGGGGGGGAGTGTCAAATAGGGATTGGATTTGTTCCAAAATGAGAGATTTGTTTGAGAGAAAGGAAAATGGGTATATTAAATACAAAAGTGGACTCACTCCCCTCCCCCCTCACCCCCCCCCCCCAGCTGAAAAAAGGGATTACAGGGTTGATGCACTTTGATCTACAATTTTACGGCGTCCTTTTTTCTTTGAAATATTAAAAAAAAACAATGTGTATTAGTTATGACCAAAACTGAACATCCTGCTGGATGTGCGAGAAAAGAAATAGCTGTGGCAACCGCTGAAAAGAAAATAGAACGCAGTGAGGCTAGATTCTCCGTTTGTTCCGTTACCTGGAAACGGCTTGGGTGTCTAGAGTGCCGCGAAGAGATTCAGAAAATTTCGGGTTTTTTTTTCTGAAAATTGAACGTCTTATTTTCAGAACGACGAAGCCTGCGGACTCTCGAGCACCGTCGTTTGTTCCAGTGAAGGATAAGCCGGACACTTCGGAACCGGAACGACCGCGTATTCGTCCGCATATGACTGCAAGTGCCTACAGGATCGAAACGGACTCTCTCAATATGCTTATGAATCAAGTTCTTGAGCAAATGGAAAAGGGGCCCGTCAATTTGAACATCATTGCGAGAATCAAAGCACATCCGTTGTATGATAGCAGGCCAATGGTGAAGGAACTGCTCGAGAGTATTATAGCCGCGCAGCCGGAGCCCGTGCAAAAACAGACGAGTAAAGTCGTCGAGCAGCAGAGTCAGGTAGAGAACACGTTTGCAGTAATTCTAAAGATGCAGAATTTGATAAAAATCGATTTCTAAATCCTAACGAAGACTCTGAAATCATCCAAAATTTCTTAGGAATCTCCGGATTTGCACCAATACTTAACATCAGCGGAATTCCTCAAAACTCTGCTGAAATGTATTGTGCAATCCGTATTTTCCGCAGCTATTAGAACACTTTCAATTTAAGAATTTTTTGCTCATTTTGGTGCACTGGAAACACGATTAGAAAACTTTGCAACTCATTGCCAGAGGCATGTTTGAGCATAGAAGATTGTTCCCCCCACACACCACCCGAAAATCCTGCGCACCGCGTCTAGAAGAATAACATGATGGCTATGAACGTCTAACACTTTTCAGACATTCTCCCAGCATAGCACTCTCAATCGGAAAAAGAAAGAAAAGGCGGAGCCGGTGCCAGAAGCCATTCCAACAGTTCCATTGCCGCCGAGAAAGATGAAGGAGAGACCGTGGCATTCTGTAGAGGTGTGCATGACGAATGATTAGTAATAGAGAGAATGAGGGTGAAAATGAAAAGAAATGAGCATCGCTGGACTGTTTTCAGGTTGGATTTGATCCCGACGAAGAGGCTGAGCATGAGCGCGTTCACGATTCGGTTGCGAGCAACGCAACAGAAGTCACCGTTCAAGATACATCGTTTGAAGACGATAGTTGTGATGAAGAGGAAAGAAAAACGACTCCGGTGGCGCCCACTCACAAGACACCGAAGTTGATTGTCGAGAAAGAAGAAAGTTCGACAAACGCCGAAGATGAAGAGAGTGATGAAGGCGACGACTACAGTGATGCAGAAATGGAAGAGCTGGCAGATGAAGTAGAGAAAAAGGCTCCAGAAGAGCTGAAGAGCATTCCAGCAGTTGATAATCTTGAAGCCAATCCACCACCGGATCCTTCAAGTTCTCCACAGTTTTTGGATGCTTTCGATCGTGGATTGATCAAAAGGCAGAGTAAAGGAAAATATCAGGTAAATTAGTGGTTTTTCAAACATGAAAATGACGATTTTTAACCAATGATTCGGCTACCCTACCGGCTTTCATTTCATTTCGCAAAACTGCATTTACTTTTGAATTTTTTGCCAGTTTCCATTTTCTTTACCCTCCATTTCCACTTCTACTCTTAACTTTCACTTTCTCTATTTTCTTTAGCACACTCTCATCAATAACTATGGTCGTGGTGTGTCAACAGAATGCGAATCTCCAACGCAGCAACGAAAGTTTTTCGGTGGTCCGCAGCCGTCTGCAGAGCTGTCTCCTTTCCTTTTTGACAAAGCATGTTTTCTCATTTTCATTGCACTGTGTACCGTTGATGAGTACACTGACAAAGAGCTAGAATAGGTCTTGAAATATAACGCGATTCTCATTCAGGCCAAAGAGATTCTCCAGACTTACCCCAACAACAAACTTGATGCTCGTGGCATAGACGTGGAGCTCAGAAGAAAGCTGCGTATGGAAAAAGTGAAAGCGAATCTCTTGAAACAGCCAAAGGACGGTGAAAAACCGAGAAACACGTAAGCCGACAATTGAATGAATGCCAACAGTGTGCCTCTATACCAACCTTTGGTTACAGATATGTCGGAAGTGTGCCACCACGGACGCCTCCTCCAATCATTGTTAAATCAGATGGAGAGGAAATCGATGATGATGAAGAGGAAGAGGAAGAAGAGGATGATGAGGAGGAGGTAGAAGAGACCGATTCTGAAGAAGGATCTGACTTTGAAAACTTCAAGCCAAAGCGACCAATCATTGCAGCAGTCAGAAGGGATGATGGTGGTAAGTGTGTTTTTTTAGTTGGGAATCTGTGAAGTTCAGCATTTCTTCCATTACATTTGATTTTGTTGAACCCTAACTCTGTTGCTTCTAAATCTCAGCTTTGGTGCCAGTAATTCATCAAACTACGCGACCTGCTGTTGCCTCTCCTAACTCTCAAAACCCTCGTTATCAAGTTGCAACGCCCAAAATTTCTACGGTGATTCAGACGGCGCCAGGTGTGTGCACCCCTCAATTATTTTCACTCATATTTTTGTATTTTTCATTTTCCCTTCAGAATTTAAAATTTAATGAGCCACAACCTACAGTACTAACTACAGTACTCGTTTCAGAAACAGTTACAGCGACGGGAACTTCTGCGAAATACCTTGTGACGGTTGCCGAACTGAAATTGAAGCCAGCGGAGAAGAAGGAAGAAAGCCGAACGGAGCCACAGCTCAAAGAGCAGTGGAAAGAGACTGACAACAATCCCGAAAGGAGGTGAGTTCCGCATCAAGTTGTGACCAGTGGGATTCTTAAACTTAGTGATACATCAATTTTGCCTAATTGAAAGAAAAAAACTATAGGATGTTCCAGGTAAGGCGTAGACGAAAGACGAAATAAGACGGTCTGATCTCGTCTAGAATTCGTCTGAAGCAGAGATAGACATTGACGACGTAAGACGAACGCAAGACGAACTGGAAGACGGCCGATTTATTTCGTCTTTCGTGGAAATCTTAGTTTCAGAGCGGCGAAACTTTTGGAGTTTCTTTCAATTTCTATAGTATCATACAGTACTGGCCATAAAGAATGTCCGCAGGCTTTTTTAGGGATAACTACGCTGAAAACTGATATTTTGTTGTGAAAATTCTACTGTAGCTGCGGAACACCCTGACGGCAACTTGCAGAAAATGAAATTGCATCATTGCAAAAGTTTTGAATTTTTTACAGTTTTTGATTCAGCCCAAAAAAAGCCGGCGGACATTCTTTATGGCCAGTACCAGAGTTGGGCGGAATAGGATTTTGGGAACTCGGAATCCGGAATCCGGAATACGGAAAAAATATTTTTTCACGGAATCCGGAATCCGGAATACGGAAAAATTATTCTTTAACGGAATCCGGAATTCGGAATACGGAAAAAATATTTTTTCACGGAATCCGGAATCCGGAAAACGGAATGAAAAAAACGGCGGAATCCGGAAAGCGGAATGCGGAATCCGGAATTTTAACCATTAATAAGGGAATATTTATAATAAAAAATGATGTAAGTGCGCTCTGTTCGCAAAAATTTTTGCGGGGGTTCAAAAAAGTATACATTTCATAACAATTGAGAATAAAAAATTAAAACGGAATAAAAAAGCCATATCGCGGAATCCGGAATCCGGAATACGGAAAAAGAATTTTTTCACGGAATCCGGAATCCGGAATACGGAAAAAATATTCTTTCACGGAATCCGGAATCCGGAACACGGAAAAAATATTTTTTCACGGAATCCGGAATCCGGAAAACGGAATGAAAAAAACGGCGGAATCCGGAATCCGGAATTCCGCCCAACTCTGGCCAGTACTGTACATATGTATATACTGTAGTCCACTCTCATTTAACGTTTTTTTCCAATTTTGAGAATGATTACTAATTTCATGAACGTTTTCCAATTTTCCAATTTTCAAATTAAAAATTTCAAAAAAAAAATGAAATTTTTGAGGGTGTTACGACGAAAAAACGTATAGGAACTTAGCCGCAATGTAGCATCAGCCATCAAAAATATTTATGTTCCCTCTCCATGTCATTCTGAGTTTTTATCCTCCAGAACCTCACAAACCAACCTTCTGTTCCGTCCGTCTGCCTATATGGCATCGGATTTGTATCGCCGGATAAACGCGTCAGTTTTCCGTATTTCTTGGTTTCTTATCACTTATCCATTGTTGACTCATTTGGTTCAGTGACCGTGGTTGTGATTGTTTCTGCTTTACCCCGTATTCATTTTGTGAATGTGGCTTCGTCTAACCCATTGAGCAGTTTCTGTTTGATTGCAGAGTGACAAGAGGGGCGGCGCCGCCGTCTAAGGTATCACAGGACGCCGAGTCAAAGGACAATTATGAGAGCGCTTCTGCATATATTAGGCGAAAGAATCGCGAGAGAAGGCAAAGGAATCGCACAATCGGAACCGCTGACGAGGCTCTACGGTTCAGTTTTTGTTTTTGATGATCGATGACTCATCAGTTATTTCTCAGTTTTCTAATTGAATGGTTTCATTGATTTTTAATGATTCTAAAAGCTTGAGTCAGGCTTTTCTGGAAGGTAATTCAATTCGAAATTGAATAAATTTATTTTCAGAGCTCTCGAGAGACCATCCGTTGAGCCGTATGCAGGTGAGTTAATGCACTTTAAAAGAGAAGTGAAGCCCACTGAAAAAAGAGCTTTCAGATCGTGCGTTCTCCCCAATCTCAACTGATCCCTTCTATTCCCATCACTCATCTGGAGCAGCTGCGCCATCAGCTCTTGGATATGTTCGCCCGCGTTACCACGACGACAGCTACCGTAACCATCGTGACAATGACTATCGCCCAATGTCACCGACTAACCGATACGTAAGTAAATGTGGTGACGAACAACGGCACCTCCTTCTCTCTCATCCAATTAGTTTGGAGTGGTTCAAATGAACAGTCGCTGGTCTCCGAAGCATTTGTGTATGTCTGTGTATCTGAAGAGAGAATCGACTTTTTACGGCAAACAAGGAGCGGAAGAACACGCCTAAATGCTGGCGCAAACGTTCAGTGGGAAGGGAGAAAAAAGAAATAAAGAAGGGTGGAGAGTGGGAGGGGGGGCGTGAGGGGGGGGGGGTGGACGAAGAAACACTTTGAACGAAGGAGAAGAAGCATAAGTAGTAGGATAGGAGCGGTGGTTTTTAGCTTTCAGTCTTGAACGCTGGTTGCTACCATTTTCTAAATGCTTATTCACAATCAAGACTGGGTGAGTTCACCTTTTTCAGCTCTTCTATTAGGGTGAGAGCATTCAGTTGGAGGCTTCTCTCCAAGCTCTATTCATTGCTTAAAGATATCAAGTATCCCATTTTACTAGTTCCATTTTTCAACCTTTTCCTCGTTGAGTTGAGTTGCTACAGTACTGGCCATAAAGAATGCGTGCGGGTGTTTTTTTTTGGGATAATAACTTCGCTGAAAACAGATATTTTGTTGTGAAAATTCTACTGTAGCTGCGGAACACCTTCACGGTAACTTGCAGAAAATAAAATTGCGTCATTGCAAAAATTTTTAATTTTTTACAGTTTTTGATTCAGCCCAAAAAAAAAGCCCGCGGACATTCTTTATGGCCAGTACTGTACATGTGTCGTTATTCATGGGTGTTCTTAAATTAGAGGGAGCCTTCTAACTGAGGTTTTCAGATACATAATCTTGTTCTGTTTTATAGAAATTACGCGATAAATATTTTTAAAAAATAGAAAAAACTAGCGCGTGCCTTTGTTAATGCTCTTCATTCAATGAAAGTAAAAAGAAAAAAATTGAAAAAAATTAAAAACTTTTGCAATGATGTAATTTCATTTTCTGCAAGTTGTCGTGGGGGTGTTCCGCAGCTACAGTAGAATTTTCACAACAAAATATATGTTTTCAGCGTAGCTATCCCAAAAAAAAAGCTCGCGGGCATTCTTTATGGCCAGTACTGTACCGTAATTCTTTAGAGGCGGAAATTTTTGAGATCTTTGAAACTTTAATTATATGAAATCAGTTCATCAATTCAATTCCTGTTCTAATTTCAGACAGCCGCCGTTTCCCGCGATGATCGTGGCAAATCAACGTCCTACGACACGCACGAAACTACAACTACAAGGTGAATCTTTTTCAGCACACACCCTTCTCTCCCCCCCCCACCCCACTTCCCCTCTCTTAATCATATCAAATTATCTCATTCAACTCGTTATCTCCATATATCACTTTCCTTTATTGATGTTCTCCTTCCCTCTCATTTGCCATTTTTAGCACCATGATTGATAGAGAACACGCCAGTTTAAAGTTGGAGGTCTGGGCGATGGCAGACACCCCCTCCCTCTCCCCCCCCCACCCACTGGAATTTGTGATTGGGAAATGGGAAATAGGAAAAAGGAAAAGCTTCCCTTTGGTGCTCTTTTTAAGATTGAAAACATAGGAAACGGGATTCCGAAAAACATCATTTGTGTTTTGTTGACAGCAGCACTACACCAAAAGAACCGTAATCCGATTGAACGGAGGTTGAGGGAACACGATGGATGCTCCTCCATAGAAAAGAACAAAAGTTGTCAATCGAGCATCCGTCTCTCTTTTTTTATTCTTGCTGTCCCCCCCCCTACGTTCCCGGGTCCCAGGCTTCGTTTGAAGGCATGCGATATTCTTATAGGTTGTTTCGAAATGAGAAGAGAGAGCCTTTTGGTATCTTTGAAAATTTCAGGCCGTCGTACGACAGAGGGTATATCACATCATCCAATGCCAGCCCCAGCTACACTCGAAAGTTTGAGCACGAAGTGAGTTTCTCTTCAGTTTTCACGAATTCGTTGCATTCAATGTAAGACTGCTCTTTTAAGCTTTTCCGAGGACTACCACGAACAAGAATCTGATTTGGTACAGTAATATAAATGTTGTGATTATGTATGATTAGTCGTCTCAAAAAGTAGAAATATTTGGTTTAACTGCTCACGAATTTCAGCAGCCTACATTGAGCTCTTGGGCAAATGACCGCAAATTCGAAGTCTACAAAACGCGTGCCGAGCGGGACGCCGAAAGGAACACATATCATTCAACACCGTTAGTACAGAGCTCAGAAATAATGGAAGAAATAAAGCTTTCTTGTTTAGAAGCACCGGTGCTAGCTCATATCGTCCATCTTCGTATTACACATCAACAAGTGATAGGCCGGTAACTGGTCTAAGACGTCCTGAAGACAGTTACACTTCCACGACGACTTTTGGAAGATATGATGGCAGATCAAGTAATTGAGCATTAAGCTATCAGAAGATTGTTACGTTATGTTTTCAGCAACACCCAGCAATGATCACTACGCGATTTCAAGTGCTCTTGCCGATAATCAAGCATCTAGCATGAATAACCGATTCCGTCCAACAGCCCGACGCGTTGCTTCCGCAATGACAGACAATGATCGTCGCAATTATCACCGATCACGATCAATGGATCGGAACAAGGTTGATTATGAATATGGGAACAACTTGATCAGCCGGCTTACCACCCCTGATACGCATGGCGCTGGTGAATATTCATATGTAAACTATCATGACAGCTCAAATGGAAGATCTAATGCGACATTGGAGAAAGACGGACAGCCGCGGAGTATTCTGAAAAACAAACAAGTTAGTCAAGAGAAACAATTCAAGAAAAATCGCGACTTATATTTTAAGAGCGCTGACATCGAACCACGAGGCGAGTCGTCATATGAGCCAAGCAGCGGAGTGCGATCTGTAAGTGTGAACCATGCTACGCTCTTAGCAGCTCTAGTAGCTTCACTTCATCGTTCCCGACTACCCTTAAAAGATAGCATGAATTCCTCTTTCATCGACTTCTAAGCATGCGTGTATTTCTCCAGGTGTTCGAGCGTCTTCGTCGTCATCTCTCTCTGGAAAAAAGTGTGTCGCCGCAAAGACAGGTAAGCAAGCTGGTAGAGCAAATTTCTCTCTCATCGAAGTTTTACGGGAACTTCTCTAATTTCATCATTTTTTTTGTTAGAACACTTCATTTTATGGCAGACAGCTTCGCGTAAGTACTAGGGAAATGGTGTTGGGGAAAACTAGAAGCTGGGCAATTATTCATTAATGCGTTTCCCTGGTTTCTTTTGATCATTTTCTCTTAAAATTTCAGTGTGAATGTTCATTTTCATCTTTTCCAGCATGGTATTTATTACCACCGTGTGTAGTAGAAGTAAACTCTCTTTCCACCCAATTCCGTTATTTTTGTTATCATTCGCTCTCCATAACATTAAACGAATCTGCTAATAAATAGTATTGAAATGTCATTTCAGAGCATGAAACACTCATTTTCAGATAACATCTGTCGGACCTCACAGTCGAATTGTTGACAGCACCACTAGCGCGTTGGATAATCCGAAGAAGAAAAAGTCATTGATTTCCTTCAACAGAAGAAAAACAAGCGAAGTACGAATGGGTGCAGATGGTAAACTGATCACTAACGGGTACGAAGACTCCCCGAGCAGCAGAGACTTCAAGAGGCCAAGCTCGCCGATTGATAGAATCAAGTCATTGTTCAGACGGAATGAACCGTCTTCTGGTGCTGGGCATTCGGACTTGTATAACTCTTCAAGGTTGGTAGACTTTTGAATATCGATTTAGTCTGCGGCCACCATCTGGGCCTACCATCACAGACTCTGATTTACCATTGTTGCTCGATGAAAATCACGAATTGCAATGGGGGCGCGGGTTACACAGGGTGCGGAATAAATAATAGGATGAGGTTTTGCGGCAGGTCTGGCGCCGGCACACCGCTGCCTGGTCACACAGTGATTTTTATTTATTTTTATTACACCTTTTTGTTTAACTTTTTCAAGTTTTTCTTTAATTTTCTTCAGAATTTCAGTCAATGGTGGCTGCATCCTGATCTTGGATTGCAGGAGAATGGGATTGTCCAATTCTGAGATTGCAAAAAAGCTGAAAGTGCTTTATTCTCTGGTCTATCAAACTGTGATTTGTTACTAACGTCTTGCAATTCTGGAAGACATTCCTATTTTAGGTGCCTTGAAGGTCGCGCTTCTGAAGGCCTGGGACGATCTTGACGTCAACTATCTTTGTTGACTCCTACCCAAAGAGAGCTGCGGTGAAGGCGAAAGAAAGAAAATTCGAAAAGTGTTAATTTTTTTTGTTTTTATATTGTTTGAGTATACTTTTCTCCAAGTTTCATATCGATTCCACTTTTTTTGCAAAAGTTATGGCGTTTGAAACCCATCCTATTATTTATGCCGCACCCTGCACAATAGCTCGCAAAAGAATTGATTTGATCAGTCTGACCTACTCTAGTACGAATCACTGTATCTAGATATATAATCACTTTTTTGAGCCTGAGCCATAAAAAGTACCGAGATCTCTGCTTGATCTAGTGAAAATGCTAGGTGGTCATGTCGGCAGCCATTTAGAAAATGAATGGCGATTCGAAGATGCTGGCCAGGGAAAGCCGACTGTGCGACTGCAAAATTGAAATTCCTGATTCCAAATGATTATTTCAATTTAAATTTTCATAAATTAACGCCAAATAGAGCTTCCAATGCAGAATTCTTCAGAGCATATACATCCTCAAATCCCACCTCAACTCGAGAGCCTTACGTGGCTCAATACCGAAAATATCCAGGTAAAAGACCGTCGCAGTTTGAAATATCAAAGAGTATCAACCAATTTTTAAGGTTCAACATCCCGTGATACAAGCAGCGCGCTCAACCGCTATTCCTACACACCTGGTCTGACCGACCAACGTCGTCATTGGTACGATGACCCGAATATTTATTAATTTCTCTTTGTA
The DNA here is from genome assembly GCA_003052745.1 of Caenorhabditis inopinata. Taxonomy (NCBI): domain Eukaryota; kingdom Metazoa; phylum Nematoda; class Chromadorea; order Rhabditida; family Rhabditidae; genus Caenorhabditis; species Caenorhabditis inopinata. Next base: position 17,512,513 of record AP018154.1, read on the forward strand.
TTTCCTAAGCTTCTCCTCCTCTCTTCTTCCTCCTCCTCATCCAGTTCTTCAAAACTTCTTTTGTGTTCAATTTCGTAATTTAAATGTTCTCTCCGATCACTTCCGTTTCATTTTTGTAAATATCGTATGGAGAAACTATCGGGTGTCCGATATTCTTTTCTTTTTTTTAGTTCCTCCCCCCCCCTCCCCTCTAACATGTCAACAATGATTTTGCACATGTCTCCGTCCCTTCTTTCATTGTTCTAAAATGATTTGAAAGCCATTCTCATTTCATTAAATACATGTTATTTTTCAGTTATTTTTCAGCAATTTTGACACAAAATTGACATTTTTCTTTGTTGTAAAATGAGTATTCAGCATCTTTGGTGAATAGTATTACAGATGTTAACCCTATTTTCCAGTGGTTCCTTGGAGGAAAGTGTGCGATTCAGTGCCTCCGTGTCCATATCCTTTGGGGCCGAATAGAGCTCCATAGCAACGGTTGCAGTATGGCTTTCCTTCGTGCTGAAAATCTTTTTATTGTTATTGTAGAGCATTGAATCAAAGAGCACTTGCAACTGCTTCAAGTGAAGTTGCTTGAAAAGCTTAAGAGAATGGGACGGTTTAGGAGAGCTTGCTTGGAAATTTAAGCTTCTCTATTGAAGATGATGACACGAATCAAGTTGGCTTTAAGATAATCGCTCTAGATGGTTGATGTAGACCAGAAACAGGCTTTGTTGTTTTATTGATGGTAGTTTGGTCAATCATTGTCGGGTTCTTTGCGAAAAGAAGAATTAATCCGACATGAGCAGAAAGGTGTTAAAAGGTAGAGAAACATGCACGTCATCAAAGATCCAATGATCTTCCTATGATTCTATGATGTTTGGTGGCTCCTAAGATCCTAAGATCCTAAGAATCCTAAGACCTCAACAATTGAAGGCTTGAATGAGTATGTCTACCTTGGAAGGCTACTCAACTCAAGAAATGAGCTAGAGCCAGAACTCCCCAGAAGAAGGAGGGCAGCCTGGTCAGCGTTCAACTACCCGGGATGACTTGACGTCATCTATTTCAAAGACTAGAATTCAGAATACAACGAGATTTAATAAAACGCGCGCCGAAAATGCGTCAGTGCCTCGCGCTATGGCGCGAAACTTCATCCCGGATAATTGCGCCCAACCTTGTACGGATCTGAAGCCTAAGGGCATCACTTGAAAGAAGATTCAGGGAAAACCGTCAATCAGACTTACAACGCGAAGAGAAGACATCCGAAAAATCTCCAAGTCACGGACCTACTTAACAACATAAAATAGGAAAAATTAGGATGGGCCGGGCACATTGTGCGAAGAACTGACAGAAGAAGGAGAAAACTGATACAAGAATGGATTCCTCAAGACCAAAAACAATCTGTCGGATGACCCGAAATCCATGAGATGGTCCGACTCACTGCTAAAGGAAGTCACGAGGAAATCAGCCACGGACCACCACCGCCCAAGGAATGTATAGCTATGATCCGAGCTCACATAAGCGATTGGCGGATCGAGTAAGTAACTACGACTAAGTAACTAATTAGGTAAGTTTGATCAATCCTCGTCAGGTTCCTTGCAAAAAACCGATATGGACCACCATCGCAAAAGACAGGAAATACCTGTGCGCTGTGATCTCCGCTCAAGTGTTCGATGTGAGCGAACAACGCATCAACTAAAGTAGTACTAAAGTAAACGCGTGGTACTGATGGTAGTTTGATGAATCATAGTTCGATTCGCAGAGGTGCAATGAATGGGAAATTGACAGCTATCATATCAGTGTCTCAAATCATTGTTTGCGACTGTCTTCTACCTCTGGAATGACTGAAATTCGAAAATGAAGAGCATCCCGCCGTGGAGTTAACGATCGAAGAAGTCTCAAACTTTGTCTAAATTAATACAGTATTGGCCATAAAGAATGTCCGCGGGCTTTTTTTTGGGATAACTTCACTGCCACTGCTCCGATCGGTCTAAATTTTTTTGGAAGTGTTAAAACTGGCCGGAGTAACATATTCAGTAAGTTCTAGCTTGTAAATATAGATAGTTTTTGAAAAAAATCCAAAATTTGAGAAAATCGGGAAAAATTCACTTTTTTGAAACTTTTTGAAACAATTTTAGGAAAAAAAAACTTCAAAAGATATCTAACCAAAATACGGTTTTAAAATATTTAATACTTCGTTGGGTACCCTTTTGCATCGATAATTTCATGTATTAAATTTCAGATTAATGTTGCACATATCTCCAAAATACTACCTTACAAAACTATTAAATCAAAAACAGAGCGAGGAAACAATTACATAACAATTGATGAAGCTTGCAAAAGCGAAAGACATGTTCATCTAAAAATAGCCAATGTTCATATCACATTTACACGAAGCCAGTTCATCGACGCTGAAAACCCGTCCAGCTAACCTATTTTGTAAGGTAGAAACTATAAAACGTTAAACCTTTGTGAACTGAGTAACGATTTCACAAAGTATTCTTTGTGAAGTGTGTTCATGACCCACAGATGAGAAAGGGACAATGCCAATTCGACGCCAATTTGAGAGCAAATTGACGCTGCAGGACTTTGAGAACTTTTCAAAAATACCTCTGAATGACTCCCGGCGCTCAACGTCTTTCCGCATTCCTTGTTTGCACATTTCAGACATGGTCTGTGCCAATCTTTTCCCAAGGAAGACACTCTCTCCGCTGAAAACGAAAACGAATTGAAATTTTTAAGATTTACTATTAGGAGATTAAAAAATTCACCAACCAAAATACACGGGCTTCTGGCAATTCGGGCAGTTTGGCATGGTGATGAAACTTGCTTGAAACTCTGAAAAAATGTATGATCTTGAATGAATAAATGAGTAAAGAATGAAGAAAACGCCTATAGTCAATGGTTTTTATTAAGGTTGGTGCATGCCTGTCAACCACGCTATCAAAAGACGCTTCCGCAAAAGACGCTTGGTTTTTTACTTGAGAATGCCGATGAGTGGGAGAAAATGAGTCACGTAATTAGGAAGAAACAAGAAAAGAATTAAATACAAATCGAGGGGGGGGGAGTGGGGGGAAAGTTAAGATGAAAATTGACAGTCGAGACTTTAATTCCTATTTTTGGACAGTCATCATAAGAAAGTCAAGACTGTGCGTTGTTGAAGCGAATGAGAAAAAAAAAGTTGGAAGAGGGGAATGAACAGAATCATTCGGTCGGCTTGTTTGTTCAGTGGGTGTCCTAAAGGAGGCCGTGCGTCTGTTCAAAAATGTGTTGAAATGAGTCATGAATTGGATCAAAAAGCACAATAAACACACGGACGGTACCGCAGAAGACAATGCAAATGAGGATGAACGGGGGGGGGGAAGGTGATGACGGAATGGAAAGGTGACTGCTTAACCTCAATTTGCGAGAGATCTACAACTTTTTTCTTTGAAAGCGACTGTTGTGCAGAAAGATCCTTGTGGCATGTGAATGTGAAAGTTTGGTGTTGTGATTCTGACCGTTTGCCGCATCGATTGAAATTTCAAAAGTGGGATGGACGAGATATGAGAAGAGAAGACTAATGGAATGTTGATGGATTGCGGAACGAAGAACAGGATCAAAGAATTCGGGCAATTTTGAAAATCCTGGGAAAATTCTTTTTGTCTTGCCTTTCGTCTCCGATTGTCGTTGTTGGATTATTCGAGAAATTCACTTCATTCGGAGAGTTCTGGAGAGTCGTGTTTTCAGATGAATAACGTCATCTATTCTGTAAATATAGTTTCGTTCAAGTTGCACAAGCAGAAGAAACATTCTGAAAATTCCAACAATGAACAAATGTTTGCGGTTTCCCTTTGATTCAATGCATAGTCAAACAAAAAGTTTGAATTCGAATCGAAAACGATGTATTAAGAAATCACCCCCCCCCCCCCAGTTCAAAATCATAAGAAGAACTCTAGCATCCCTTGATCATAAATTATCAAAAACGCTACAGCAGATTATTGGATGTTAAGTGAGATGGTTCTTGGATCTTCCGGTGAGGAGATTGCTGGGTTAGGGGGGGGGCGATGGCGATTCTGAGAATATTTAAAAGAAAAGGGCCCGGGAGCGGCCCACATGTAGTCCGCGTCTTGCCCGTAAAACGCTACGAATAGAATACGGATCATTTGAATCGATGCATAGTCAAGCAAAATGTTCGAATTCGAATCGAAAACGATGTATTAAGAAATCACCCCCCCCCCCCACTTCACGGGAAAGCTATGGTATAGCCCCCCCCCACAAGTTCAAAATCATAAGAAGAACTCTAGCATCTCTTGATCATAAACGCTACAGCAGAATATTGGATGTTGAGAGAGGTTGTTCTTGGATCTTCCGGTGAGCAGATTGTTGGGTTAAGGGGAGGGGCAATGGCGATTCTGAGAATATTTAAAAGAAAAGGGCCCGGAGGCATTAAAAATCAGGGTAAAAAGATAGTGGGGTCGAGATACTCGGGTAAGCCCCGCATGCAGTCCGTGTCTTGCCCGTAAAACGCTATGGATAGAATACGGATCATATACGGGCCGCACTGCTTTCACCTCTGACCAAATTTTGCCGATATTTCGCCGGCTTTTCCTTCGGAATAGTCTTTCCTTAACCTGACTCTGGAAAATGTAGTTTCAGCTCGCAAATACTATAATACTTTGATCTTCAGTTCACGATGATATTCTGGAAGTGATGTCGTTGGTTATTCTCTTTCATGTAGGCTTTTGTCGGAAGGCATGCTGGTATAGTGCCGGTATAACTATCCTCAGAGTTCTTTCGGCCTACTTGCGATTTTATAAAATTGAAAAATCAATAGCGTGTCTTCGGTATGCAGTTTAAATATTCCGTGCCTTGCTTTTTTCCTCGTTTTTATCGAATTTCCGTATGGGAGTGAGGCACGGACAATATGCAGTCATACCCGTATTTGCCCACGCCCACGTTTAGCTGTGAAGTGAAAACGGGGGAATGAAGCGTCGCTAGGGCACGGGCAAATTGCGGGTCGTGCAGTGCTGGCCAAAAAGGTATTAATAATCAGTTTTTTCGAGATTTCTTGGCTCACAGGTGAAGTGCGATCATGAAATTTTTTTAGCGTGTTTTTGAAGGTAAATCACGTTAACTGAAAATTTGATTTTGACAAAAAATGTAAATTTTGAAAAATTATAACAATTTATTCGAAAATTGGAAAAACGAAGAACATGACACTCTTCACAAAATGAAATATGGAAGCTCCGATTGGCAAGTTACCAATTTTCGAATAAATTGTTATAATTTTTCAAAAATTGTTATAATTGGCCGAAAAGGTATTAATAATCAGTTTTTTCGAGATTACTTGACTCACAGGTGAAGTGCGGTCATGAAACTGCTACGGAATGTGTAAAACACAGTTACGCAAATATGCAGACAAAAATAAATTTTTTTTTTTCAAAATTTTCATTTTTTGTCGTAATCAAAGTTTCAGTTAACGTGATTTACCTTCAAAAACATGCAAAAAAAATTTCATGACCGTGTACTCGATTAATCGAGTATTTCATATATTTTTAATATCGTCAATGCAGTATTCCCCCCCCCCCCGGAGTGTGCTCACTTGAGCACTTCGTCAAATATTTCCTTCCTATGATTAACTCACAATTTGTTTTTTTCGTTTTATAACAATTATATTAAGTGCGCGCTAGCACATACGTTTTTGACCTACCCTAAATGTTTGTGACCCGCGAGAGCGGGAATTAATGTATCGTGCCCACCGCCCTTCATGGCAGTATAAAAGGGGACGCTAGAGTCCCCTTTCACCTTGTTTTTTATATTTTTATATTTTTATAAATGGTTTAATTACCCAAGTTTGAGTTTGAGACGAACGACTTCACCTGTTTGCAACCAATCTACTGTCTACACGGACCAGCGACCGTAGCGAAACCAACGACGAACTTAGACCGCACTTCATCTATGAGCCGATTATTAATACCTTTATGGCCAGCACTGTATTTTGGTCGCATTTGGTCCACCCGCATTACATCTTAGTTGAAGATCTCCCCAACTGGCATCTGAATACACGTCGCTGAGAGATCATTAGACATCTTTAAATGTTTATTTCTCAAGCAAGCTTGAAAAATCATTATTTGACCGTTATTTGAAATCATGATTGGACTGTTCATACAAAATATAGAACGAAGCGCAGAAAAGACGAAGATCCCGCACATAACAACTGAAACTGTACACGAAGAAAAATGAAATACTAGTAAGCGCGAAAGCTGATAACTGATCAGAATCGGGTTGATGGGAATGACATGAGTTGAGTAGAAAACATTGAATCGCGGGGTTTTTGTTGGACATATCACAATTGATCATTCGGATGAGACGAGTTGTAGTTGGCCTTGCACTGGGAAGAGCACAAGAGTTTGTGATTTTTCAGCATGAACTTTCTTCCAATCAAATTCGTTTTGCATTGAACACATTGGAAACATTGCTCTTCTGCATGCCAGTGAGTATCGTTATAGTTTAAGCGTTTCTCATCTGGACCGATTTTAGATTGGCACGTGTCACAGATCTGAAACAATATGTACGTGTTCGGCACCTAGTTGGTCAGCTAGTCATGAATGAAGGGCGATACTCACTGATTACTCAATTCTTACGCATACAATTCTAAGAATAGGCGCTTTCATTCAATTATCGTGAAGTCGGCGGTTGCGTGTGAACACACCCTTCACCCAATATCTTACGCAAAATCTCACGCCAATCACCGAGGGCGTCTTCTATGAAAATTCTAAATTCAATAGCTTTTTAAACTTTGTGTATTACTTTTGAACTAGTTAACTTTTCCATTTCTGTATGATATAAACGAAAGCGTCACAGCTTGTTACTCACGAGCACGCTTGCCCTAGAAATGGAAAAAGCAGCAGATAGTGCTCACCAGAGAAGGGCGGAATTCTGGATTCCGGATTCCGCATTCCGCCGTTTTTTTTTCATTCCGTTTTCCGGATTCCAGATTCCGTGAAAAAAATTTTTCCGTTTTCCGGATTCTGGATTCCGAGTTCCCAAAATCCAATTCCGCCCAACTATGAGTTTTCTCGAGTAATTATTCTCAATTGTTGTAAAAGTATACTTTTTTGAACTCCCGCAAAAATTTTTGCGAACAGAGCTCATTTACATCATTTGATTCTCTCATTAATGGTTAAAATTCCGTTTTCCGCATTCCGCATTCCGGATTCCGCCGTTTTTTACATTCCGGATTCCAGATTCCGGGAAAAGCTATTTTTTCAGTTTTCCGGATTCCAGATTCCGTGAAAAATGTTTTTTTTTCCGTTTACCGGATTCCGAGTTCCCAAAAACCAATTCCGCCCTACTCTGGTGCTCACACGCGGCCACCTGCGGCTGCCCGGGAGAACACCAGCCATCACATTTTGCTGGCCCACCTCTTCCGATAATAAAGGAAAACTTACTTTTGCAAAATGCTTGAGATAGCAGTCCAGACAGAATGGATTGTCTTTTCGTGTCATGTACCGTGAGCCCCCAAGTTTAAAATCGCATTTGTAGCACGCAAAATGGTCGAAATGCCACGATTTCTCCTCGGCAAATGTGTATTCATTGGCAAAGATAAGCTGAAAGAAATGAGAAAACTTGAACGGATATCGGAAGTCCGTCAAAGCGTTACCTCATCGCACCCGGCACACCTGGGATAGAGTTGATCAGCGTAGTGTCGACCGCAGTAATATTTATTTTTGTAGAAGAAATAAATGTTGTCAACTAGAAGCTGTCGGCACGTTTCACAACGGAAGCAGTTCGGATGATATGTGTCCGTCGTTGTGTGATGGTGGCATTCCACACCGATTTCTCCAGCTTTCATTATTTCGTTGCAGTCTCTGCAGTCGGTTTCTCCAATCTTCAAACCTTTCAGTGCTGCGGTCATCGACTTCTCGAAATCGTTGGCATCTTCATTGCTTCCATAGTTATCAGAATCGTTTCCGATTTCCACAACTTTCCCGACGCCGATCACATTGTTTCTGACGTTCTCCACGAAGTTCTGCAGCGTTTTGACATCCTTCTCTTCGACGAATCGAGCATCTTCCACGTTGCAATCGTAGAGTGGCAGCTGTTTTGAAAGATTTGCGATGAAGCGGAGAGAATTCAAAGCACCTTACCTGGAATTGCAGCCTTGATTTTCGGTTCTGCTCGCCTTTTGAGCCCACGACAGGTCGTTCGTCTTCTGGTAAGCATTTCATGTATCGAGACACCCGGTCTTTGTCCGGGAGAGGTGCCCAAGCATACTTTATGTTTTCCTATAAATTTAATGATTCCAAATAAAAGCTTACACATAGCAGAACTAATACAGGGTGGCTGATAAATAGTGTTGCGCAACTTTGCGTGGATTCTGGCGCATGAACAAAAGTCGCTACCGTTTCAATTATATTTTTTTGAATGGTTGGTTGAATGTCAACCGAACTCTTGTTCAGCGGACTGTTACTCGCTTCCACCGTCTTCGTACACCTGATGACCGTCCAAGATCGGGTCGTCCTGTCACTGTGACGACGCCAAAAGCTGTGAAAGCCGTTCGAGAAAGAATCTGGAGAAATCCAGAGCGAAGCTTGCTAAAGACCTGTATCCTATGGACTACGCCGTTTGGAATGTTTGACCCAGAAGGTTCCCACCAAAAACTACGCAAGTTTGAGCGCTCTGAAGGTCGCACTTCTGAAAGCCTGGGACGAAATGGATGCCAACTACTTGCGTGCCGTGGTGGAAGCTTACCCGAAGAGATTGAGAGCGGTGGTGAAGACCAAAGGAGGGCGATTTGAAAACTATTGTTAACACTTGTTTTTGTATCATTTCAATAAACTTTAGTCCAATTCTGGTGAAAATTGAATTTGTTTGAAGACATTTATAATGTTTTTAACGTGTAACACTATTTATCACCCACCCTGTACAGTTTTCACTATTCCTGACGATTAAATAAACACTCACATTGCTATTGGTCTTCTCGGATTCTGAATCGCTTGACACCATTTTGTAGTTGTACACTGCTGTATGTTGAGGCCGTGTCGTCCTCATATTATCCTCCTTTGCACTATTTTGATCCGACGGTTTGAACATTCCAGGTTTCGCTAATACCTTCTCGAAATGCTCTCTTGCTCCAAACAACCTTCCGATTACAATCTGTGCGTGATCATACTCATTGGGTAGAACGACATCGTGCTCATCCATGCGACAGCCACAGTTCTTGCAGATTTTCCTCCAAAAGTGCAAATCGAGTCCTTCACATCGGCACGTCTGCTCATTTCTGCACTGTGAGCCCTGTCCAATGTCATGTGCCAGAATGTGCTGTCTTCCAAGTCCTAACTTAAAAATTTGCGGGTTCGCTCCGAAGCATGGTTTTTCGTCTATCAACGGAGACGCCACGTTGGCCATCTCTAAAAATCGCAAAGCTTAAAAAGAGAAATCACAAGAAAGCAAGAAGAAAATAACGAAAAAAAAACAGAATAACGAATGAACTACAGGGTGGGGAATAAATATAGCGCCGCATTCAAGACGGTGTAATAACTTCAAATCGAATGATTTTTGTCTGAAAATCAACCGAAATGTTCATTAAACAAAAACAAACATTATAGCATTAACAGTTTTCGAATCATGGGACAATTTAGACGTTGACTACCTCTGTGCCATCGTCGACTCTAACCCGAAGAGACTTCTGGCAGTCATTAAAGCAAAAGGAGGAACATTCAAAAACTGTTAATGCTATAATTTTTGTTGTTGTTTAAGAAACATTTTGACTAATTTTCAGAGAAAAATCTTTCGATTTGAAGTTATTACACTGTCTTGAATGTGAATGCGGCGCTATATTTATACCCCACCCTGTAATCCCTTGTTCTCCATTTCAATATGCTTAAGTTTACACCTCACAAATGCTAGAAGATGAGATTGGAAAAATAAAAATAAAAATAAAGAAAAAAAAGCTAGAATAGTATATGTGGTGGGAAAGATAACATACTCTATTTGGCAATAGGATGCGGGAAATATATTGTAGTGGAAACAAAATGCTGCAGATGTAAAAGCGAGGGACGGGAGAACAGAGGTGACAATAAAAATACAATTTCGATGAATGGAGCAAACATTGATCCTATATATGCCAGTGGGACGCTCTTTGAAATGTGTGTGTGTGTGTGAGTGGGAGAGCACCGAAACCACCGAATCGAGGACAAACAACCAATTTTCTTGTGAAATATACAGGAAGTAACGGAAGAATATGTAGTCTGCTGTTAGCATTATTCAAGCGTTATCAACTCAAATTTTTAGCGGTTTCCGTTGAGAAACAGTTAATCAATGAATGAAATAGAAAACGAAGAGGTGTGAGAGGGAAAAAGTGAAATGTGAAAGTTTACTAAATGATAAAATGAGTCATACGGCCAGTGGAATCAGCATGTGCTCTCTCTTGTTTTTAGGAATTTCGAAATTCAGATTTTTCATATGATTCATCGGAAGAAATAAGAATTGAAGACGTGGATGAGTATTTCTACATTTGACAAGATCAACAACACTACCAGCACAGTTGAGCAGAGATTCAGCTGTCCCTGAATCTCTGCTCAACTCTTGGCCAATATTCAATGGCTACCTAATCTTTGGCTACTTGATCAATGGCTACCTTTTTAATTTTTTGAATCTTTTGAATTTTTCGAAAATTTTGAAAATTAAAATGAATTTTGCTCATTTTCTGAATAGTTTTCGACTTTTAGATCATTTTTGCGTGGAAATCGTATTTAATAAATCAATGGCTATAAACTAGGTAGTCATTGAAAATAGGTAGTCATTGATAATCGAAAGCAAAATTAGCCAAAGAATATCAGGCAGCCATTGATCAAGTAGCCAAAGATTAGGTAGCCATTGAATATTGGCCTCAACTCTTCCATTGTTCTTCCCGCGATCACATACGGATCTGAAGCCTAAGCTCTTACAGGGCATCGCTGAACGGAAGCGTCAGCGAGATGTGCATCGCGAAGACATCCGAAAGATCTTCAAAGCCACACACCCCTTTAACAACAACAAGAAGAAAAATTAGGATGGGCCAGAGAGAAAATGAACAAAACTGACACATGAACGGATACTTCGAGGCAAAAAACGACCTGGCGGACGACTCCCTCCACCCATGGCATGGCCCTGAATATATCGAGGAAATCAGCAATGGGCACCACCATCGTCCACGATCGCAAGTCATGTTTAGCTGTGATCCGATTGACGGATCGACTAAGTAGTAAGTAAGCCTTTGGCGTTTTCAGGGCCACAGAAATTGAGTTCGTCTACAGGATTGATTAGATCAAGGATGATTGGTAAACTTGCAATCCAGGACGACCCGGCCCGCGCCATGGCTTATTTCACAGTGAAAGAAAATGTTTGAAAATTTCAAATTTCGAAATTTGAAATGCTCATCAGCAAATTCAGCAAAATCATGATTCAGAATTATTTTCATTTTTTTTTAAAGAAGTATTATTAAAATGGAAGAAATTTAAGAATTTCTGCACTGACCGCAGATGAAAGGAAAATCGATCTGAAAATGCTGAAAGTGGTTCAACCCACTTGAAAATTAGAGTTCAATATAAGGAAATTAGCATTTAAACACAGCTCCACAGCCTCCACAAATATCAAAATTTTCAGATATTATAGCCAAATTTTCAATATTATTCTTTTGGCTCTTGTTAATTTCAGTTTTTTTTTTACTATTTCTATCAGATTCTCAAGCGGATGGAACACTTTCAGAAGGCTTTCAAAATTCTGTATTCTAAAGTGAGTTCCGTACAAAGGAAGTCTAGTAAAGCCTGCTTATAAGAATCACTGAAAACGGGTTTTCTATGAATAATATCATTGAAATCCTTTGAATACAAAAATTCGCAAAATTTTGCGAATTGGAATCAATTGTAAAAGAAGCCTCGTAACGGGTTGACTAGGATAATCTGCAGCCGGCACCCTATCCTGATCACCATGATCGCTTTCCGGCTTACCTGATAATCCCTCATTTTTACATGTCAGGTTGAAAAGAAAAAGAGAGAGAGAAACAGAGAGAGAGAGAGAGAGAGAGAGAGAGAGAAGAGAAGTAGCAAGTAAAAAAACCAGAAGAAGGAAGGAGTAATGACCGCCGTTCGAGCGACCGCCTGTGTTTCCAAAAGTGTCTAATTCTATGTCTGGTCAACTTAGCCGTCCTCTCTCGATGCATTCTTTTTCTTATCGCCGCCTATTCTATGCAGAAGCCTGTGACACTGGCACCTGGGCTCTCGCATCGATTAGTGTTGGAGGAGAAGCTGGGTATTTTCAGTAAGAAATTGCGAGATACTGTGAAGAGCTAGAGAGTGGGGTAGAAGAACCACGAACAGAACTGATTAAAGAAGTGTATGGGAAATGGAAATGGACGGAGATGGAGGAAAGGCGGCAAAAGTAATTAACTATTCAAACTTGGCGTACTCAAGACACATGCAACGGAAAACCGGCGGGTGGAGGGGGGTGGAGGACTCTTCACGACAAAAGAAGATTACGAATTCATGAAAATGGGGTTTCAAGGAACATCAGAAATCACCAGAAGCCAATTAACGACCAGAGAAGGGCGGAATTCCGGATTCCGCCGTTTTTTTCATTCCGTTTTCCGTTTTCCGGATTCCGAGTTCCCAAAATCCAATTCCACCCAACTATGAGTTTTAATACTTTATTCTCAATTGTTGTGAAAAGTATACTTTTTTGAACTACCGCAAAAATTTTTGCTAACAGAGCGCATTTACATCATTTGATTCCCTCATTAATGGTTAAAATTCCGTTTTCCGCATTCCGCATTCCGGATTCCGCCGTTTTTTACATTCCGTTTTCCGGATTCCAGATTCCGAGTTCCCAAAATCCAATTCCACCCTACTCTGTTAACAACGCCACGTTAACGACTTCCAATTCCAGCTAGTAAAAGTAGTGGAGGAGAGTCCGAGCTGAGTAGATAGAGCAAGGTGGTACTGGAATCATAATGGAGGAAAAAAAAGTCTTGAAAAGTGGATATGAATTATTCAAAAGAGCAAAGAGAGCTCCTAGAACAGAGCACATTGGCTCATTTACTCACTGCAGTACGAAACTCAAAAATTATAAAAAAGTTAATGTTTTAGACAAAAATGTTTGTGCACATTGAGGTACACGCCCACTTATTTTCCCACGGGACACGGTTGAAAAGTGCAGAAGAACGCTGCAATATCAGTGAACGATCAATTTTAAAAGCCCTGAAGCAATTGCTAAGACTCCCCCCCCCCTCCCGACTAGAAAACTAACAAAAAAATTTTTAAAAAAAGACCGTCGTCATTGTGTTAAGCCTATTAAAAAACAATTGATGTAATACATAGGAATTTCCAGCTGAAATGCAAATAATCAAGTTTTAAGATGCTCTAAAAATGTTTTTTTTTCAGAATTCTTTCATAAATGGAGAATCTAGCCGCATCAGACTTCTACTACTGCTTCTTAAATTTTTAAAATAAAAACTGAAATTGCTAATCCGAATCTATGTATGACTATAAATAAATAAAGCTGTACAAAGTACAGAATCAATTCATAAATCTTCAGAATTCAAAAAAAAATTCTCTTTGTATATATACGATACTCGAAGGCATATGGCATCGGAGGGTAGTGGTCATGTCACTCACTTTCCATCTCACTCTTGACAAAAATTCATTTTGACCTCGAAAGACGAGTGTTTCCTAATCCGTGCTCATCGAGCACAATGCGAAAAACGGCTAGAGCCAATAGAAACCGCGAAAGAGAAGAAGAAGAAGAAGGAGAAGAGGAGAATTCGTGTCTTGCTATAATTCGCTCTCCTTTCTTGGAGGGGGGGGGAGTGGGGGTCTGAATAGGGGAGGTGTCTCGCTTTTTTGTTTCGTCCTGTCTCTTTCTTTGTTCCTCATGGGAATCCAGGAATCTCAGAGTTTTTGCAGAAAGCTCGGCTGAGCAGCGAGAAGGGAAATGAAGAAGAACACGATGGGAAATCATAGAAAAACGGTTGCAGACAAGTTCTGAATGTCAACAGACAATGACAATGATTCGACTCGGATTAGGTGAGTGGGGAAACGAGAATGTTTGAAGAGGAATGGATGGGTGCTGCAGCAACAGCAGCAGCAGAGATAAATGTATAACGGAAACGTGCTCAATTGGGCGGAAGAAGTGGAGGAAGAAGAAGAAGAAGAAGAAGACGTTCTAGGGTCTTCTTACTTTCTCCTCCACTCCGACTGCGTGCATGCTAAAACTACTGCGACGCCTCAATAGCCAACAGCCGCCTGCTGGAGCCAAATGGGTGCTCGCGGTCCTCTCGCATAATGGGAAAGCCCGTCTTGTTTCGGCGTCTGCGTCTTCAGAAATGGAAAACAACGAAATAAGAATTGTGGCAAACTCCAATTCCGAATTTTTTCGTGTCGGAAAGAAGAAAAGATGCACTTTTCTCCGGGATTCGATTTAAAATGAAATTGGTTGAAAACTAAGTGGGGGGATGCATTTGGGAATTGGCTGAAAGAAGTGGGACAGCCGAATGGAAGGGAAAGATGTCATTGTGATGAATGAGCTGAACCCCCCATTGACTGAAAAGATACAACTCGTGGAGTTTAATATTTTAAAGGATTATGACAATTTGAAGACCAGAGTCTCGCTTTGTCTAATCTTTGGCCGGAATTCCGCTAATATTTAGGATGGAGATTTATGAGATTTTTCACTAAGTCAAGCCGCATTTAGTTAAAAAACTTATCACTTTCGAAGATTTTATAATATTATTCTTAAAAAGAAGAAAAAAGCTCCGGGACATTTCGAAACCGAGACATTTTGAAACCGTGGAATTTAGAAACCGAGCCTATTCGAAACAAGACATTTGAAAACCATACATTTCGAAACCGAGAAATTTCCAAACCGTGTCATTTCGAAACCAGACATTTCGAAACCAAAAAATTTCCAAACCATGTCATTTCGAAACCAGAAATTCCGAAACCAGACATTTGGAAACCATACGTTTCGCAGCCGAGACATTTCAAAACCATGGCGTTTAGAAACCAGACATTTCGAAACCGAAAAATTTCCAAACCGTGGCATTTAGAAACCAGACATTTCAAAACCGAGAAATTTCAAAACTAGTCATTTCGAAACTGAGACATTGTGAAACCGTGGCATTTAGAAACCATACATTTCGAAACCGAGAAATTTCCAAAACATGTCATTTCGAAACTAGACATTTCGAAACCAAAAAAATCTCTAAACCGTGTCATTTCGAAACCAGAAATTTCGAAACCATGTATTTCGAAACCGACGCATTTCAAAACCGTGTCAATTAGAAACTAGTCATTTCGAAACCGAGAAATTTCGAAACCGAACCTATTCGAAACAAGACATTTCGAAACCGAGAAATTTCCAAACCATGTCATTTCGAAACTAGACATTTCGAAACCAAAAAAATCTCTAAACCGTGTCATTTCGAAAACAGACATTTCGAAACCGCGATATTTCGAAACCGAGGCATTTTGAAACCGTGGTATTTCGAAACCAGACATTTGAAAACCGAGAAATTTCGAAACCGAACCTATTCGAAACAAGACATTTCGAAACCAAAAATTTCCAAACCGTGTCATTTCGTAAACAGACATTTCGAAACCGCGATATTTCGAAAACGACACATTTCGAAACCGAGAAATTTCGAAAAGCTATTTTTATGAACATTTTTTTTTGGTTGGCGATTTCGAATTTTTCAATAGAGTTGTTTCTGATGATAACATGGTTTTGTAATGTCTGGTTTAGAAATGTCCCGGATCCTTAAAAAACTACCTAATCACATAGTTTTCTCGAGAACGCGAGAGTCCGCAGAGCGCAGAGCTAATCCCGAAATTTTCAACGCAAAAATTCAGAAATCAAATTGTTGAGAATGCTTTTTATGATCTTTTTTTCCCACGTTTTTAACACAAAAAAAACAAAAAAAAAAGAATATGAAGGCCGATTTAAAACAATTTTAAGTTTGTTTTAATACCTCATTCATCTCCATCAGCTTAGCCTTTCTTTCTAGACTTTCAGACGTATCGCTTAATTCTCAGCAACGACACTCCGGAATAATCTAAGTTTAAATAGTAGTTATAGCATGTTAACCAAATTCAAAGAATCCAAAATTTTGGCATTATCTGCACTTTTTTTCTTTTTTGATCAACTCAATGACATAAAAAAAATAAATAGTGCTCTCAAACTTTTACCAAAATAGTTCCGGAGTTCACTAATTTTGAACTGTCCCTTTCGGACCCGGATGGCCTGGGCAGGGCCTGAAAAACTCGAATTTGGGCCTGGCCCGGCCCGCGACAACAGAGAATCCTACAGATAAGGCTTCCATTTCGACGAAAATTCGGCCGTCTCGCCTCCTCTTCTTCTTCGTCTTGAATTTGTCTGACGCAGTGTGTTGACAAACTTTATATTGCGTAAGACGAATGCGAGACGAACTGAAAGACGAGAACGAAGACGACTTTTTGCCTCCGTCTTTCGTAGAAGCCTTACCTACAGTTACACAAAAGTATTGTTTCGATTAGATAGGCTACAGGTTCGGCTACCTTACAACATGTTCTACAAACATTGAATTTATGGAACCCGATTGATTATTTTTTCATTTTTTTTTAGGAAAAAAATAAATTTACAGTTTTCGAATAAACGAGATGCCTCACCTAGCTGAATTTTCAGTTATTAAAAAAGAATGAGACGAGACTTTTGGCAATGTTAAACTGAAAAGAGCAATGGACGCTTTCCAGCATTCCAACAATTACTTATTTATAGTTGGTTCAAATAAAGAAAAGAAAGGAGATTTTATGCCATGCTGGAATATCAATTTTCCACGTGTAACTTGATGCGAATTAACAAAAATCGACGACAAGAAACGGGAGGGGGGGGGGGAGGGGCTGGAATCTGATATCACAATTCGAAGATGAAAGTTTGGCGAGTGAATATTCAATTATGCAATGTTCACCGGGTCAGAGTGACCTCGAAAACGAAGTGTCCGCGACATCGGAGAAGAGGAGGCAAAAGGAGATGTGAACAGTTGATAAGAACTATCGTCTGCGAATAGCGAATGAGGTCTGCGAATAGCGGATGGGATGGACGAAATATAGGCAGACGGTGAATGGGATGAGCAAACGAATGAGAAGGCGTGAAATGGCAACACACAGAGGGTCATAATTGGCATGGTTGATGAGGCAAGAGGTGCGAGGTGACGGAAGTTGAAACAATGAAGGAATGCGAACAATATGGGAATCGCAGGGAGAGAGGTTTGTATGTTCAATTAGCGATGCGTATGAATGCAAACTGAATTCACTTTTCTCATAGAAGAACATTCTAGCAACATGTTTTCAAAATATAAAGACAGCTGGTTGGCTAGATCGTGGAATCGCAGATCGCGAAGCAAACCTTGAATCTTTGATTTCAGAGTTTCAGCATGAAGCCACAGAGCAAAAGGAAAGATTTGCTCAATCTGGAAGGATAAAAGCTGATACTACGGTCGTTCTGGCTCACATAAAATCTCTCTAATCATTCGTAATTCAGAATGAAAAATGCGATATTCGACTATATTCGAAGAATAGGTATTTTTGTAAAGGCTTCCACGAAAGACAAAGACAAGAAATCGTCTTTTCTTTCGTCTTCGTTCGTCTTACGCAATAAAAAAGTTGTCAACACACTGTGTCAGACGAAGAAGACGAGACAGAGACGAAGATGAGATGAGACGACCGAAATGGAAGCCTTAACTGTAGGATTCTGTGTTAGTAGTAGAAGTATAAACGCAAGACTTACGCAAGTCAGACGAATTCAAGACGAAGACAAGACGAAGACGAGACGAGAGTGTCATATTTCGTCTTTCGTGGAAGCCGTAATTCTCGTAAAAAGTCAGGAAAAACCAAAGTAAACATTGCTTTTATGCATAGTTATGAAAAATGGCGGTCCTCCTAAACAAACTGTGTCATAAGCACGGCGAAGTAAGAAACAAGCCAGCCTCTGCCATATGCGCATTCCCAAACATGTGGTCAGTGAGTCATGCAAACTGTACAACCGGAAACAAAATTTCAATTCTATAAATTCTAAAATAAAGAAAGAAAACTCTCAGGTGAATGTTGGATGGGATAATACTGAAATTTCCAGCAAAATTTCACGACTCGGTCCTCAGTGTGACCGTGAAAAAGGCCTCAGGCATGTTCTCAAGGTTGTTCGTCCTTCGCCTGCCTGATGGGAACTCAATGAAAACTCATGATAGTTGAGTGAAATGCGATTGGTTCGAGTTTGTTTGAACTTCATGGATCACTTAATAATACAAACATACACACCTGATTGTCATTCGTCTCACGTCTGACCGTGTTCGCGGTATCGCAAGACCACTGCTGATTGTCTGAAATGGCTCTCACCTCGGGAAGTGCTCACAATCAACAAAATTGTTTTTTTTTTGGAGTGAAGCCCCCAGACGAGTTCTATTTTTCTCGCTGAAACTGAAGATTTTCAGAATATAAAGTTTTGAGGAACCACTACTCGGTTTGCTTCAAATAAATAAAGTATTTGCTTTTTCCAGAATCTCCGAGATGTGATACTTCTTTCACTATTCTCATTTTTTCATTTATCGTGGATTTCTCAAACGATTTTCTGAAAAGCATTTAGGATGAAGCATAACGGAGCTGTGTAGCGTGTATCAATCGGTAAACTTCGTTTCTAAGCCATCTTTGTGGGTGTTCGCAATGGAAAAGGACTGAGAGCTGTTCAAAACGGCGCGAGTTTGCCACACCATTCAGGCGCCCCCCCCCCTTCACCCCAACACAATACTTTGGGCTAGTAGCCATTTCGAACGGCAATAGCGAATAGCGAACATTGACCACCCCCACCCCCAGGCTCATGATCAATAATGCTCTTCGTTATGGAAACTTCCAGCTTTAGTTGGTGGGAGCCGGAAGAATTGTAGACGCTTCTGAAAAACTAACAGCGAACGAATGTAACAATGAATTCTTATTGGAATTTATTTGGCGATCAGGGTAATGAATTCTCACGAAAATGCCTGAAAAATCCGCGCAACTAGGGTTGACTGACGCTATTATGCTGCAGTTAAAGGCGCAGACTGAGCTGTCCAGGCAGCGTATGGCTCGTGCAGAGCTTCCTAGACAGGGCGCAGGCGGAACTAGATCGAGTAGATTTTGGTAGAAGAATACCCAAATACCAATACAGTATTGCGGAGCCGGGTAGTTTCAAGAATTGGATAGCCAGACACGAGCTAGTCTTCACGGAAGACGGAGCAGAATTGTCAGAGCAAGAACGGACCAGGCTTCTGCTGAGCTGTTTGGAAAAGTCCACATTTGTGGATTCACAAAGAGATCTCGACGATGCTTACGATGTCAAGTTCGATGATACGGTCGCGGCACTAACTAAAGTTCGTGATGATGCTGAGAAGAAATTGTCTACAAATTAGTCGGAGTTCAGGAGAATTCGCAGATCCGCTGTTGGTACAGTAACTTCCTGGGTGAAGCAGTTTTAGAGGCGCCGCTCGCGAAGATGACCACAGATGACATGGACGCGACAGGGGATGAAGCAGCAAAGGCATATTTAATGCAATATGTGAAGAAGTGTGAAAGATCAAATGAGAAAATCACGCTCTCCGATGTCCGCGATGAGTGGATACGTTTCATCCAAATGAGACAACAAGTCAAGGTGATCTCGACGTCTAGTAAGCATCCACCACCTGTTGAGATGCAGAAATTGGATTTTAAGAGATTCAACGATAAGGAAAAGGAGGTCCAACCAGAGCAGCGAAGGATATGGTGAGAAGAAACACGAGAAAAAGTCTGAAACTTGTTTCAAGTTTGGGAAAACGGAAAATTGTCACTCCAAGACAGAGAAGTCGCGTAATGCCTCGTTCAAAGTTGATTTCCAGGAGAAATTTCCTGGAAAAACGCTGCCATTTTTTCCAGATTTTCCGGAAACTGTCGCAACAAGTGTTACCGTAGTTTGCCTCTTCCCTTCGAGACCACCGACCGTCGTCGCACGATTTACGGCTCTTTTTTAACGCAATTTTTTCAAGTTTATTAAAACGTTTTTTTCTCTATATTCGGCTGTTTTTTCTCAATATTTCGCCTCAAATAATGGATTCTGACGGAGAAATGAATCACTAGAAGGCATTGAGCCGAAATTAAGCCGAATGAAGCAATTTAAAACAGAAAGAATTATTTCTCACCTTCCTAAAAGTTTCATACTTATTGATTGAAATTTTCGGATCAGCCGGAAAATTGATTTTTGATTTTTTATTGTTTTTGTTTTTTCCCATCACGTCTTCAACGATTTATCCATCAGAATCCATTATTTGAGGCGAAATATTCAGAAAAAAACTTTGAAAAACTTGAAAAAATTGCGTTAAAAAAGAGCCGTAAATCGTGCGACGACGGTCGATGGTCTCGAAGGGAAGAGGCAAACTACGGTAACACTCGTTGCGACAGTTTCCGGAAAATCTGAAAAAAAAATGGCAGCGTTTTTCCAGGAAATTTCTTCTGGAAATCAACTTTAAACGCGGCATTATGCGGCGTTAAAAAAAACAAGGTCAACGTGGATCTTCGTCGAAGGGGGGGGGGGAGGGGAGGTGTTGGGATGGCACATGACCTTCCACGTTGGCAATAACACCACCCTTTGCAACTCCATATAAATACTCCATATAAATTTTTTTTATTAATTACTTCCAATCTCACCTGGAGCACTCCACTGATCAATCATCGTTCTCTCTACGACGTCGCAACAATACAACGGAACTGTTCTTGCTGATTTTTTAAATGTATATGTTGTCATCTGATCTTCCGAAAAGCGAATGAAATGTTAATTGCTACCCAACCTTCACCCCCCCCCCCCTCTCCACCCTCACCTACATAATGTGTTTAGCCTTACATTTGCAAGAAGATTTGATCTGATACAGTTGAACATTTTACAACCTTCTTTTCCTCTATTTATCCTCATTTTCTATCCAAATAAGGTTATTGGATTCTAGCAGCAAGAACAACAATTCTCCATTACGCTGACGCCCTCCAAACAAAAAACGCGCGATGGTCGACACCTGCTCATATCGCAGACCGGCGCCAGGTGCGTCCTGAGTCACTTCGACGACACAAAAGAAAAAATGCAAATACACACACAGAGAGCGGCGTCCACCAACCATTTGCGGTTGTCGGTCTTCTCCTTTTTACCCAATTCGTTTCCGTACTCCATAAACTCGATCTGAGTCATTCCCACCCATCTGTGAAAGGCCATCCCACTTGTTGTGAACGCCCTCTCGTCGTTTCCCTTTATCGGTTCGACACCGTTATCAAAGGTTCAAATTGTATAAATGCTTCACTGAGTTTGTCAAGTTTCAGACTGTCGCTCTCTCTCTCTCTCTCTCCCTCACATTCTGATTTCCAATGCTGCTCTTTCTCGTCTTCGCTTGCTTCTCCTTGACGAACTCTCTAAACATTCTGACGCCATTGAACTCATTCAACGACAATGGACCAATGTACCGCGTGAACAAGACGGCGAAAATCTATGTAATCTCTAATAGTCCTCAAGAAGTCCTCCAAATGCTAACAGTCCAAACAGAGAAGGGAGGACAAAATGCCAGGTACGGTATAGTTTGACTCAATATTGCCCCAGATGCGTTAATAAAATGATAAATGATACACGTTTTTTTCAGTGCATTCGCCTTGTCTGTTCCCCAAACCGATGGATCTCTGACTCCATTGATTCCAGTACAAGACAATGATATCTTGAGCATTTCGATTAATGGCGTCAACAATGCAAGCGGATGGCTTTATATCAATTCGGTCACACAAAATCTCAATGTTTTTCCACTTGTAGAAAACAGTTCGGTCAATTTCAAGCAAGGAACGAATGTCTTCTTCCGATTGGACAACCCAGTTGATCGGATTCCAGTCGCGCAGAACGTTGTGATTGGCCAAAATCAAGATCTTTCTGGCTTTGCTAACCTTCCTGGTCAATCGGATTCTCGCCAGTTTTTTGACAGTGCATCTATCGACGGGTGAGATTAGAATTAGCGATTATTTTATCAAATTGTCCCACATAGCTCACTTTTCTTGAATTTTGCGCTTTCAGAGTCGCCAGCTACGATCAACTGGAGCTTCCACTGGAGACATTCCATTTCACATCAAACAGTGCCAATGTGAAATACGAAATCAAGTTTTCTACTAGACGTGGAATGGCGATTGGTTCCTCTGGACTTTTAATGACCAATGACTTCCCATCAGGAGGCTTTGCGAGCGGTGATTATAATCTTAATAATCAGAACGACGTCAACGTCAGTGCAACTCTAGTGGTAAGAGTATATCGTCTTGCTTCTGAAATTCTGTAATTCCATTGAACACTTGCAGCCACGACTCGACAAAAGCCGTGTGTATAGTGGAAACATAACGCTTGTGATGAACACGACGGAGCCTATCGTGTTTCCAGCTACCTCCTCTAATGGTGACTCAATTTTCGCATCACAGAATCCGGTGAATCGAATCGTTATTGAATTCGCTGGGCCGTATGCGATTCAGTATTCCTTGAAAGACGCTACAATCACCACACCATCTCCATTGCAAACGACCACGTCATCGTCAAGCATTCCACATGTCATTGTATCTCTCCTTGCAGCGGCTCTCTTCAGATTTTGAACTGATTCGCTTTTCATCCTTTCCAGTTTTGAAGTATTTCTGAAAGATAGACAACGGGTTGTTGTTGGTTCCAATAATAAATAATAAGAATGTTTGTACTTCACAGCCAGCTGAATGAGAGCACAGACAAATGGAAAGAGCAACGAATGGTGCTCAGAAAGCAAATACGTTTTCTATTATTATTATTATTTCAAACATCGTTTTTCCATAAAGTAAGCGCGAAATTAAGTGGAACGGTATCAACTTGAAGCGCTGTTTTGAACTAGGTGTTAAATGAGCTGAAAAAGGACTGTCTTCATTGTTTTACTGCTTTGTTTGCGATTCTTTAAACGGAAGCGCGTCCTTTTTTATTTGACTTTTTGACTTCAGTGACCAAACAAACTACATGAAGCGTAATTTTTTCGAATCGATGATCGTTTTTCTGATCAACTACTTTCGAATTTCCTAATTGGAAATCTCTATGTAACGACGGAATAGACATTATATCGGTTTGGGGGAGGGGGGGGGGGGAAATTACACTCATCCCATATATCTTTAAATTATCCGGATCCGTTCCTCCTCCCCATAGATGACGTCATCTAAAGTCAAATCAACTTTGTCAGTTTTGAAGATAGAGGTCTAAACTTTTCAAAAATAAGTTTAGAACACTTTTTTTTATGATTTTTGTAGTACATCTCTAGTTTCCACCTCTTACGGTTCAATCGGAAATTTCTCATATCTGACTCATTTTTCACTTTTTTGAGATTTCTGAAAAATTTTGAAACTTCGAGTTTATATTAGTATAGATCACACTCGGTTATATTCAGATTTCTGTGTGTAAAACACTTTTTTCAACGATTTTCATTTTTTCCACTACATTCTGAAATTTGATTTTGAGGTTGTTTGCCAGATAATGATTCCGATCAACTCGTAAATGTGGGGTAAAGTGTTTTTATGTTATTATACATTTAAAAAATTATATATTCCATTAATAATTCCGGCGTTAAAAGTTGTTCATTTAAAAATTTCTAAAATACTTAAAAATCTTTGGAATGAACACTAAAAGCTCGTTTCCTGAAAACTTTTGTACTAATGTCCGTTGAGATTCATCAAACTTCATCTATACTAATATGAACTCGAAGTTTCATAATTTGGGCTTATCTCAAAGGACAAATATACTAAAAATTTTTCAGAAATCTCAAAAAAGTGAAAAATGGGTCAGATATGAGAAATTTCCGATTGAATCGTAAGAGGTGGAAACTAGTCATGTACTACAAAGATGTTCAAAAAGGTGTTCTAAACTTATTTTAGAAAAGTTTAGACCTCTATCTTCAAAACTGACAAAGTTGATATTGTGACTTCAGATGACGTCATCTATGGGGAGGAGGAACGGATCCGGGTAATTTAAGGATATATGGGATGAGTGTACCCTAGGGTACTCTCACATCAAATTTCAGATCGTTCTTCAACAATTTTTGCAAACTGTGACTACTGGAGCTCGAATCTCTCAGAGATTATCTCTTAACGTGTAACGTGAAACGAGTGACTTCTCACGTCGCACGCCATCACCACTATTTAACGCGACAACTTTTACCTCGGGTCATTCTCCTGGCTACTTCTTCGTTTTCTTTCACCATTCTCCACTCAAGTCAAAGGATACAATAATAGGTATTCTCGTTAAAGCCTCCACAAAAGACAACATCAAAAGTCGTCTTTCCTCTCGTCTTCGTTCGTCTTCCGCAATAAACGGAAGTGTAAACGCAAGACTTACGCACAAGTCAGACGAATTCAAGACGAAGACGAAGACGAGACGAGACTGTCATATTTCGTCTTTTGTGGAAGCCTATCGTAAAAAGGCTGGAAAAAACGAAAGTAAACAGGACTTTCACGAGGGGTTTTCAGTGTCACCGTGAAAAAGGCCTCAGGCATGTACTCAGGCATTTTATTCGGGGGGGGGGTACAATGATTCGGGGGTACAACGGGGTACAAACGATTCGGGGGTACCAAGTTCATGATTCGGGGACGCTTCTTCTGTCTTTTTGCAGTTCGTGGTATTTGGGGAGACAAAGAATTGGATGAGTCAGTACTCATATTGAACTCCGGAACACGATTTTTGCTTTGAGATCTGAACAATGACTCAAAAACAGATTTACTGTCATGAACTTGGTACCCCCCGAGGGGCAATCTTAGTTGGGGGGGGGGGGGTCCACTCGTTTTTAGTCATTTTTAAAGGTTAAACAATTTTTTTTTCTGAAGATGTTATTAGATATACACGAATAACACTAGTAATTTTTAGAACACTTTTATTAACAAAAATACGTACAAAAAAGAAAATGACTAGGTGACTGGATATTTCTTGGCGATTAAGTAATGATCATCTCATAAATTTTCTTTGAGGCCACACTTTGGCTTATGCTTAGGCTTATGCTTAGGCTTAGGCTTAGGCTTAGGCTTAGGCTTGTGGGGTTATCGTTTGTACCCCGTTGTACCCCCGAATCATTGTACCCCCCGAATTAAATGCCATGTACTCAAGGTTGTTCGTCCTTCGCTTGCTTGATAGGAACTCAATGGAAACTCATGAGAGTTGAGTGAAATGCAATTTGTTTGAGTTTGTTTGAACTTCATGGAGCACTTAATAATTTAAACATATCTGATTGTCATTCGTCTCACCTCAGACCATGTTCGCGATATCGCAAGACCACTGCTGATTGTCTGAAATGGCTCTCACCTCGGGAAATGCTGCTTGAAAACCAAAAAACAATCATTTGAGATGGAGCAAAATTGTTTGTTTTTTTTGAGTGAAGCCCCCAGACGCGTTCTATTTTTCTCGCTGAAATTGAATATTTTCAGTATATAAAGTTTTGAGGAACCACCACCACTCGGTTTGCTTCAAATAGATGAAGTATTTGCTTTTTTCCAGAATCTTTGAGCTGTGATACTTTTTTTATCACCATTCTCCCACATTCTTCATTTATCGTGGCTTCTCAAAAGATTTTCTGGAAAGCATTTAGGATTAAGCGCATTAAGCATGAGCTGACTAACAGAGCGGCGTCCACCAACCATTTGCGGTGGTTGGTCTTCTCGTTTTTACCCAATTCGTTTCCGTACTCCATAAACTCGATCTGAGTCATTCCCACCCATCCCTCTCGTCGTTTCCCTTTATCGGTTCGCCACCGTTATCAAAGGGTCAAATTGTGTAAATGATTCAATGAGTTTGTCAATTTCAGACTGTCGCTCTCTTTTTCGCATCCTGATATCCAATGCTGTTCTTTTTCGTCTTCGCTTGCTTCTCTTTGACGAATTCTATAAACATTCTGACGCCATTGAACTCATGCAACGACAATGGACCACTGTACCGCGTGAACAAGACGGCGAAAATCTATGTAATCTCTAATAGTTCTCAAGAAGTCCTCCAAATGCTAACAGTCCAAACAGAGAAGGGAAGACAGAATGCCAGGTACGGTATACAGTTTGATTCAATATTGCCCCAGATGCGTTAATAAAATGATACACGCTTGTTTCAGTGCATTCACCTTGTCTGTTCCCCAAACCGATGGATCTCTGACTCCATTGATTCCAGTTCAAGACAATGATATCTTGAGCATTTCGATTAATGGCGTCAACAATGCAAGCGGATGGCTTTATATCAATTCGGTCACACAAAATCTCAATGTTTTTCCACTTATAAAAAACAGTTTGATCAATTTCAAGCAAGGAACGAATGTCTTCTTTCGATTATACAACCCAGTTAATCAGATTCCAGTCGCGCAGAACGTTGTGATTGACAAAAATCAAGATCTTTCTGGCTTTGCTAACCTTCCTGGTCAATCGGATTCTCGCCAGTTTTTTGACAGTGCATCTATCGACGGGTGAGATTAGAATTAACGATTATTTCATCAAATTGTCCCATATAGCACACTTTTCTTGAATTTTGCGCATTCAGAGTCGATCGCTACGATCAACTGGAGCTTCCACTGGAGACATTCCATTTCACATCAAAGAGTGCCAATGTGAAATACGAAATCAAGTTTTCTACTAGACGTGGAATGGCGATCGGTTCCTCCGGAGTTTTGATGACCAATGACTTCCCATCAGGAGGCTTTGCGAGCGGTGATTATAATCTTGATAATCAGAACTTCCCATCCGGAGGCAATGTAGTTGTTGAATATGATCTTAATAATCAGGACGGCATCAACGTCAATGCAACTCTAGTGGTAAGAGTATATATCGTCCTGCTTCTCAAATTCTGTAATACCATTGAACACTTGCAGACACGATTCGACAAAACCCGTCAGTATGGTGGAAACATAGGGCTTGAGATGAAGACGATGGCGCCTGTCCAGTTTAGAATTAACTCTTCTGATGGTGACTCAAATATCGCATCACATAATCCAGTGAATCGAATCGTTATTGTATTCGAGGGGCCGTATGCGATTCAGTATTTCTTAAAAGCCACTTTAATCCCAACAACACTACCACCTCCATTGGAAAATGAAATGGACACACAATCGTCAAGCATTCCACGTGTCATTGTATCTCTCCTTGCAGCGGCTCTCTTCAGATTTTGAACTGATTCGCTTCCAGTTTTGAAGTATTTTTGAAAGATAGACAACGGGTTGTTGTTGGTTCCAATAATAAATAATAAGAATGTTTGTACCTCACAGCCAGCTGAATGAGAGCACAGACAAAAGGAAAGAGCAACGAATGGTGTTCAGAAAGCAAATAAGTTTTCCATTATTTTTATTCCAAACATCTTTTTTTTCCATAAAGTTCGCGCGAAAATAAGTGGAACGCTATCAACTTAAAGCGTTGTCTTTAACTAGGTGTTAAATAAGCTGAAAAAGGACGGTCTTCATTGTTTTACTGCTTTGTTTGCGATTCTTTAAACTGAAGCGCGTCCTTTTTTATTTGACTTTTTGACTTCAGTGACCAAACAAACTACATGAAGCGTAATTTTTTCGAATCGATGATCGTTTTTCTGATCAACTACCTTCGAATTTTATAATTGGAAATCTCAGAGACGGTGATGGGTAGACATTATATCGGTTTGGGGGGGGGGAGTGGGAATTAAAATTGAATTATGGAGATGCTCACAGAAAAAAGAGCTTTGATCGCTTCACAAGATGAAACCTGAGAACCGCTAAGACAATTTGATTCTAAAATTGTATGCTTTTTTCTTGAATGGTAGAGCTGTCAATATTGAATGACTACCATTTTATAGCGTTTGTTGCGGGGGGGGGGGGGGTGAGTAGTACAGCTGTTGGGAGCGGGAAAGGGGCTGTTATTTAAGAATACCTCCTAAAAGTTCCACTCCCCCCCCCCCTCCCCGTTTTGATCTGTGTGGGGGAGGAGGTGTGTGGGGTGCTATCAATATATTTTTCATAAAAGTTTAAAGAGCAAGAAAGATGAAATCGGAAGGGTTTCATAAAGTTTAATTTCGCTTTAAAAAGGGTAATAATTTGATGTATAACAATCGAGCGATCATCGACGATGCTACTCTCACCATCTTCCATCCTTTTCCTACTTGCTGCTTGTGCTTGTGCTTCGGCGGTAGGCCGTAGTTGTACCCTTGCTACGCTCTAAATACATATTCTTGCAGGTTCTTCCATTCTATCCGGTGAAGCACTACGAGCCATCATTGTTCAACAGCCCGCCAAAACGGCAGGAGCCGGCGCTTTTCAATTACTTGCCGGCGGCTCGCAATCAGCACACTGTGAAGCGAGCGCCAACTCCACTTGGGTGGGGAAGAAAATAATCGCGTTGATTATATTATATTTTCCCAATAAATTATGAATGGAATATTGATTGATTGTTTATCTTCTTCAATTTATTTTATTATTATTCAAGAACGCGTGTTTCACATGCGCTCTCGAGGGTGGAGCGGTGGAGCAGTCTTACATTTAAATGAAGAAACGCACGTATTGATACATAAACATAGACGAGAATCTGCAGTTGATCTAACTGATTCTTATGTTTTCAGATTTTTGTTTATTTTCAGTTTCCTTCCGTTTTAATAATGCAATTTTATTTTGGTTTATTATTTTTTATTAGCCTCATTTTATGCGCAGAGAATTTAAAGAAATCAAGATAACATGCGAGTAGCCTGCATTAATTTTTCAAGATTCTTAGAATTAGTTATGCATAAAAAATAATCTAATTTCTAGAGTCACATAAAAACAGTTTGTTTTCGATAACTAATCACTAACTTTTCAGCTGATCGTTCGTTTCTGTTCGCCAGCTCATTTAGCGCTAACGAATATTTCTCCAATTGTCTTCAAACTTAAAGCTTACTTAACGTCCCAATGTTATATGATATTTTTACATCTGAAAATGTTATCAGGTAGATTTTTGAGCTATACCCGCATGAGCAAATGTTTCGATTGGAGAATAATTCCAAGTAATTCAAAGAAGAATCCGAGAAAACACAGCTGCTAACTCAATTCATTCGCTGCCGATTTTTATTTGTATACGAAAAAGCTGCTTAATTCATTCACAGAATCCAGATCAATTAATCTGAAAATCTTTTTTAATTACTTCAATCAAATACAGAATAATCCAACGCGCCTACGCTGTTATGCCAGAAGTTGCGCAGTAATTGGCAGGAGTTGGGTGAAAGTGGACGGCGAATGCTAGCAGTATGCGCGTGAATATAAGCTTCTGAATTTCGAAAAAAGATTTCAAATAGGCCTGAACAAAGCTAGTCCTCCAATATCAAACTATCGATTTCTCAATACGAATTCTTAAACTCGCTTTTTTAGTCCGCAATACTACAATTGTACTGGAACATCGTCGTACACGGAATCAAAAAAAGTGATAGGAATCATTTACATATTGACTGGTCTAATATCACAATTAATATATATTCTTGTGCTTTATACAATATTCTACTCGAAACCTCTTTTTGCACTTCCATGCTATAAAATTATGTTTTTCTTGGGTATTCCCGATGTTCTGAGTCTTTTTTTCTGTGCAGACCTTGCCGGACTTTATTCAATTTTTGGCATTCATCCTTGCTACTCTATCAAATTTACCTTTTCAACAGGGTGTTTAGTGTTTGGTGAGTTTTAAATTGAATCGTATTACAGGGACGCACATTGCCAGCTACGAGTGCTCGTTCGATAGAGCGCATTTGCGACACAACCCATTTTCTTCTAATATTCGGCTAACAAAATTTCTAATATTTTCATAGACAAATAGTCGCTCAATTTTTCGATTTGATGCAAGCGTGCTCTATCCTACGAGCAATTTATGGTGTCATCTGTATTATTCTAAATAAAAAAATATATTTATTTTTATTATTTTTATTTTTAGGGCTCTGGCACATGAGTTGTATGTACGTACTGCTCCTCGCATTCAACAGAGTTTGTGAGCTTGTTTCTACAAAAAAATGCGAATTTTTGTTTCGCAAATTTTACCTCAAAATTCTTTTATTTCTGCCTGTTCCGTATTTCCTTTATTTTACATTTTTCACGAAGCCAACATTTTTTAACTCTTCCGCTTCTGTTTTTTTTCTTAACCCAATGAGCGAAGCTACGAAAACTATCCCCAGTGAACATTACACAGTGAAAGCCTACGTTTTTAATAATTTCTTTGTCATCATTTCTATTGGTTCATCATATCTTATTATATGCACTCATCTTATAATTAAAAGTTGGAAAATTAAGATTGTGCGAACTTCAATTTTAGTTAGAAGAGTGAGTATTAATACGAAAAATGTGCGAAATTCCGAAATTAATTCAGGTAACATATCAATGTCTAATAGTGTGCGCTTGCCACTTCATAGGATGCTTTATGTATGTTTATATTCAATATTTTCGGATTCCTGAATTTTTGAGTATTTTTTGTCATTTGGCTTGGATTGGGAATCATAGTAAACCCCAGCGTTTGCTAATTCATCACTAAACATTTATTATTTCAGGCTTACCTCCGTATGTGTATATCATTTTCAATCCATCCATTCGAAGTGATATCCGAAAGCTGCTTTTCCAATTTCAGATGAATAATAAAAAAGAGAACGAACATATTAAAGAATTTAAAATTGTTAGACAAGCTTATTGATTCTTATTTATTATTTTTCAAGATTTCGCTGTCGAATTTCAACAAAAGTCTTCCGTGAATAAACAGATACGATGGTAATCAAAGTAGTAATATTTTATGTATTTTCTCCGGTAGTTGCCGTTAGACTGTCAGATGTAGTGGTCAATTTCGAATATGCATTCCACATTTTTACATGACGGAGTCCAATAAGCAAGATTTCTAGATTCGAGAATTTTTCTTTCAGCTCTAAAAAACCAGAGATTCTTTCAAGTTTTGAATTAGTTAATATTTGCACTTCGACGTTCCTTTAAAGGCTGTCGATACATTTGAAATGAGACCGTAAAACATCCTAATAAGAGGATATAAAAATGCTAATGTTCTTAAATAGGCCCAATAAAACTTCATTGCTAATAATTGTTTTTTTTTCCGAGGTGAGCGACTTGTTAGTGCATATTTATTCCATTGCCAATTTCTTAAAACTCACCTAGCATTTTCCTCCTAATAGTAAGTGCATTCCTTTTTCTGACGCGTGATTAATCATACGTTTTTTCGACATTCTACGAACGTGTCGTGCAAGTCGTTTTGCATAATGCTTATCGTTTTTTTGTTTTTGTAGCGTACGCCCTTGAGGAAATATATCTGCTAGGTTTCGAGAGTAGGAAAATAAGAAATGTCGACGGACGATGGACTAGGAAACGAAGGCGATCTGTGCTTAAATTTCGTGAAGGGACGATTCGCAGCAATGTAAGAATTCATTATTAAAACTATTAGAGGACGAATTCAAAAAAAAATTAAAATTAATAGACCGAAAAGGCAGCGGCAACGCTGTCACAAAAAAGGCTACAACTCCAGGCTGGTCTCAATACGAAAATACTCAACATGCTTGCGGAAAGGATGGATTCAAGAACATTGGAATAAAATGGCCAAAAAACTTGATAGCGGCGTTGAAGAAAAGGACGGAAAACAAAGGAAACTGGAGTTATTTCTTGCATGTACTCGAGATTGCCGTAGCCAGTTAAGATAGCGTTAGAATTTTCAAGTTCCTCGTTCCTTTTCTTCAACGCCGCTATTGATTTTTGGCCATTTATTCCAATGTTCCGAACTCCATCCTTTCCGCAAGCATATTGAGTATTTTCGTATTGGTATCAGCCTGGAGTTGAAGCCGTTTTATGGCAGTGTTGGCGCTGCCTCTTCTACCTCTACCTCTACCTCTTGCGTTTCCACTCTCTAATCTATCCGCGCCACGATTTCTGAAATACACAGAACTACCTTTTCGAATCTCCATCGTCGCCAATATTTATTCGAAACTTTCCCCAATATGAATTGCATATTGCTTGTTTACATTCTTTAATTGATTTTTTATTATTCAAGTACGAGAACCTGCAGTAAAAAAAAACAAAAAATTCCACTTTAATGTTATTCACGATTTTATTAAAATGCTTTTCGTGCTTTTCATGAATAACCCCATTATGTTTTCATATTTTGTCTTATTTTCAGCTTCCTTCCGTTTTAATAAACCAATTTCATGTTGGTTTATTATTTTTTATTAGCCTCATTTTATACGCAGAGAATTTAAAGAAATCAAGATAACAGGCGAGTAGCCTGCTTTAATTTTTCTAGATTCTTAGAATTAGTTATGCATAAAAAGTAACCTAATTTCTAGAGTCACATAAAAACAGTTTGTTTTCGATAACTGATCACTAACTTTTCAGTCAATCGTTGGTTTCCGACCGCTATTTCTTTGTACGCTAAAGGTATTGCTCCAGTCGTATTCAGAATTAAATTTGACTTATAGTCACAATGTTATATGATATCTTCACATCTAGAAATACTATCTGGGAGACTTCTGAGCCATTCATCCGCATGAGGTTATTTTAAGCCCTCTGTGTATAAAATGAGGATAAGGCTAATAGAAGGAACGAATTAATTAACAAAAATAAAATTGTTTTATTAAAAAAGAAGGAAGCTGAAAACAAGTAATTCTGGGGTAAAATTCGTTTTCCATTCGGGGCTTATGTAATATTTCAAAGAACTATAATTGTAAGGTATAAAAACACCCTTTTTTTGTTTATTGTATTTTCTTGTTGCCCATTGAGCATATAAAATTGCTAATGGTCTGTATGTCAGATTTAAAATGATATTGTAGAACAAAAAAAAAACGTTATTGCAGTTTAATTACGCAAGAGGTCCTCTCGGTAATTTTTATTTTAGCACACGCATGAAATAGAACATCGAAGGAAAATAGCGCTCATTACATTTCACCGTTGTTCAGTTAATCACCTTTAAAGATTTTAACACTACATTTTTATATGTATACCGTAAAAAACTTGTGTCTATATATCTGAAACTCGCACTGTGGAAGATTAACTTCTTTAATAGTTAGTTTTTCTTGTTTTGAAACTCGTTTCTAATGCGATGTGGTTCACATTGCTTTAGTTGAGTGGCACAAACAGTTCTGTATAAACATTTTAAATGCTGCGCCGGCGTCAGTCAACGCAACGTGAACTACTTCATACGAGAAACCATGGAAAACAAGTTTTTAAAGCGAAAATAAACGTCAAAAACCGTGCAATATCACCATAATAATCAAGAAATGCCATTTTGAAACATTAAAAAAAAACCAAGGAATGTGACCGTATCCAGATTGATGACGGGTTATTTCAGCAGCGCGTTGAGACCTCCATTCTTAAATTTTGAAGCAGAGGCTGGCATTGGACTCTTATGAAATGACAGATAGAATTTTGTAAGTAATCGGTGAAATTTGTTCAACTGCGACAGCTAAAGCATCTGGGAGAAAATGAATGACTCCCGTACATAATAATTTAATGGAGAAATATTACTTTCTTTTTCAGGGGAGCAACTAACGAATAGTCAAGTTTCCAGTTACAACTCGAAATTGCGGTACGAATCAATGGTTAGAGCTAATTTTTTGAATAGAAAAATCTGGTTTTTCTAACGTTTATTGAAGACATCGGTTAATTAAAAATGAATATTTCGTAATAAGAATATGTATTTTTATCCTCACAAAATAATTTATTGGATTCTATAAAATGTTGTTAAAATATCAGTATTGCAGTGGCATTGTGTTTAATCTTGTTCAGTCATTGACTTTTTGATTTTTGAAATTTATTTCTCTCCTTCTCTCTTTGCTTTCTTTACATTACTTATCTCATCAAAGCTATCAAAAAAGTTTAAATACTCTCGATTCCAAAATCCTTCCGAATCTCCAGGTTCACTGTATGGTAAGTCTTCCTGAAAACCAAAAAAATTGAGAAAAGACTGTAGACGTGTCATAGTACGTCGATTAATTTCTTGTCATTTGCATACACTGTATCCTCAATCCATTTCCAGGAACGTAAATGACGTTGGAGGGAGACGAGACACTTGAATCGAAAATGTTTCTGGAAGAATAATCTGAGGAATAATCTTTCGCGTTGAATTTTACAACTCTTTCATTATCCTCAAAGTGATGCAGCATTTTTAGATACGAATAGTAGGTAGAAGCAATTAAATACCCGACAATTAAAAAGAGCAACGAATAATAAATAATCTGAAATAAGAAGTTTGAAATTATGTTTCAGGTAAATAAGAGATACTTTATAAGTATTATAGTACATCAGGTCATTTTCTTCACTAGGATAATGATGGTAAATATGATATAATAAATAAATCATAGAGACAGCAGGAATCATTCTCCATCTCCATTCCCAAAAAGGCCACGCATAGAGACCATTCCATTGGTTTTTGGATGGGCGCCCCATTAGAATGTGTATATCTTCGTAAACAGTTTTCAATCCATAAAATTCGATAACAACTATCATTAGAACAGTGACATAAGCTCCTACGGTAATTTGCTGGATACCCCGCATCATTGGAGGGTAGAATTGCCCTCCCTGTAATAAAGTCAAAAAAAATTGAATTACAATATTCTGGGAAACCTCAAAGAAAAAAATGAGCCCAGAAAGTGATGTAAAAGCCGCTAATAATGCGAAAAGTATGTCAAAGTTAACGCTTTTCATGGATATATTGAATATATCGGCCAGAGTGATCGCGGTGGTTTTCAAAATGACTGAAATACCGAAACTATCGGAATGTGTTCGAAGCGAAACTAACTTGCGCACGAATTCCAACCGGTGACAGCTATACAAAGGTAGAAGAGAAATACCAAAAGCCACGCATTATGGGCAATTTCATGGAGCAGAACGGGATATATGGAATGAGCAAAGAGGGAGCCTATAAGCAAACAATGTGACTGAAAAATTAGGTTTGGCATTTAAGACAGACCGAACGGAATAAGTTTGATATCGTACACTGAAAGTTTTCCAGTTGTAACTCGTATATACCCGAGAATACAATACAAAGTTGCAGTGACCATGAGACTCAAAGCAGTATCCATAACGATTGCAAGTGTGGCAACCTACGACAGAAAATTATTTCATTTTTCTTATGGGGTTATTCATGAAAAGCACGAAAAGCATTAAAGTGGCATTTTTTGCATTAAAATGCAATTGTGCTTTTCATGAATAACCCCATTAATGCCGCGTTCAAAATTGATTTCCAGGAGAAATTTCCTGGAAAAACGCTGTCCAAAACGGCTATTTTTTTCAGACAGAAATTTATTTAATTTTTCTCAACGAATTATCACTAACTTGAAATGTGTTTTTCGTGGGCTTCGCCATTGAAGCTAGTACAGTATGGCTACCGACTCCGATGTGCAACGATCGAATGGCCATACTGAGTACATCTATCCATATTTTATTGTACAATAGCTCTGACCATTCGACATCGAACATTTCGCGAATTCCTTCCATTGCTCCTTCAAGGTGCAATGATCGAATGAGAAAGAATGGGCATATAAGGAATAGAAATACACCAGGAACCTAAATCACCAACTATTGATTGAATTCTGTTGAGTTCTTCACATAGATGAAGGAAGTGAAGCTGTTGCCAACGCGAAGTTGAAAAATGACCGCTATAATCGATAAAATAAACAACAAATAGGCCATTTCGGTATCGAGCGTTGAAAATTGAGAAGGACTAAAACCATAGTTCTCGATGACACTTCTGAATTGGCCATAGAGATTAGAGAAATTCCCAAGTTTTCTTATACCGCTTAAATTGGAATTCAGCAGACTCGACTTCATCATCCTGCACCATTGTTTCATTCACACATTTGTTCTGAAACAGTATGTGACCTTTTTTAAGATCTGCACATTGTTTACTGTAGAACTCGTAGCAATCTGAAATTGAACATTTTTAAAACGAGAAAT
The DNA here is from genome assembly GCA_003052745.1 of Caenorhabditis inopinata. Taxonomy (NCBI): domain Eukaryota; kingdom Metazoa; phylum Nematoda; class Chromadorea; order Rhabditida; family Rhabditidae; genus Caenorhabditis; species Caenorhabditis inopinata. Next base: position 17,548,430 of record AP018154.1, read on the forward strand.
GACGCTGCTCGTTAACCATCTGTATTCCACCAGTGACCACAGCTCGACCAAGGGATATTTTTCGATTGATACTTAGCAAGAGAAATCGTGAATTTCAAAACACGAATCACGTCATATTGATAATAATAGAGAGTTGCTAGAGCAGAAATTATTGGCAGGCATTCAGAACCTTGCAGAAGAGGAACACATCGTCTGATGAAAATCGCAGAAGAGCACCGATGGAACTGACCGAGAATGAGCTCGAGGTATACAACCGGATAGCCAAACAGAAGAATAATGATTGCATATGCAATGATAAATGCACCTCCTCGATATTCAAAAACTTTGGATGGGAATCTGAAGAAGTTGTGTACACCAATACAAAGATTGATGACAGTGATCGCGTATTCATACTGTAATATATTCTCTTTAAATAGGGTCTTTGCGACATCTTTGAATGGAGAATAATTTTGAAGGAGACGCAGATGCGGCTCTCACACCTCCTTTACCTACGTCAGATGTGTCGTCCTGTCGGACGACCCCCAATCAGATGGCCCGATTCACTACGAAAAGAAGTCTCAATATACCGAGAAAACCGGCTGACTACTTCATGGACCACCATCGCCCAAGATCGTATGGCAAGGTTAGCTGTTATCCGCGCCCACACAAACGATTGACGGATCGACTAAGTAACTAAGTGAGTAAGTAACAGCCTCTTCGCCGTGTAGAAGATCAAAATCAGATTCTCTTCTACATATCCGGAGGAGATCGGCACGCCGGCAGAGTCTCAGTTGGCTAATGTGACCCGATAACTCTAGTTTTAGCTTAGCAGGCCATCTACCTATTATTAAGCGAATAGTTCCGTCTGTGTTTCCGTCTGTCTGTCCAGGACTCAAAATATCTCAAAAGATATCTCAAAAGAACGTGGGCCTCCTACTTTGATACGCGGAGTTATGGGTTCTCGAGCGCTTAGCAAGCATATTTTGAGAAGGTCGCTGGGTACTTGGGATACTGTAGAACTATACACCCAAAATCTACAAAACTGTATTAACAATGATGAACACGTTGTAGTGATGTAGTGTTGACGTCAACTGTTATTGTTTTGCCTTCTTCGAGCAATTCCCAATACTCGATTCCTTGCACGGACTACCAAACGCACAGCATAATCTTTCTCACGTGAAGTTCGAGGTTCGAGACGTCTACCGGCTGCTCATCTTTGTCCACCCACTAGCCCTTCCGTATTTGATTAGAGTAGTATATCCACTTCTCATCACCAGTGATTAGATCATTCAGCCAGGCTTGATAGCGGTGAGAAGAGTAAAGCAGCATACTGATGTCCACTCGGCGATCCATATCGTAGTCCTTCAAGGCGTGAGGTACCCAACGTCCAAATTTTTTGAGTTTTCCAAGGGTTTGCAATCCACATACTACAGTTGCATAGTCAACCCCTAAGGCCTTTGACAGTTCACGGGTGGTTTGAAACGGATCGGCTTCAATATGTCCAAATCCAACTTCCGGACCGATCTTCGTCTTCCAATTCTAAATTTTTGGCTTCAAATCGATCGGTCCAATGCTTGATGGTAGGGGCAGTAGGAGATTTTTCTTCATATATTTCTTTCATTTTCTTGTGAATATCATGAATTTTTAACCCAGAAATGAATAAAAATAAAATGACATTTCGAAAGTGTAAATGGTAAGGGACGAAAGCAAGCGGCATGCTCGCAAACGCCAAAAAGGAGGAATCAGGCAAAGTGTGAAAAGCAAGTCCGTGAAATACTCTATCCAACAAAAAACATCCGCCAAGAAAAACAATCCCACTGACCAGATATCAATATTCAAAGTTGAATATCTAAAATCGAAAGAAACTTATGGACCAACCTAATAATAGATATTGGTTTTCAAAGTTTCTAAAACATTCTGGAAAGTTCTAGAACACTCCAGAACATTTCGGATTTTTCTGTAATTGTTTAAATAACCTTGTATGTTACCTACTTATACTAAGAAGCTGTCAAAAAGACCACGAAACATTCGCCAGAAACCGCCTACTTAATGCCGTTAATCAACGAAAGAATCTTAAGAAGGTAGCTCAATCTCAAATACCATGCCTCAAGTCTGCATAAACGAGAAGGAAACAGACGATGACAAAATCACGACAGACTTCCTCAAGAGCTGTCATGATATCCACCTGATAGCACGACGATTTTCGAAGTTTTTAGAAAACGGAAAAGTTCCATTGAAATCGAAAAAACACTACTCTGATCTTCAAAAAAGGAAACAGAGAAATTTTGGAGAGGAGAATTACAGGCCAATCTGTCATCTATCAGTGCTCTACAAGGCATTCGCAAAATTTTTATTTTTAATAGATTACGAAAAATAATAGGTAAGTATTATCGCCGTAAAAAAGTTCCGACATTTTTTCGAGTCGGGATTTGAATTTAGATGCTCCGCCCATTCATCATCATTTGAGCGCATTTGCTATGCGCGATATGTTTATTGAATTTTTATTTTTTCTTCTTCTTTTTCTTCGCAAATTGATATATTTAAACATTCGAAGAAACGTGTAAAAATTCACGATTAATACAATTTCTTAAATATATCAATTGTTTAAATAAATATATCAATTTGCGTCATTTATTATTTTTTCGTTTCTTCTGATGATCGTAATCTCTCAATATTCAATACCTGAAGTTTTTTTTCCATTTTTATCTTTAATTTTTGCATTAACATAATTTTCCACGTGTCAAATCTTCAAGTTCAAAGTGAAGCAACATCGCCGAAAAGAAGAAACCGTTGCATTTATTTATTTATTTAAACAATTGATATATTTAAGAAATTGTATTAATCGTGAATTTTTTACACGTTTCTTTGAATGTTTAAATATATCAATTTGCGAAGAAAAAGAAGAAGAAAAAAATAAAAATTCAACAAACATATCGCGCATAGCAAATGCGCTCAAATGATGATGAATGGGCGGAGCATCTAAATTCAAATCCCGATTTCCGCGGGCTCGAAAAAATGTCGGAAAAAATCATCTCGGAGCACTCAAGATGCTGATGTCGCTCAACATCTGTTAGTAGTTCTTAAAGATTCTATAACGGCAGAGTCCAGGGAAAAATTATGGCTCGCTCTTAACCCCGCTTTCGCGGTAGTCCCAAAATTGGATTCCCGTAAATTTCCCGCCCGGTGTACGCTCACCGCATTTTTGTACTGATATCGGGAAGATTCTACTATTATCTGTCGTCGGAACCACATAGCCGCTTTTGCATAAAACGTATTTTATGAAGTTCTTCCTTTCAATACGTCAATCCAAACAACTTACGTGTTTCGTATCAAAGTTCACGTTTATTTAAAGAATCCTGTTAGTTCTTCAAACGTAATACATGTCAAATTTCGAGTTTCACATGTGAATTAAAAAATATCGATTATTACTATTAGGTTGATGGAAAAGTTATTGCGTTTTTATGTTGCTTACTTTTGTGAAAGATTTTTGAATAAAATGTTTGGTTATCTGTGGTCGTGTTATACATCATTTTAAAGAGCGTTTTGAGGTGTCGTCCACTCTTCTTTTACGCACAAAAATGAGCCGTTTCTTGACCGAATTGTAACGTGTGATGAAAAGTGGATCCTCTACGACAATCGACAACGTTTCGCGCAGTGGTTGGATCGTGATGAGGCTCCTAAACACTTTCCGAAGCCGACAATCCAACAAAAAACCGTTATGGTGACTGTGTGGTGGTCTGCAGCCGGCCTCATTCACCACAGCTTCTTAAATTCGGGTGAAATAATTACAGCAGAGAAGTGCTGTCACCAAATTGACAAAATGCATCAGAAGTTACGACGTATGTGCCCAGCATGGATCAACAAAGAGGGACCAATTCATCTCCAAAATAATGCTCGGACAAACCGACCTTGCAAAAGCTGAACGAATTAGGCTATGAGACTCCGCCTCATCCACCATACTCACCGAACCTCTCGCCCACCGATTACCACTTTTTCAAGCACCTCGACAACTTCCTTCGCGAGAAATGCTTCAAAAGCCAGGACGATGCCGAAAATGCCTTCAATGAGTTCGTCGTTTCCAGAAACCCGGACTTTTACGCTACCGGCATAAAGAAACTTGTTTCTCGTTGGCGAAAATGTATTGATTCTAATGGTTTTTATTTCGATTAATAAATTTGATTTTAAAAAAAGTTATGGTCATTTAAAGTTGAAGGTTCAAAAACGACATAACTTTTCCATCAACCTAATATAATCCTAGTCGTTGAATATTGCATTTGGAGAATCTGGAGGACCACACTTTTCTAAACACATTTTTTGAAGTGGACGAATGGAAACCACTTGTCTTCGAAATAAAAACGTGCAATTCGCTAGGCGCTGCCAATGAATTTGCTGGAGCCAATTAGGATAGAAATCCATGCTGGATTTCTGAGATCACTCTACCTTCGGTGACAATAGAAATTAAAATCGCGATGAACCAGATAACAATCACAATTATTGGCATGATTTACGAAAGGATTGAAATAGAATACTCTCGTCGCACTTTCAAGGGAAGTGGATTCGTGGTCTGACAGCAATTGGTGCTAACGGTAGTGTTATGTTGCCTTTTGTTTCCGGATCACAAATAATCAATAATCGATTTTTGGCAATATGAGTCAGCAGTTGCTAGTTAATCTTTCTGCTTTTATCTGTCTTTTCGATGTAATTCGCATTGATGACGAAGTGGAGGAAAAGACTTCTAGCAGAATTTCTGAAAATGTCACAACGTACGTTCTGTGGGGAAAAGTGTCTCTTAAATGTAAAGAAATACTCTGCAAATCTGTGTTTTTTATGATTCAATCCCCAAGAAATCATAATATTCTTAAATTGTTTTGTTAAAAAAACTGCAGAGTTTTGAAATGTTTTTTTTTTTGCGTTCGGAAAAAAATGAGGAAACAACAAAAAAGCATTAATTCATGGAATATGTTAATTTTTTTAAAGTAATATTGAACTTATGCAGCAGAGGATCCGAGACAACTTCGCCCAGCGATATCGAAAAAAGCTATGCCAGTGGATGAATGTTCGACTGAAGTCGGTAATCGGTGAAAATTGTTCAAAGGCCAAGCCATCTGGGAGAAAATGCATAAATCACGTATATACTGTGTATTCGAATCCGAATACTACTACGTAGTGGTATCCTTCATGCTTTTCAATTTCCCCCGTTTGAATTGTTCTTGCTTACTGTAGAGCTTTATCCCTTTCACCACATTTCACCTTAACCCACGCAATAGCAACCGCTTTGATATTCCCGCTCTGGGAATCGCTACCGCTTTGATATTCCCGCTCTGGGAATCGCTACCGCTTTGATATTCCCGCTCTGGGAATCGCTACCACTCTGGGGTCCGCCTCTTTCTTCCTGGCCTCTACACTTAGACACATTTCACACTCTCATGTATAAGGGAAAGAGAATATGATTTATACTCGTTTCCCCATTTGAATTATACTTTTGTTTCACGATTGTATCTTTAAATTGTTCACTCTTACGTTTATCTTTACCGTTATAATAAAGGTTTAATTACCCAAGTTTGAGGTACGAACAAAACCGCATACGAACAACGAAGTGTTGAACGATCCATTGAGTGAAAAAGGCGAGCAACAAATTACTGAATCGATTGCAACATAGGCACAGTACGTTACATACTGATTTAATGAAGAAATTATATTTATTTTTTTAATGAAGTAACGAATAGTCAAGTTTCCTGTCACAACTGAAAATTGTGGTACGAATCAATGGTTAGGGCTAATTTTTTGAGTAGAAAAATATGGTTTTTTCTAACGTTTATTGAAGACATCGGTTAATTAAAAATGGATATTTCGTATTAAGAATATGTAATTTTATCCTCACAAAGTAATTTATTGGATTCTATAAAATTTTGTTAAAATATCAGTATTAAAGTGGCATTTTGTTTAATCTTGTTCAGTAATTGACTTTTTGATTCTTGAAATTTGCTTCTCTCCTTCTCTTTTTGCTTTCTTTACATTACTTATCTCATCAAAGCTATCAAAAAAGTTTAAATACTCTCGATTCCAAAATCCTTCCGAATCTCCAGGTTCACTGTATGGTAAATCTTCCTGAAACAAAAAAGTCGAGAAAAGTTCTGTAGACTTGTCATAGTACGTCGATTGATTTCTTGTCATTTGCATACACAGTATCCTCAATCCATTTCCAGGAACGTAAATGACGTTGGAGGGAGACGAGACACTTGAATCGAAAATGTTTCTGCAAGAATAATCTTAGAAATAATCTTTAGCGTTGAATTGTACAACTCTTTCGTTATCCTCAAAGTGGTGCAGCATTTTTAGATACGAATAGTAGGTAGAAGCAATTAAATACCCGACAATTAAAAAGAGCAACGAATAATAAATAATCTGAAATAAGAAGTTTGAAATTATGTTTCAAGTAAATAAGAGATACTTCGTAAATATAATAGTACATCAGGTCTTCTTCTGCTCTAGTTGAAACACGGAAAACATTATATGTGAAATAAATCATTGAAAAAGCAGGAATCATTGTCCATCTCCATTTCCAAAATGACCACGCATAGAGACCATTCCATTGGTTTTTGGATGGGCGCCCCATTAGAATGTGTATATCTTCGTAAACAGTTTTCAATCCATAAAATTCGATAACAACTATCATTAAAACAGTGATAAAAGCTCCTGCGCTAATTCGCTGGGTACTCCGTATAATTGAATGATAGAATTTCCCTCCCTGTATTAAAGAAAAAAAAATAGAATTACAATATTCTGGGAAACCTCAAAGCATAAAATGAGCCCAGAAAATGATGTAAAAGCAGCCAATAATGCGAAAAGTAAGTCAAAGTTAATGCTTTTCATGGGAATATTGAATATATCGGCCAGAGAGATTGCGATCGTTTTTAAAGTAACTGAAATTTCGAAACTATCGGAACGTGTAGGAAGCGAAACTAACTTACTTGCGCACGTATTCCATCCGGTAACAGCTATAGAAAAGTAGAAGACACATGCCAAAAGCCATGCATTATGGGAAACTTCGCGGAGCAGAACGGGATAGATTGCATGAGGAAACAGGTGGTCTATAAGCAAACAAGATGACTGAAAAAATAGGTTTTTGCATTTAAAACAGACCAGACGGAACAAATTCCATATGGTATACTGAAAGCTTTCCAGTTGTAACTCGTATATACCCGAGAGTACAATAAAATGTGGCAGTGACCATGAGACTCAAAGCAGTGTCCAAAATAATTGTCAGTGTGGCAACCTACAACAGAAAATTATTTCATTTTTCTTATGGGGTTATTCATGAAAAGCACGAAAAGCATTTTAATGCAAAAAAAAATGCATTTTTTGCATTAAAATGCAATTGTGCTTCTCACGAATAACCCCATTAATGCCGCGTTCAAAGTTGATTTCCAGGAGAAATTTCCTGGAAAAACGCTGTCCAAAGAGGCTATTTTTTTCAGATTTTCCGGAAACTGTCGCAACGAGTGTTACCGTAGTTTGCCTCTTCCCTTTGAGACCACCGACCGTCACACAGCTCTTTTTTAACGCAATTTTTTCAAGTTTTTTAAAACTTTTTTCGCTATATTCGGCTGTTTTTTCTGAATATTTCTTCTCAAATAATGGATTCTGACGGAGAAATCGTTGAAGATCTCGAAAACATTCGTGAGCGACAGTTTCCGGTAAATCTAGAAAAAATGGCAGATTTGGACAGCGTTTTTCAAGGAATTTCCTCTGGAAATCAACTTCGAACGCGGCATAACGAATTATCACTAACTTCAAACGTGTTCTTCTTGGGTTTGGCCATTGAAGCGAGTACAGTATAGCAACCAACTCCGATGGACAACGATCGAATGACCATATCAAGTGCATTTATCCATATTTTATTGTACAATAACTCTGACCATTCGACATGGAACATTTCGCGAATTCCTTCCATTGCTCCTTCAAGGTGCAAAGATCGAATGAAAAAGAATGGACATATAAGGAATATAGATACACAAGGAATCTAAATCACTAATTATTGATTGAATATTGAATCTGTTGAGTTCTTCACATAGATGAAGGAAGTGAAGCTGTTGCCAACACGAAATTGAAATATGACCGCTATAATCCACATAATAAACAACAAATAGGCCCCTTCGGTATCGAGGTTTGAAAATTGAGAATTACTGGAACCAAAGTTCTCTATGACCCCTCTGAAATGACCATATAGTTTATAGAATTTCCAATATTTTCTTATACCTCATATATTGGACTTCAGCAGACTCGACTTCATCAAACTTCAGCATTGTTTCATTCACACATTTGTTTTGAAACAGTATGTGACCTTTTTTAAGATCTGGACATTGTTTACTGTAGAACTGGTAGCAGTCTGAAATTGAAAACTAACTTTGAAAACGAAAAATGACACTGCTCGTTAACCATCTGTATTCCACCAGTGACCACAGCTCGACCAAGGGATATTTTTCGATTGATACGTAGCAAGAGAAATCACAAATTTGAAAATACCAACCAATATATATTGATAAGCAGAGAGAGCTGCGAAAGCAGAAATCATTGACAAGCATCCGAAACCTTGCAGAAGTGGAACACACCGTCTGATGAAAATCGCAGAAGAGCACCGATGAAACTGGCCGAGAATGAGCTCGAAGTATATAAGAGGATAGCCCAACAGAAGAATCATGATTACATATGCAATGATAAATGCACCTCCTCGAAATCGGAAGACTTTATATGGGAATTTGAAGAAGTTGTCCACACCAACACAAAGATTGATGACAGTGATCGCGTATTCATACTGTAATATATTCTCTTTCGGTATAATACAATAATTCCACCCCCCACCGTTTAATATAAGAGTGACCCCCCGGTGGAAGACTGGGGAATGACCTCCCCCCCCCCGTCCCCTATCTCCTATACGTCCGTTTTTTTTCCCCAATTTTTACAATTTTCATAATTATTTTCGGTTTTTACGTGGCATCATGAACTAGTTTTATTTTTAGTTTCATTTTTATTCATTTTTTTCTGGATTTTTTTTGCTTATTAGTTAATAATAACTTAGTTAATCATAGGTATGAATAGGACCGCAGCTGATGCACTTCTCCACTTGAAGTAATCCTAAGCCTAAACCTAAGCATAAGCTTAAGTCTAAGCCTAAGCATAAACCGAAGTGTGGCCTCAAAGAAAATATATGGGATGATCATTACTTGGAGGCGTATTTTTGTTGTCTGCCAATAAAATTGTTTTAAAATTTTCTAGTGTTATTCGAGTATATCTAATAACATTTTCAGAAAAAAAACCCCAAATAAAAACCTCCAAAATGACTAAAAACAACTGGACCCCCCAACTAAGACATCGCCGATTCTTGTAGATTACCTAGGAACCAAATTTTCTCCCCCATTTCAACTGGCGGAGGATTTATATTGGATAACTACTTCGTATAAAAGCCCCCTTACAGTAATTATCCTCACCTCAATTTTTATAAAGAATAACGCTGCTTGGGGGGCTATTATCGATGGTGGGGGCCATTCTTGGAATTTACCTATATTCTCTTTCAATGTGGCCTTTGCAATATCCTTGAATGGAGAATAATTTTGAAAAAAGCGCAGATGCTCTCACGTTTCCTTTAACTACGTCAGATGTTTCGTCGGGAAATCATTCCCGTGAATTTCGGGAAAGAGTGGTTAGCGGTATCTCCAAACACGTTGTAAAGCAACCGATTGTGGTTCTTAAGAAGATTCTATACCGGCCAATTCAGGCAAAAATTATGGCTCGCTCATAACCTCGCGTTCGCGGGAGTCCCAAAATTGGATTACCGCAAATTTCCCGCATCTTATCTTATTTAAAATGCGATGAGATGAGATGTTGTTCGGATTTCATAAGTTTCAACAAATCGATGCTTACCGAATTTTTGTATTGATATCGTGAAGACTCTACTGTTATCTCTCGTCGGAATCCCATAGCTGCTGCTGCTGGATAAAACGTATTTTATGAGGCTCTGCCTTTGGGGATACGTGAATACAAACAACTTACGCGTTCCGTATGAAAGTTCACGTTTATTTAAAGAATCCTGTTAGTTCTTCAAACGAAATTCATGTCAAATTTCGCGTTTCACCTGTGAATTATTATTTTTTAAAAATATCGATTATAAAAATAGTCCTAGTCGTTGGATTTTGCATTTCGAGAATTTGGAGGGCCAGTTTTCTAAAAAAAAATTTTTTTTATTTGACCAAGGAAAACCACTTGTTACCGAAGTACTAACATGCAATTCGCCAGACGGCTCCAAATAATTTGCTGGAGTCAATTAGAATAGAAATTCAATCTGGATTTCCGTGTTCTGAAAGCAATTGGTGCTGACGGTAGGGTTAAGTTGTATTTTGTTTCTGTTGCAATTCTCCAATATTGCAAAAAATATTGTTTCAGTTGGTTAACCGATGATTTTTGAATTGAATCTGCTAACTGTAATTATTATTTTATGAAAAAAATAATAAGCGAGAAGAGATTTAATCTAATCACAAATAAAGGAGCGAGACGCAAATGCGAAAGAACAATGGCGTGTAATTATAAGAATAATTATAGTGATACAAATAAAAAAAAATAACAACGAGTATCCGCTCGTTGTTCTCAAGTCTTAAGCCTACGGGTCCTAAAAAACTTGGGAAGAATGACAATCGAACAATCTAGACATGCGGAGACACGTCAAAAACGGAATCCAACCTGTGACGGGTTACACGAAAAGGGGTTACATGAAGGCGGGATATTTAAAAAAAAAGCTAGGCTTAGCGCTTAGGCTTACTTCAAGTGGCTCACATGCGCTCGAGTCCCGTTTTTTTTAAATATCCCGCCTTCATGTAACCCCTTTTCGTGTAACCCATCACAGGTTGGATTCCGTTTTTGACGTGTCTCGACATGCGCGCCAACCTCGGTGTGTGCGCACACTTTCGGATCTACCGTAGTTCCATAAAAATGCGAGAGCTGACGATCTTCGCAACAGTTTCCAGATCACAGAAAAGATTTCTAGCAAAATTTCTGAAAATGTACGTATCTTCAGTGGGGAAGAGTGTCTTTTAAATTATAAGTCAAGATCGGTTTCAAAAGACTTCTTCAATTTATTTTATAATTATTTAAGCACGCATGCTTCAGATGCGTTCTCGAGCAGTAGAGCAGTCGATCATTGCTCCAACTGATTCTTATGTTTTCATAATTTGTCTTATTTTCTGCTTCCTTCCGTTTAAATAAACTAATATCTATCGAACGAGCACTTAGAGCTCTCAAATTTGGCAGCTGTATTATTCTAAATAGGTAAATATATGTATTTCTATTATTTTTATTCTTAGGGCTATGGAGCATGAGTTGTCGCTGCCGAATGACGTTAGGCAGTTAGACTTTCAGATGCCGTGGTCAAATTCGAATATGCAGATAAGGGTTTTCCTCCTAGGTGCATTCCTTTTCTGACGCGTGGGCCATCTCGGGGTTTTCCGACATTTTACGAACGTGTCGTGCAAAGTCGTTTTGAATAACGCTTATCGTTTTTTGTTTTTGTGGCGTACGCCCTTGAGGAAATATATCTGCTAGGTTTCGAATTTAGGAAACGAAGGCGATCTGTGCTTAAATTTCGTGACAAAGAAACCAGTTCTGATCCCACTAAAGTCGCTTCTAGCTAAGCAGATCATTATGAAGGCCCATAGGAAATACCATGCCAATCCAGGAAAAACTGCCACAAAGATCAGGCAAAAGTACTGGATATCTCAATTGATGCAGAAACTGCGATCAGTACTGAGGACATGTGCCAAGTGCCAGACCTTCAACAACTGCCCGTTCAAGTATCCAGACAAGGCTCAACTACCATCCAAACGAGTCCAAAAATCAAAACCCTTTGAACCTATTGGAGTGAACTGCTTTGGATTCACCGCTATCAAAGAAATGGAACGATCAGAAGATATCCCAACTACCCTGCAACCTCCTAGATATATGAATGTGAAGCGCTCGGGTGATCATGACTCCATCCCGAATATCAAAGAGACACACGATTTTTTGAGTTATTCAAAGAAACGTCTTGGACAGAGTCACATACGGGCAGAGCTATTCGTTTAATAATAAGTAGATATCGATCGAATACCTCTAGAACAACGCATTTTAGTGGCATTTTAATTCCATTTGTAAGTCGAAAACAGATTAATTTAATTCACAGTTTTGTTGCTCAGTTGATCCGTTATTCTCTTGTGTGGGTACGGATCGCATCTAGCAATGCCTGTCTTGTGATCTTATAGCCACTGTAGAGACTACAACCATCTTGTTGGAAATGAGTCATTATTGGCTATTCTTTCTGGAATTCTTAAACAGTTTTTTGTGGAACAGGATTATTCACAATTCAATTATTCAAATTGATCATCAAATCCATTATAATCACATTGAATAACAGTATTGATACGAGTCATTCTCTATTCATTCTGAATTTATATAAATATGTTTCAGCGATTCAGAATTCCAACATTCGATCATTTCGAAAATGTGGTTTCAATTTGTAACTGTTCTAGCCATTTTGGCGATGCCAGTTTCTTCACATAAAATTGTTTCTGACGTCCATCGTGATAGATTTGGCGGACCGTCGCCGCCAGTTCCACATAGTATTTCTAAATTCGAACCTGAGGAAAACAGGCTTATTGCAACGTTATTAGCTGGTGTTTTGGGTTCACCCATACTGGAAGCCATACTAGGAAAAAGAGTTTTTGATGATACTGAAAGTAAGTGAATTTGTCCATGAATCTTTACAAATGATGTTTCAGTCGTTTTGCCAACCCAAGTACCCAAACCGCAAAAAAGTGGAACTCCGGTCAATAAGTTTTCTGAAAAACCTGCTCAACCAATTCCTGCAATCAAAGAAAATCGTATTTGGTAATAATTATTGAATGAAATGCTCGAATAAAGTCAAGAATTGTTCTTTTCCTTTCTCCACATTTCAAAAGTGATTCATCTACAGAAACATATCAAAATTGTATCGGTTCATGTAAAGTTCACATGAGCAGATTCAATATTGTAAATCACATTCTTTGTATTCTTTTCCTTACATGGCGAATTGGCGAAAAACCAATCCATTGTGGACTTGCTGCGATGGATTGGTGCGTTATCTTGCTGGAAGGTGTGGGTCACATATGACACTTTGAAAATTTTTTTTCACAATCACAGTCCACAATGATCCACGATCGATTTTCATGCAGCCTACCATCTCCATCTTTTATTGCTTATTTGTGATCCGGAAACTGCGTTATCTTGCTGGAAGGTGTGGGTACGACGAGGTGGACTTTTCGCGATTAGTAATGAAGTGGAGATCCAACTTCTTCCCGTCGCACAATGCTCCCCAAACCATCAAACTTCCACCACCAAAATTGTGCTTCGAAAAGTTGGTTTTCCGTCAAGAAGATCGATGTGATGGAGTGTCACCCCTGCAGTTCGAATCTGAACCCTGTCGAGAATGCTTGGGGTACTTTGATCGATGTATGTACCACAACGGCCGTCAATATAACACTGTACACGAGCTAAAAAGAGCTGTGAAATCAGAGTGGGGCCTCATCACCAGTGCTGTCCTCAAGAATATGGTCGCCAGCATGCCGAATCGTTGAATTGAAGTGATCCAGAAGAACGGAGGAGCAACCAGTTTTAAATTTTTGTTCGTTCTTAATGTTTTTCTTGTGATTCCTTTCCAGTTTTCAATAAATTATGTTTGTTGATGTGTAATTTAGTGGATTTCGGCTTTTCCTAAAAGCTGGAAAGTGTATAAGAAAAATAGAACGACTACAATTCCTTCTGAAGCAAAGCTAGTGGAAGTCAGTGGAAGTCGCGAGCTTTCCGCTGATTTATATTATTTCGATGGCAATTATTAGAAAAATGCTTCGGGATACTATTAATCAGACCGTAAAAACCATTAAGTAACGAATTTGGAGATGGCAGGCTGCATGAAAATCGATCGTGGATCACTGTGGACTGTGATTGTGAAAAAAAACGTTTTCAAAGTGTCATATGTGACCCACACCTTCCAGCAAGATAACGCATCAATCCATCGCAGCAAGTCTACAATGGATTGGTTTTTTGCCAATTCGCCAATTCGCCAAGTAAGGAAAAGAATACAAAGAATGTGATTTGCAATATTGAATCTGCTACATGAACCGATACAATTTTGATATGTTTCTGTAGATGAATCACTTTTAAAATGTGGAGAAAGGAAAAGAACAATTCTTGACTTTATTCGAGCATTTCATTCAATAATTATTACCAAATACGATTTTCTTTGATTGCAGGAATTGGTTGAGCAGGTTTTTCAGAAAACTTATTGACCGGAGTTCCACTTTTTTGCGGTTTGGGTACTTGGGTTGTCAAAATGACTGAAACATCATTTGTAAAGATTCATGGACAAATTCACTTACTTTCAGTATCATCAAAAACTCTTTTTCCTAGTATGGCTTCCAGTATGGGTGAACCCAAAACACCAGCTAATAACGTTGCAATAAACCTGTTTTCCTCAGGTTCGAATTTAGAAATACTATGTGGAACTGGCGGCGACGGTCCGCAAATCTATCACGATGACGTCAGAAACAATTTATGTGAAGAAACTGGCATCGCCAAAATGGCTAGAACAGTTACAAATTGAAACCACATTTTCGAAATGATCGAATGTTGGAATTCTGAATCTCTGAATCTCTGAAACATATTTATATAAATTCAAAATGAATAGAGAATGACTCGTATCAATACTGTTATTCAATGTGATTATAATGGATTTGATGATCAATTTGAATAATTGAATTGTGAATAATCCTGTTCCACAAAAAACTGTTTCAGAATTCCAGAAAGAATAGCCAATAATGACTCATTTCCAACAAAATGGTTGTAGTCTCTACAGTGGCTATAAGATCACAAGACAGGCATTGTTAGATGCGATCCGTACCCGTATCCGTAATTTTATGTGACTCTGTCCAAGACGTTTCTTTGAATAACTCAAAAGGAGGTTGTAGGGTAGTTGGGATACGGCGTACGATGGCCCAGCAATGGAAATCATGTTGCGTGATGAATTCTTCCCGATCTTTTTTTGTATGATCCCATTCATATTTCTTGTTGTTGATAAATCACTTCGACTTCTTGGCATGCTTGTACGATGGATCAGCGGAATGATGATGAGAGGAATTAATTCTTCCCACGAGATTCTTCGAGCGTTGTTCCTTCTTCTGATGAACAGTTTGTTGACGAGTTCTCAAGATCCTTGATAAAGTGTTTTCGCAACTCTAACCGTGACCGTCTTGGTGATTATTTTTGCCAAGCTGATCGGTGCTCCAATAGTTACCGGGCACTGAACTTCTCGGATCTGGACATTTCGGTCATTCGATATCTTCACAGTCGCTTGATAGTCCTGTCAGAGCTGGTGGTATCCATATCTCTGAGTTAGGTAGATGAATACTTCCAGTTGATTCTTTTGAACGTTGTGCAATAGGATTCCACGCATGCTTCGAATTCTGTGAATTGTCCGACAATGAGTCCTGTTGGCGTGCATTTGATTTTCTGTCCTGTTACCATGCTGATGAGCATTGGCATCATCATTGCCATCATGACGGTCCTGTTGGAGACGGATTTCCGACTTCTGATTTTGTAGTCGGAAATTGGGTCCATTATCGGAAAAGATTGTCATTAGTACGATATAGAGAGATACGAATCTTCTCATCGCTTTGATGAACTCCGTAGTGGAAGTATCTCTCACGAGTTCAATGCGAATCAGTCTTTTTGTTAATCATGTGATGATAGCTCCATTGCAAGTTTCTTCTGATCGTTCCATTTCTTTGATAGCGATGAATCCAAAGCAGTTCACTCCAATGTGTTCAAAGGGTTTTGATTTTTGGGCTCGTTTGGATGGTAGTTGAGCCTTGTCTGGATACTTGAACGGGCAGTTGTTGAAGGTCTGGCACTTGGCACATGTCCTCAGTACTGATCGCAGTTGCTGCATCAATTGAGGTATCCAGTAATTTTGCCTGATCTTTGTGGCAGTTTTTCCTGGATTGGCATGGTATTTCCTATGAGCCTTCATGATGATCTGCTTAGCTAGAAGCGACTTTGGTGGGATCAGAACTGGTTCCTTTGTCACAAAATGTAAGCACAGATCGCCTTCGTTTTTTACGTTCGAAACCTAGCAGGTATATTTCCTCAAGGGCGTACGCCACAAAAACAAAAAACGATAAGCGTTATTCAAAACGACTTTGCACGACACGTTCGTAAAATGTCGGAAAACCCCGAGATGGCCCACGCGTCAGAAAAGGAATGCACCTAGGAGGAAAAACCCTATCGGCATATTCGAATTTGACCACGACATCTGAAAGTCTAACTGAAACTAACGGAGAAAATACATAAAATATTACTACTTTGATTACAAACCATATCTGTTTATTCACGGAAGACTTTTGTTGTCATTCGGCAGCGGCAACTCATGCTCCATAGCCCTAAGAATAAAAATAATAGAAATACATATATTTACCTATTTAGAATAATACAGCTGCTAAATTTGAGAGCTCTAAGTGCTCGTCCGATTTTCTGCCACGGGAATGGGTTTTTTCAAGCGCATCGTCGGTAATCTCGACCGCTACGGATATGAGGATTTTTCGGAGAACACCATGAGACCCCGGGCTCTTTCTTGCGTAGGCCGTGCTTTTGTGTATCAGCAGGATAATGATCCCAAGCTTCGTTCTCATCACGTGCGCAGCTGGTTCAACCGCCGGCGTGTCACCCTTTTGGATTGGCTGAGTCAAAGTTCGGACCAGAACATCATTGAGCACCTATGAGAGGAAATTGAAAAGAGATTGACCGGTAAAACTGCTTCAAACATCGACGAGAATTTCAAATTTCTCCAGGAGGAGTGAAAGAAGATTCCCCAATCAACCATCGGAACTTTGATTGATTCCATGCACCGTAGATGTCACGCAGTAATTGATGCAAATGGTTTTCCCACAAAATAATGAAACCTCGCAGATAGAACAATTTTTAAGAGCACGAAGTTTCATTGAAGAAATATGGGTTTTTTGTTGTTTTCGTTCTTTTTCAATTTACTCCAAAATGCATTAGTTTCACGAATCGAAATTAATTGATACATTGTTGCTTCATGAACAAACTGTCAAAAAATCAGATTGATTCGTTCTATATCGAATGAGATATGGTCGAAAAACCATAATATGATACCTTTATGGCCGGTACTGTATTTGTCGATAGATGCAATATCTCCGTTGTGAGACATTTATGTTTAGCAAACTTCAACAAATCGTCTGAAAACACATCCTGCACAATCTTCTCTTTATCCGATGAACTTCCGTGCTGAATGACGTGTTGAATAACGTAGTTTCCATACTGATCCAAAACAAATTGTTTTAGATAAAGATGTAAAAGATGGAAAAAGTGGAATCGATATGAAACTTAGCAAATGAGATTGTCCGACTCACTACGAAAGGAAGTCTCAATATATCGAGGAAATCGGCTGACTACGACTCACTGCGAAACGTATCGACTAAGTAACCACCTATATAAGTAAGTAAGTAAAGTAAGTCACACAATTTGAAAACTTTTTGTTCACAATCATTACAGTGATCCACGATCGATTTTCGTGCAGCCTGCCATCTCCAAATTCGTTACTTAATGGTTTTTACCAGAGTTGTGCGGAATTGGATTTTGGGAACTCGGAATCCGGAAAACGAGAAACGGAAAAAACATTTTCGGGGAATCTGGAATCCGGAAAACGGAAAAAAATTTTTTCACGGAATTTGGAATCCGGAAGACGGAATGAAAAAAACGGCGGAATCCGGAATGCCGAATCCGGAATCCCGCCCTTCTCTGGTTTTTACGTTCTGATTAACAGTATCCTGAAGCATTTGGCTTTGCTTTAGAAATAATTGTAGTCGTTCGGTTTTTTTCTCTTGTTAGTAAAACAATTTATTAGCAGAACGTCAAAAACCCAAAAATATTTAAATCCCGTCCGTATCCCTAGTACCCTGCAACCTCCTAAATATATGAATGTGAAGCGGTCGGGTGGTCATGACTCCATCCCGAAAATCAAAGTAAAAGACCCACGATCTTTTAAGTTATTCAAAGAAACGTCTTGGACAGAGTCACATACGGACAGAACTATTCGCTTAATAATAAGTAGATATTAAGTGCGCGTTAGCACACATGATTTGACCTACCCTAAATGTATGTGACCCGCGAGAGTGGAAATTTAGTCAAATCAAGCCTCGCATCTTTTTCAATATTTTTCACGCGCAAAATTCGACATTTTCATCAAATGCTTTATTCGCCCTATCCTTGAATATGCTTCCATCATCTTCTCTCCTGGACAGAAAGAGCTTATAAAACTAATTGAAAGTGTCCCAAAGTCCTTCCTCTTCCGATGTTGCAATACATTCAATTATAATTATGTTTTATATTTTGATTGCCTTCATCATTTACTTCTTTTTTTTTCTCTTTTCACTTTGAAAATGTATGAGTCTATTTTGGTCCTTTTTCGAAAAATTAATATAAATAAATCTGTTGGCGTGATATTATCCATCCGCGAGTACGTGATTTTTCGTTGAAATGCGGGGTTTGGGTCTCCTTAGGGGGTAACTGTAATTTCTTCACACATATCACAATTGCTCAATGACTCACTTGTGCGTTTCCTCTATAAAAATATGCTAATAAGATATTATCCATCCGCGAGTATGTGATTTTTCGTTTAAAGGCGCTGTTTGGGTCTCGTTGAGGGATAGCGCGTTTTAACGCGCTAATTTAAAAATTGTAAGAAAGCGCACACACTGCGTTTGTGATTTCTTTTCGAAAATTGAAGCGAATATTGGAATTTTTTCTATATTTTGCTTCGAAAATCATGTTTTTTAAATTAATTTTTATTGTCAAATTTCTTAAACTGTTTATTAAGCTGAATAAATCGCAAACGCAATGTGCGCGCTTTCTTAAAATTTTTAAATTGGCGCGTTAAAACGCGCTACCCCCTAACGAGACCCAAACCCCGCCTTTCAACGAAAAATCACGTACTCGCGGATAGATAATAGCACGTTGACATTTCTCCACCAATCGAAAATTTAGATACTGAATGTTTTAAATAATAATAAGAATTCAAATTTGAGGGAGGTGGTTCTTGGATATTCCGGTGGGGAGATTGCGATTAAAGTCTTTAAAGTTCTATCGATTCATCCACAGTTTCGAATAGCCAGCCTTTTCGCCAGACTTGAATCCGCTCAACTATTTCGTTTGGGGTGTTCATCAGTCGGCAGTCCAAGCACGTCCACATCCTAATTCAGAGTTGTTAAAGAGAAGTTTGGAAGTAGAATAAGCCACGTTATCCCCAGAATACCTCCGTGCCGCAGTAGAGGCGTTTCCGAAGAGACTCATAGATGTTGTGATGAACAAAGACAACCGCATCGAACAACTTTGATAATTTCATCTTAAGAAAGGTTTCAATAAACCATTGTTGAAGTTTCTTGTTGATAAGAGTCATTTTGCGATACTTACATCACTTTGAATGTGTTTCCATACTTTGGCGCACCCTATTATTCAAAACTTGAAAGAAACTCATGATTTTTTCAAGCCAGAAGAATTCCCGATATAAAAACTTGGCTCATTGTTCTCGGAGACCGATTCTTCTTGTTTTTCGTCGTATTTTCTTTTCCTTTTCCTAGTGGTAGACGACCGGTACTCCGAGAATAGATTGCCTCTCTCTCGAATCTAAAGTATCAGAGGAGGACTTAGGCAGGATCTAAGCAATTTGGTTCCAGTTTGTAGCGATTTTGCGTTTTGATGCCGATCGATGCACTGTAGAAGTTACAGTACACATATTAGTTTATGATGCATGCATCACTAGGAAGAAGATTAATTGGAATGACTCTCATGGAACAACGCCAAAAGGACTTACACCGCGAAGATATCCGAAAAATCTCCAAGGTCACGGACAAAAATAAACACATCAAAAATAGAAAATTAGGATGGGCTGGGCACATGCGAAGAACTGATGGAAGATGGAGAAAACTGATACAAAAAAGGATTCCTCGAGATCAAAAACGAACTGTCGGATGACCCACGTCTGAAAGTCTGAATATAACGAGGAAATCGGCTGCCTACTTCGTGGACCACCATCGCCTATGACTAACTATAAGTAAAAACTAAGTAAGTAAGCATATTCTCTCCTGTTTTTATCTCGTTCATCTTCCAACGAGCTTTCATTGCCGACAGTCTCTTCGTCTTCTATTGAAGTGTTGATGAGAAGGAAGTTAGCATCGTATTCTGACAGTGGAGAATCTTGAGTGGCTCGACACTGTGAGCTCGAAAGTGGCGATACATATGTTGAACTTGGTAAATCAATGCCTGGAGGTGGTGATGCCAGTTCAGCTTTGCAGCGACGGTGTCAGACTCCCCATCCGTGATTGCCTCATTCTGTTGAGAATGGTTTTTTTTTCTATATTCTTCTATACTGCTTTTACACCATTCGCGTTTTTTTCCGATTCTTGGAAACAGGTCGCAACATGGCCATGTCAAATGAGATTTTCGGATGAGGTGTCATTGGTCTTGTGTCTACAATTGTTTCAGCGCCTTCAAGTACGTAACGTAAAGGAAATCATGGATCAGAAAACTTTTAAAGAGATCTGATGGATGAGCACCTTTTATAAGATTCTCGTTATGCATTTTTTCGCCAAGAATGAGGATTCTGGAATTGATTTTCCGATGTGTCTACGCAACCGGTCCGAAGAAATCCAGACCAGCGTATTGGGATGGCACAGATGGCTCTGTTCTGCATGAGAGAAGTATCTGCGAATTCGGTTAGGCGAAAGGTCTGCCATTGGTATTGTTGCATGTTACGCAAGAGCCAATCAGCAAAGAATCTGTTGCCAGTTAGTGCTGGATGATATGATACTCCTCGACTCTCTATCCCTTTGTAGTTTGTTGTTGAATAATCAACTTTTCATCAAGTTTCCGCTGCTGGAGCCTCGGCTTTGACTTGAACTTTTCATCAGGTGTCAGATGAAGAATCTGATTCTTCTGTCTCAGTGTTGATGTCCGTGTCAACCAACATCTGGTGTCGTGTTTCTTGGAAGTAATCGTTTCTTCCTTAGTTTTCTTCCGATCTATGGTTTCTGAATATAATAGCTCATGAAACTCACGTGCTTTTTCGACTGCTCCTTCGATATTTCTTTTGCGGTATTTCTTTTTAGCAACTTCCTTTTGGAAATTGAAAAAAGAATGCAACTCTTCGTCAATTTTTATCTCTTTCGAAATAGATTTACTTTCTCGTATAATCTGTACAACTTTGTTCCTCTTCGATAATTTCTCAGCTAATCTGCTTGAAAGACAGAAAATTTCAAATTGATATTTTCAGTGTTACAGCAAAATATGTTGCTGTTTCCAATCTTTCCATGGCTACTATGTATCGTGTTATTTTCCCCGTGCTCGACAGCTTTAGATGGAAAAGGTATGATAATTGCGTTCTTTGTGAAGAGTGAATCATATTCGTGACATAGTCGAGAAAACAATTTTAACAATTTTTCACGCAGAAGTTGTTGATGCCGTTGTGAACGCCTTAAAATCCGCCAGTACTGGACCGGACGATGTTTGGCCGGCGTTAAATTTATTTGGATCGCAAGTGGCTTTATTGATGAAAGCAGCTGTTCCCATCGGTGCGATCGTTTCTAAGACGCCGAATCTGAAGGTATTTTAAAATATTAAATGTGATTTCAAGGAGCCAAGAAGTAAATGACAATACACAGGAAAATCAAAGCTATCTCCCCCCTTAAAATTCCCGTTTCCGAAGCGGCGGGGAGTTAGATGAAGATATCCAATAATCGTTCAAGCATTTCGTCATATTGATCTTCAGTTCACCAATCAGTTTATGATCACAACGGAAAATTTTTAACCGCCACCAATGAACATACAATGAAATTCTGAGCATTGAATGCTAAAATCTGATTACAGTGTAGTGGGCTCTATTATTTCATTGGAGTTTGAACATAGGTTGCACTTTAATCTCTGCGCTCCTTTAAATTATGTTGTTAAAATATTTTAAAATATATTAAAAATAAATTATGCTGTAGCCGCAAAGTGAAGAGTATAAGGCATTAATTGATCTTCAAAATCGAACGGAGAAGATATGGAAGGATATCCAAAATAGAATTGTCAGCTCTTATAAAGTAATCGGTGATGAGATAACAAATTTACGATACGCAGAGGTAAGCCAGATCACTTCAAGACTTTAACCCATTTCAGTCCATTTCAGAAAGTGAATCTTCCAATTGAGATAATGAAGGAGCTGACCGACGAGTATCTCGACCCCAGTCAGTCTAAATCTCATTCATTTATTGATGGCTATAAGAGAGAGTGTAAATTTGGTGAAAGGTAAGATCCTGTTGTTGAATCTCTGTTTAATTCGTCTGATTAAATATAAATTTCAGGGCTCCACAATCGATACTGGGGGTATGAGTTTGATGGACTTAAATGCTGATTATTATTTAAAAACGTTCAGTATCTACATTTTCGATTGGTGGAGAAATGTCAATTTGCTATCACGCCAACAGAGGCACAAAAACTAGCAGAACAACGAGAATACTTATTGCTGATACTTCTTCGGTTGCAAGTGGAAAATGAGCCTTTGCCAGACCTCGGTCTCTACTTAAAAGGCAATTAAAAATACATACAGTACCGTGCGAAAGTATACGAACCGGGGTGATTTTTACCGAAACTCGATTTCGGATGATCCGGTCGACCCCAAAGTTTCAGGAATTGAGGAAAACGCTTAAAAAATGAGTTTTAATAACAAAATAACAAGTTTACTCAAAAAAATGTTTTTTTGAAAAAAGTGAAAAAACCAAAAAAAAAATCGGACTTTACCGATTTTCGAAAAATTCAAAAATAAGTTCGCAATTGTTACTGCTTACCGTAATTTAACATTCAAACTCATTTTTTAAACGTTTTTCTCAATCCCTGAAACTTTTGGGTCGATAGGGTCATCCGAAGTCGAGTGGTTCGTATATTTTTTGCACGGCACTGTATATCGATGTTGTCATGCAACAGAATATTACAGAATTTTCGACCTTATATAAACAGCTCGGAAAAGCCGTTCTGAATGAAGATTTGGACGTCTTCAAGAATTCTTTTTCAAGTTATGAGACAGCTATTCAGGCATTTTTCAAAGAACTGAGAGATCGAGCATCGATTCAGAAAGTGGTAGATGAGGAACCAGAGTAAACCGTAATGGTAAAAAGTTTTTGACAATAAAGTCGCATCTTCAGCTGTCCACTACGTGCACTGGTTACCACATCAAACTTTAATTATCCCTACATTAAAGAGTTCGTGTCGCAACTGAAGAATGAATTGATTGAAGTGGTGAGTTCAATTTTCATTCGTCACACATTTTATTATGAATTTTAGGCGTTTATCGCTGCTGTTTGTGCTAATGTAACTCACAACGGAGATGCTGCATCCATCGACAAATATACTAAAAAAATAGCTGACGATGTGACTGTAATTTCTTCACACATATCAACATTGCTCAATGACTCACTTGTGCGTTTCCTCTATAAAAATATACTAAAAAGATATCAAATTGAAGTTTCAATCTGATTTTTGTAGGCATCAGCGTGGCCATCAGCCCACAACGGAATTCTGGGAGAACAGATCTTGAGAACCGTGCCAAAATCAGGATACGTTGACGAAAAAAGTTTGAAAATAGTGGCTGATGTCACACATCCACTACTCATCAACACGGGCATTCCCAAGTCAGTTTCTGTTTTAAATTTTCCAAAATCATGCTCTTTTTAATAACTGAATTATCGTTCTTCTCTCCTCAAATATATTATCGGAGAAATTCGATTTTTTTAGCCATGCCTACGAGATGCTAATCGTTCGAGCTGCAGACAAAGGTTACGAGTTCTTCTTTGATGGCTTAGGCAACTATTGTTCTCTTAAAAATGGGACATTCGGCTTTCATACAATTATTGGTCGTATACCTCTCAACTCTGCGAATCCACAGCAGCAATGTAATAATTTCAAAATATTTTATACATTTTTCGAGACAACACATGTATTCTTACAGCTGATGTTGCGAAAGGAATGCTTCACCGGAGCAAATACGCGCAAAAGCTAAACATAACCATTCAGTCCGAAATGGAGTACGTTTTTCTTTGAAATTTGCAAATACGTGAAAAAAAGAAAGAATTAAAATTGCAGTGAGCTATATAACGCTGCAAATCTTCCGATGATTGCTGATAGTTTGAAAAAGAAGATCGGAAAAGAATTCATCACGCAACGGGACTTCCATTGTTGGGCAATTGTACGCCAATGGGCTTATCGTCCCTGTCCCACAATCAAATATTTGTCGTCAGCATATAATTCTGCCAATTTGAGCAGCATCAGCACTTTAAGCTATGGGAATAAGGGACGTTTTTACGAAGACTGCGAAGAGTTTCGCTTTTTTTTCTTTATGTAGTTGATCAATTACTTTGGAGTGTAACGTTTGTATTACTCTTCCATTCTATCCGATAAAAACTACGAACCAGCATTTTTCGACAGTCCCCCAAACAGGCGCTTTTCAATTTCTAAGCGGGTGCCAACTCTACGTTTGTAGGGAAGATAATAATCGCGTTGATTATATTACTTACCTAATTTCATGAGCTTGTGATGAACTTTATAAAGCTCATAAAGGATGAAGAATAAAATATAATCCTTTATAAAGGATGTTGTTCGATACCTTTTTATTAGAAAAGTAGCAGTCAGTCGCTGACTGAAGAATAGATTACGTCTGCCATTAAATGGCTAACTAGTCCAGAAACGTTTATTTTCAAAGTTGCCAGGATCAATAGAACAAGAAAAATAATAAGGTAGTGGTTGGATTATCATATATGCAGTCATGATAAGACGATAAGTTAGGGAAGAATAATTACAATGTTAACATTACCTTGAACGAGACTTGAACTTCTTGAAGCGACAAGTTCCAGGCGGCGGCAGAGATCATCAGAATTTTCCCTTTTTCTAGCCAATATAGTCAAATGAGTAATGTGGGTGTTGGCGCTGATTTCCTCGACTATTTGTATCAACTCACTAAATGTTTTTGAAGACATAAATATATATATATATATATATATATATATTTCAGGCGCGGTTTTCGTGGCTTCACAACTGGAACTTTTTTTGACCTTTTGAAATTCAGTATTTTGGTGGGATCGAGCTTTTGTCTCACGATTTAGCAGGGATTTTTTTTTAGAAATGAGAGAAATCTTCATTCATTCATATATTATGTAGAAAGCTATTTAGTTCTGTGTGTAGTCCGGTCGGGCCATCTATTAATTTTTCAGCCCTACACTGTTCCACATGTAACTGCACGGCCAATTAGGTCAAAGGCCTCTAAAATATAAACGAGAGAAAAAGTCATTTGTCAGTTGAAACCGTGACGTCGTTTCAGGTTCGGAAAAAAAAGAGTGACGCAGGTGTGAGAGCCGAGGCTAAGGCGATCCAGATTCTCTCGAGCTTGTATAAATATTGAAATACCGAAAAAAAATTACTAAAGTTGCAAGCCACAAAATCCATACCAAAAGTGAGCCAATCAATGACGTATTAGAAAAACAACTTACTCTTCGTCGTCTCCTTCCAACGGATCATGAATTCTGAGTTCAAGTTGAAAGACAGTTAACTCAGAAATGTGAAATGATGCAGCAGAAAGCTTTCCTTTCTGTCTAATAGTAAGCCAATTAATGCTAACCGAACGTAGACTTTTGACAAACTGAGCGTGGTTGATGACTATGCTGAAAAGCACGCGGTCACGAAAATGGAACAGAAACAAAAAATTACAGAAAAATGTTAAAATTTCAACTGGCTTGAATTTAGGTTTTAGCGCTTTCGAGAATACCGTGAGCTAAAATGAAGATTAAAGTTTGGTTGGAAAGGTTTAAAAGGCTGGGCTTTAGAATATCGGAATTTTTTCATATTTTATGTTCTCACACCGAGCATTTCCCAGTTTTAATGCTTGCCAATTTAATATCAAAAGAAATCTTATTGATAAATGCTCTTTTTTGAGTTCGCTTTTCTCAATTTGAGATAAAATTTGAAGATATTTTTCAGAGAAGCTCATTCAATTGTATAATATTAGTTTATTCGTTCTGAATAAAGAAGTGACACACACTATCAGGTTGAGTCAAAATACCTCTACCACTTAAAAAACATCTTTATAATCTAAATTTACTTATTTATTTCTAATATCAGTCAACATAATTTTCACTATCATTGTATTGACAATGTACTGCCAATTGATAGGCAAGCCCCGCGGGTTACTATTGAAAAATGACTGCAGCTCGGTCTTGAGATTGTCTTAAATTCGAAATTCCTTTCCATCCAGGAAGTGAGTCAGACAGGTGATAATCAGAGGGTCCGTAGAGTACGGGGGATGGGGTAGAGTCGTCCAGACTAGCTCCAGATACTACTGCCGAGTCACCTTCGCGGTTTGTGGTCCAGCGTTGACATGGAGGAAGTGAACTCGATTCATTTTCCTTTGATTTTTTCAGCGTTGCCATGGATGCACAAAAGTACCTTTTCGGGTATAACTCTCTTTTTGGCGTTGGAACTCCAGAATACCCAGGTTTCAGTATTCATCCATAATGAAGGTTGACATTGAATGACCACTTCTCATCCCCAGTAATCAAATTGTAAAGCCACGTCGTCATTCTTTTTTGTGACAAAAGAGAAGCTGCAGCATCTTCTTTTATTTGCTGTTGGGAAGCCGACAAAACTTTGGGTACCCAAATCGGCTGCTTCCAGGAGAATCCGAGATCGTGGAGGGCCCGATTGATGATATTTTGAAAGTGTCCAAGATCGTTTGCAAGACACCTACTCGACTGACGGGGGTCCTCTTTCACCAGTTCCAGTAGATCGTCTTCATTAACTACCTTGTGACGTCCGTTATGTGGAGAATCACCACGCAGCCCCTCATATACCCCCACCATTGATTAGAAGCTTCTGTAAGTTTCTAGAAAAAATAGGAAAAGTATGTAGTACAATAATTTTGACTCGACCTAATAAATAGAGGAACCGGGGAAGATGAAAGGGATGGACGAGAACAAATAACTAAAATGTCCTATTTGGGGCATCTTTGACCCGGAAGGCTGAATGTATATGTATGGGTTAGGACTCCAAAGACAATAGCTCCTAAACGCGTCGGGAATGGTTCAGGACCAAGCTCAGCACGCATTGATTTACACACACGGTTTCACATAGATAACGTAAGAAACATAACAATTTAGTTCTATTCATTTTTAAGAAATAGGGGGTCGGGACGGTTCATTGGTTATAATCTTAGGCAATATGCGTAGAACAAGGAGTATACGCCTGTGAAAGAGCTTTTAAGATTAAGTTTTAGGAGAGGATCACTGTATGAGCGGAAAAATACGTTACAACGCAGTGTTAAGTACCTGGTGAAGAGCAGGCGCTTCCAGCAGATTTGAGTTTATTGCCAAATATATAATTTGATGGACAGTTTGCAGTTGTATTTTATGAAAGGACGAACATACACGTTATACAGGCGGAATATATACAAGCAAATTCTAACTGAAAATCTTATGATGTACTTCTCATTTGACAAATGAAAATATTTTTCCCGCTTTTTTGAAATGGATGAAACTTTTCAAAATGTTCAATTTATTCCCGTTATCGTAATTAGAAATTGTGGGAGGGTTCTACCTGTGTTTCATAAAAGGTATGACACGAACAGATTCTGTACCGATAAAATCCACACATCCATAACCTACGGACATAATGGCGTAGCTGCGACGATTATTTCTGGAAGAAAATCAAGGTGAACTTACAGTCAATTTGTCTCTTTAAAGAGAAAGACAATTAAAGCTTGAGGATTTTGGTTTCGATACCGATCAATAATTTTACCACTGATTAGTTCAATGGAAGAAATAATCAGTTGGATGGTAGCAATAACTTTCGCTTTAATACTAGCGCTATTGGAAGTTAAGTACTCACAAAAAATATCTCTCAAACGGCCCGCCCACAAATTGAAGTCGATAAATATCTTTCCAATCAAGCATTTTCAATATGTTTTCCATAGGCACTTCGGGCAACGATTTGAATATTTCCAAAAAATTGTCGGGAACATATACACCGGATGGATTGTCCCCACTATTACGCGATATAATTTCTTCGGCGGGAAGAACGGAAAAACTTCTTTCGTATGCTAGAAGGAGAGTCCGGCCGATTCGAGTGTTCATAATAACATGTCGTAGTATAGCCACAATTCTGTTGATGATGCTTCGATTGCTCAAGATAAACGAATTAATTAAAAAAAATTACCAAAGTACATACTCAGCCATGTTTGCAGAGTGGTGATCATAAATTTTTCTAGACTCGACGACGTTAGAATGGAAACCACTTCAAGTAACAACTTTAATATTTTCTCGTAATCAATTTCTTGTAGTCTCAGTATCTGCAAGCTAAGTATTGAATGCTTTATATAATCTATAAGATTTTTAAAATAAGTTTTAATAAGAATAATTCAAGTTATGTAGCTCTGGCGTAGAAACAATTAAGTGCTCGGGCGACAAAATAAGCCGGACTGTTTAAAATTTTCTACAACGCTTCACAAAAGAATAACCTCACCCTGGCTTTTTCCCGTCGACCAGACATACCTCGACAACTTGTACCTATCAATGAATACTCGCATTGTTCAAGTGGCAAGGAACAACGGAGGCCCAACTTAGTATTAAATGTTTTGACCTGTTATTTGTTTTATTTTTGTTGATTTTTGATTTTTTCTATCAAGTGAGGTTATATTTTATGAAACGTCAAAAGCTAATTTTTCACATAAAACGTTGTTCTACGAAGCGTTTACTACGCTATCTATTTCTACCTGTGGTACATTTTTGTAACCGGAAGACACACGGCAAGTTCGTTTTGATAGTTCTGTTTTTAGTTAGAGAACTACTTTTTAGGGAAAAGTTAGGTATTGAGAACAATTTTTGAGAAAAAAACAGCGAACTCACGGCGAAACGACGATGTAAGTTGGCGCCGTTTCGCCAGAAAAACTCGCTGAATTTTATTTTCCGACATCACTATTTAGTTTCGTTTCGAAAAAAGATTTTCAAGCAAAAGCCAAAAGAGCACGTTCCCGACCATACAACGATTACTGCAATATTGAGAACACGGGGCGTCGGCTTTAGGATATCCTACCTAGAGTATCATAGAAATCCGATATCACTAAACTCCTTGTTTAAATAATGGACTAAATAATAGTTTTTGAATATCTCGTCATTATAAACAATTAAACTAAACAATGGAGCTTAAAAATGCCAGCTTTTTGGAGACCAGAAATTCTTTTACTATTATTTTTTATGTGACGCTTGCAGTTGTTGTTTTCGTCCCGGTGTTTGTTGGGTCTCGCACTACAATGGTATAAGTTGTGAAAATTCTGGTATACAATGGCAACTCGAGCTACAATCCTACAATGGTACAGCGATGGAGCGTAGGAATATCTCAGCAAAATCAGAAATTTATCCGAAATTAGTTCGATAACGGAATAAATATAAAATAGTCAGAGTTTGTCGAATTTTTAAAATGATATTGTGATGACCGAAAATGTTGTTGACATGTTGAATTGAAAACGCGCCAGCAAGTATTATTGGCGGGTAAATTGCAAACTATTTGATTTTGATTTTCAATTGAAGACCAACAAGTTCACAAGTTTATTAGCACACTGGAATATGTCCAATTTTCTGCTTTGATAGATTGGTACATTAGATTCTCATTAAAAATTGCAGGGTTTTTTATTGCAGAGTTACCCAGACTACTCGATATTACTCTAATTAAAAAACGTGTGTATAATTACGCAAAAAACAATCTGAACTCAATTTTATTAGAATCGAGGACTATGCCACCAACGCTACCCTACCTTAGAAACCGAAGGCGCCAACGTCTTGAAACGCATACGGCAATTCTAAGTTGGTCAGCTCGGAACTTATTTAAACAGTTTGTCCAATGGCACCCAATTGCATAAATCATTTTTTAAAAATATACAGAGCGAACTGGCTTTGTTCCCTTAAGCTAATTAATATTTTTCTTTTTTTTTTGCTGATTAATATTTTTCTTTGGATGAGTATGTCTACCTTGGCAGGCTACTCAACTCACGAAATGAGCTAGAACCTGAACTCCACAGAAGAAGACGGGCAGCCTGGATTTCATTCAATAATTATCACCAAATACGATTTTCTTTGATTGCAGGAATTGGTTGAGCAGGTTTTCCAGAAAGCCGATTGACCGGAGTTCCACGTTTTTGCGGTTTGGGTATTTGGATTGGCAAAGCGACTGAATAACGTAACGATCAACTGAGCAAAAAAATGTTAGGCGTTTATCGCCGTCGTTTGTGCTAATGTAACTCACAACGGAGATGTTGCATCCATCGACAAATATACTAAAAAAAAATTGCTGACGATGTGGCTGTAATTTCTTCACACATATCAACATTGCTAAATGACTCACTTGTGCGTTTCCTATAAAAATATGCTAATAAGATATGTTCCATCCACGAGGACGTGATTGTTCGTTTAAAAGCGCAGTTTGGGTCTCGTTAGGGGATAGCGCGTTTTAACGCGCTAATTTAAAAATTGTAAGAAAGCGCACACACTGCGTTTGTGATTTCTTTTCAAAAATTGAAGCGAATATTGGAATTTTTTCTATATTTTGCTTCGAAAATCATGTTTTTAGATTAATTTTTATTGTCAATTTCTTAAACTGTTTATTAAACTGAATAAATCACAAACGCAGTGTGTGCGCTTTCTTACAATTTTTAAATTGGCGCATTAAAACGCGCTATCCCCTAACGAGACCCAAACAGCGCCTTTAAACGAAAAATCACGTTCTCGTGGATGGATATTATCGCCGTAAAAAAGTTCCGACATTTTTTCGAGTCGGGATTTGAATTTAGAGGCTCCGCCCATTCATCATCGTTGCAGCGCATTTGCTATGCGCGATATATGGGCGGAGCCTCTAAATTCAAATCCCGATTTTCGCGGGCTCGAAAAAATGTCGGAACTTTTTCACGGCGATAATAATATCATATTAAAGTTTCAATTTGTTTTTTGTAGGCATCAGCGTGGCCATCAGCGCACAACAGAATTTTGGGAGAACAGATTTTGAGAATCAAAATCAAAAATCAGGATATGTCGACGACAAAAGTTTGAAAATAGTGGCTGATGTCACATATCCACTACTCATCAACACGGGCATTCCCAAGTCAGTTTCTGTTTTAAATTTTCCAAAAGCATGCTCTTTTTAATAACTGAATTATCGTTCTTCTCTCCTCAAATATAATATCGGAGACATTCGATTTTTCTAGCCATGCCTACGAGATGCTAATCGTCCGAGCTGCAGACAAAGGTTACGAGTTCTTCTTTGATGGCTTAGGCAACTATTGTTCTCTTAAAAATGGGACATCCGGCTTTCATACTATTATTGGTCGTATACCTCTCAACTCTGCGAATCCACAGCAGCAATGTAATAATTTCAAAATATTTTATAAATTTTTCGAGAAAACACATGTATTCTTACAGCTGATGTTGCGAAAGGAATGCTTCACCGAAGCAAATACGCGCAAAAGCTAAACATAACCATTCAGTCCGAAATGGAGTACGTTTTTCTTTGAAATTTGCAAATACGTGAGAAAAAGAAAGAATTAAAATTGCAGTGAGCTATATAACGCTGCAAATATTCCGATGATTGCTGATAGTTTGAAAAAGAAGATCGGAAAAGAATTCATCACACAACGGGACTTCCATTGTTGGGCAATTGTACGGCAATGGGCTTATCGTCCCTGTCCCACAATCAAGTATTTGTCGTCACCATATAATTCTGCCAATTTGAGCTGCATCAGCACTTTAAGCTATGGGAATAAGGGACGTTTTTATCAAGATTGCGAAGAGTTTCGCTTTTCTTTCTTTATGTAGCTTTAAACCGCTTTTTGAACAGTCTTTATTAAAATTGTAAACAATGTGTTGTTTTTATTATTCCATTCTATCCGATAAAGACTACGAGCTATCATTTTTCGACAGTTCGCCAAACAATTTCCTTTTCATTTTCCTTCAGGCGGCTCGCAATCAGCACACCACGATGCGGGCGGCAACTCCACTTGGGTGGGGAAGAAAATAATCGCGTTGATTATATTTCCCAAATAAATAATTACCGTGTAGTCGAGGAGGAAAAGATAGTTTATTGAGATGAAAGACTCTGTGAGTTCGAAATTAACAATAATAAGTATCACAGTTAAATAGTCACATTGTTATGAAGGATTGTGTCAACGAGGGAGGTGATGTGCCTTCCGAAAATAATGAATTTCATATTGCTCGTTTACATTCTTCGATTTATTTTATAATTACTTAAGCACGCATGCTGCGTTCTCGAGCAGTAGAGCAGTCGATCGTTGCTCCAACTGATTCTTATGTATTCATAATTTGTCTTATTTTCTGTTTCCTTCGTTTAAATAAACCAATATCTATCGGACGAGCACTTAGAGCTCTCAAATTTGGCAGCTGTATTATTCTAACTAAAAAAAAATATATTAATTTTTATTATTTGTATTCTTAGGGTTATGGCACATGAGTTGTATGAGTAGAAAAAGGAGCATGCTCCTCTCCAAAAAATGAGAATTTTTGTTTCGGAAGGAGCTCAGTGGAGGTGGCGGTGCCGGTTCAGCTTTGTAGCCAGGATCCGTGACGATATCAGACTTCCTATCTGTGATTGCTTCATTCTGTAGATATTTGACATCGAGCGGAATAAACGGGAAAATAATGGCATTTTTCCATATTCTTCTATGCTAATGTTACACCACTTCGCATTTCAACCCTCCTATAGTTGCTGCAATTGTCACGAACGCTATAATTTGCTCGTGATGTTCCATCATATATGGGAAACGATCGGAATGGCTCATAAACAATAATTGGGATGGGAAAGAATCGGGATGGGAAACGATCGAGATGGTATATAAACTGTACCAATGGAAGGGTCTTCAGATAATTCAATTCTTCTTTCTTTCCTCTTATTTTGCTTTATCAGGTATCAACTGTCAATCAGCTCGTTTGTAGTATTTCCCTTTGGTTTTCACGATGCTCGACATCTCTCCGGCTCGTTCAGATGGTTGAACCTTGATGATCTCTCCATTTGGCTATTTTTGCCGCCTTCATGAAATCTGCGTTGATAAACACTGCTTGTCGATCTTTGGAAACAGGCCGTAGTACGACCATGTCAAATGGGCTTTTTGGATGAGGTGTCATTGCTTCAGTGCCTTCATGTACGTAACGTAAGCAGTGGGAATCATGGATCAGAAAACTTTTAAGAGATCTGATGGATGAGCACCTTTTATAAGATTCTCGTTAAGCATTTCTTCGCCAAGAATGAAGATTTTGGCATTGATTTTCCGATTCGTCCTTCGTTTGTGTACACAACCAGTCCGAAATAATATAGACCAGCGTATTGCGATGGCACAGATGGCTCTGTTCTGCGTGAGAGAAGTATCTGCGAATTGGGGTAGGCGAAAGGCGTACCTTCTGCCTTTGTAGTGTTGTTAAATAATGAACCAGTTTATCGAGATTTCGCTGCTTGAGCCGCGACTTCTGTGCGTTTTTGGCGCAGTCGGACATAATGTTGCTCCCCATTTATGCTTACAGTTTTCTTCCTCTATCCGTCTCAAGATTCCGTGAACGATAGATACAAGTTCTTCAGTTGAAATAGTGCATGTAAATGGTAGAATAGACTTGAACTTTTCATCTGATTTCTCTGCCTCAGTGTTGATGACCGTGTCAACCAACATCTGGTGTTGTGTTTCTTGTAAGCAATTGTTTCTTCCTTATTTTTCTTCCGATCTAAGGTTTCTGAATATAATAGCTCATGATACTCACGTGCTTTTTCGACTGTTCCTTCGAATGGGCTTTGCCAATTCCCTGGATCTTCTTGCAAAACACTTGGACTAGTAAACCAGAACGTTTCGTTGTGAATCTCGGTGGTACTGTGTCCATGAATGGCTGTGTCACCCGGATTGTCTATTGTTGGAAATGACGAAAGAAAACCTGGATTCCCTTCTTAGTTAGGCGGTCTTTATTATTTATTTTTTTGGATTTTGGATAACGCAAAACAGGGGCATTATCTATCTATAAAGAGCACGATCTTTTAGATTTGAATGCGAATTTGCTAAATGCTCAGTGATTCAGTGATTCGATGCGATCTCAATTGCTAAAAGTTCTAGCATGAGAATGATGTGGTGTGATCATAGGTTTACGGAGATTGCAAACTCTTATCGAAATATTGTCGAAATATTTACTTTCTCGTATAATCTGTGCAACTTTGTTCCTCTTCGATCAATTCTCAGCAAATCTGCTCAAAAGACAGAAAGTTTCAATTTGATATTTTCAGTGTTACAGCAAAATATGTTGCTGTTTCCAATCTTTCCGTGGCTACTATGTATTGCGTTATTTTCTGAGTGCTCAACAGCTTTAGATGGAAAAGGTATGATAATTGCGTTCTTTGGAAAGAATTTATCATATTTGTGACATAGTCCAGAAAACAATTTTAACCAATTTTTCACGCAGAAGTTGTTGATGCCGTTGTTAACGCCTTAAAATCCGCCAGTACTGAACCGGACGATGTTTGGTCGGCGTTAAATTTATTTGGATCGCAAGCGGCTTTATTGATGAAAGCAGCTGTTCCCATTGGTGCGATCGTTTCTAAGAATGCGAATCCGAAGGTATTTTAAAATATTAAATGTGATTTCAAGGAGCCAAAAGATGAATGTATATTGAGTCTCGAACAGAACTCCCTGAGTCCGGGTTACGGTACGATACAGAATTTTCATAAACTTTTCAATATTAAAATGCTGTTAAAAATCGCATAACTTTACGAATTATATAATGTCATTAATTCTGTATTTTGAATTAATAATTTACATGATGACTCCATCCCGAATATCAAAGTAAAAGGACCACGATCTTTTGAGTTATTCAAAAAACGTCTTCAGTAGAAGATGTATAAGTACATCAGTACACCGCTTAGTTTATATTCGGCAAAATCAAAGCTATCCCCCTATAAATTTCCCATTTCCGAAGTGGCGGGGAGTTGGATGAAGATAACCAATAATCGTTCAAGCATTTCGTCATATTGATCATCAGTTCATCAATCAGTTTATGATAAAATCTGTTTACAGTGAAGTGGACTCTATTATTTCATTAGAGTTTGAACATAGGTTACACTTTAATCTCTGCGCTCCTTTAAATCATTTTGTTAAAATATTTTCAAATATATTAAAAATAAATTATGCTGTAGCCGGAAAGTGAAGAGTATAAGGCGTTAATTGATCTTCAAAATCGAACGGAGGAGATATGGAAGGATATCCAAAATAGAATCGCCAGCTCTAATAAAGCAATCGGTGGCGAGATAATGGAGAGAGAACACGAAGAGGTAAGCCAGATCACTTCAAAACTTCAACCCATTTACATCTCACATTTCAGAAAGTGAATCTTCCGATTAAGACAATGAAGGAGCTGACCAACGAGTATCTCGACCCCAGTCGGTCTAAATCTGATTCATTTATCGCTGACTATAAGAGAGAGTGCAAGTTTGGCGAAAAGTAATATCTTATTCCTTATTTTTGTTGAATTTCTATTTAATTCGTCTGATTAAATATACATTTCAGGGCTCCGCAATCGATACTGGAGGTATAGGTTTGATGGACTTAAATGCTGATTATTATTTAAAAACGTTCAGTATCTCAAACTTCGATTGGTGGAGAAGTGTCAATTTGCTATCACGCCAACAGAGGCACAAGAACTAGCAGAACAACGAGAATACTTATTGCTGATACTTCTTCGGTTGCAAGTGGAAAATGAGCCATTGCCAGACCTCGGTCTCTACTTAAAAGGCAATCAAAAATACATATATCGATATTGTGATGCAACGGAATATTACAGAATTTTCGACCTTATATAAACAGCTCGGAAAAGGCGTTCTGAATGAAGATCTGGACGTTTTCAAGAATTCTTTTTCAAGTTATGAGACAGCTATTCAGGCATTTTTCAAAGAACTACGAGATGGAGCATCCATTGAGAAAGTGGTAGATGATGAACCAGAGTAAACAGTAATGGTAAAAATTTTTGACAATAAAGTCGCATCTTCAGCTGTCCACTACGTGCACTGATTACCACATCAAACTTTAATTATCCCTACATTAAAGAGTTCGTGTTGGAACTGAAGAGTGAATTGATTGATGTGGCGAGTTCAATTTTCATTTTTCACACCTTTCATTACAAACTTTAGGCGTTTCTCGCTGCTGTTTGTGCTAATGTAACTTACAACGGAGATGTTGCATCCATCGACAAATATATTAAGAAAATTGCTGACGATGTGACTATAATTTCTTCACACATATCAACATTGCTCAATGACTCACTTGTGCGTTTCCTCTATAAAAATATACTAAAAAGATATCAAATTAAAGTTTCAATCTGATTTTTGTAGGCATCAGCGTGGCCATCAGCCCACAACGGAATTCTGGGAGAACAGATCTTGAGAACCGTGCCAAAATCAGGATACGTTGACGAAAAAAGTTTGGAAGAAGTGGCTGCTGCTACGCTTCCACTACTCATCAATACGGGCATTCCCAAGTCAGTTTTCATTTTAAATTGGTTAAAATCTTTTTTTAATAACTCAATTATCGTTCTTCTCTCCTCAATTTATGCGTTTCTTTGTAGATACTATAATTTTTGAAAATATCGATTTTTTTAGCAATGCCTACGAGATGCTAATCGTCCGAGCCGCAGACAAAGGTTACGAGCTCTTCTTTGATGGCTTAGGCAACTATTGTTCTCTTAAAAATGGGACATCCGGTTTTCATACGATTATCGGTCGTATACCTCTCAACTCTGCGAATCCACAGCAGCAATGTAATAATTGCAAAATATTTTATACATTTTTCGAGAAAACACATGTATTCTTACAGCTGATGTTGCGAAAGGAATGCTTCACCGGAGCAAATACGCGCAAAAGCTAAGCATAACCATTCAGTCCGAAATGGAGTACGTTTTTCTTTGAAATTTGCAAATACGTGAGAAAAAGAAAAAATTAAAATTGCAGTGAGCTATATAACGCTGCAAATCTTCCGCTGATTGCTGATACTTTGAAAAAGAGAATCGGAGAAGAACTCATCACGCAACAGGACTTCCATTGCTGGGCCATCGTACGTCAATGGGCTTATCGTCCTT
Source organism: Caenorhabditis inopinata (assembly GCA_003052745.1). Taxonomy (NCBI): domain Eukaryota; kingdom Metazoa; phylum Nematoda; class Chromadorea; order Rhabditida; family Rhabditidae; genus Caenorhabditis; species Caenorhabditis inopinata. The sequence continues at coordinate 17,585,713 of AP018154.1, forward strand.
GTCCCACAATCAAATATTTGTCGTCACCATATAATTCTGCCAATTTGAGCAGCATCAACACTTTAAGCTATGGGAATAAGGGACGTTTTTACGAAGACTGCGAAGAGTTTCGCTTTTTTTTCTTTATGTAGTTGATCAATTACTTTGGAGTGTAACGTTTGTATTATTCTTCCATTCTATCCGATAAAAACTACGAGCCAGCATTTTTCGACAGTCCGCCAAACAGGCGCTTTTCAATTTCTAAGCGGGTGTCAACTCTACGTTTGTGGGGAAGATAATAATCGCGTTGATTATATTACTTACCTACTTACAAGGGAAGTTAGGCATAAAAAGTAACCTAACTTCCAGACTTATACAAAAACAGTCAAGTTTCGATAACTGCATTCTTGACGGCATTCTTAATTGCGTAGCTTAAGTGCGTACAAGTATGGAGGATTGCAGGGTATGATTCCGTCGGAGTGCCAATTCCATGAGCTTTATGAAGCTTAAAGGATGAATAATAAAGAATAATCCTTTACAAAGGACGTTGTCCGATACCTTTTTATTAGAAAAGTTGCAGTTCCAGAAACGTTTATTTTCAAAGTTGCCAGGATCAATAGAACAAGAAGAATAATAAGGTAGTGGTTGGATTGTCATATATGCAGTCATGATAAGACGATAAGTTAGGGATGAATAATTACAATGTAAACATTACCTTGAAGGAGACTTGAACTTCTTGCAGCGACAAGTTCCAGGCGGCGGCAGAGATCATCAGGATTTTCCTTTTTTCTAGCAATTATATTCAAATAAATAATGTGGGTGTTGGCGCTGATTTCCTCGACTATTTGTATCAACTCACTAAATGTTTTTGAAGACATATATATTTTTCGGCGCGGTTTTCGTGGCTTCACAACTGGAACTTTTTTTAACGTTTTGAACACTCAGTATTTTGGTGGGATCAAGTTTTTGTCTCACGATATAGCAGGGATTTTTTTTAGAAATGAGAGAAATCTCATTTTAAATTTATTCTTCATTCATTCATATATCATGTAAAAAGCTATTTAGTTCTGTGCGTTGTCCGGTCGGGCCATCTATTTATTTTTCAGTTCTACACTGTTCCACATGTAACGGCCAATTAGGTCAAAGTCCTCTAAAATATAAACGAATTGATAACTTCCACGTAATTTAATGTCGAGAGAAAAAGTCATTGGCCAGTTGAAACCGCGACGTCGTTTCAGGTTCGGAAAAAAAAAGAGTGACGCAGGTGTGAGAGCCGAAGCTAAGGCGATCCAGATTCTCTCGAGCTTGTATAAATATTGAAATACCGAAAAAAAATTACTAAAGTTGCAAGCCACAAAATCCACACCAAAAGTGAGCCAATCAATGACGTATTAGGAAAACAACTTACTCTTCGTCGTCTCCTTCCAACGGATCATGAATTCTGAGTTCAAGTTTAAAGCCAGTTAACTCAGAAATGTGAAATGATGCAGCAGAAAGCTTCCCTTTCTGACTAATAGTAAGCCACTTAATGCTAACCGAACGTAGACTTTTGACAAACTGAGCGTGGTTGATGACTATGCTGAAAAGCACGCGGTCACGAAAATGGAACAGAAACAAAAAATTACAGAAAAATGTTAAAATTTGAACTGGCTTGAATTTAGGTTTTAGCGCTTTCGAGAATACCGTGAGCTAAAATGAAAATTAAAGTTTGGTTGGAAAGGTTTAAAAAGGCTGGGCTTTAAAATATCGGAATTTTTTTCATATTTTATGTTCTCACACCGAGCATTTCCCAGTTTTAATGATTGCCCATTTAATATAAAAAGAAATCTTATTGATAAATGCTCTTTTTTGAGTTCGCTTTTATCAATTTGAGATAAAATTTGAAGATAATTTTCAGAAAAGCTCATTCAATTGTATAATATTAGTTTATTCGTTCTGAATAAAGAAGCGACACACACTATCAGGTTGAGTCAAAATACTTCTACCACTTAAAAACATATTTATAATCTAAATTTACTTATTTATTTCTAATATCAGTCAACATAATTTTCACTATAATTGTATTGACAATGTACTGCCAATTGATAGACAAGCCCCGCGGGTTACTATCGAAAAATGACTGCAGCTCGGTCTTGAGATTGTCTTCATTTCGAAATCACTTTCCATCCAAGAAGTGAGTCAGAATGGTGATAATAAGAGGGTCCGTAGAGTACGGGGGATGGGGTAGATCGTCCAGACTAGCTCCAGATACTACTGCCGAGTCACCTTCGCGGTTTGTGGTCCAGCGTTGACATGGAGGAAGTGAACTCGATCCATTTTCCTTTGATTTCTTCAGCGATGCCATGGATGCACAAAAGTACCCTTTCGGGTATAACTCTTTTTGGCGTTGGAACTCAAGAATACCCAGGTTCCAGTATTCATCCATAATGAAGGTTGACATTGAGTGACCACTTCTCATCCCCAGTAATCAAATTGTAAAGCCACGTCGTCATTCTTTTTTGTGACAAAAGAGAAGCTGCAACATCTTCTTTTATTTGCTGTTGGGAAGCCGACAAAACATTGGGTACCCAAATCGGCTGCTTCCAGGAGAATCCAAGATCGTGGAGGGCCCGATTGATGATATTTTGAAAGTGTCCAAGATCGTTTGCAAGACACCTACCCGACTGACGGGGGTCCTCTTTCACCAGTTCCAGTAGATCGTCTTCCTCAACTACCTTGTGACGTCCGTTATGTGGAGAATCACAACGCAGCCCCTCATATACCCCCACCATTGATTAGAAGCTTCTGTAAGTTTCTAGAAAAAATAGGAAAAGTATGCAGTACAATAATTTTGACTCGACCTAATAAATAGAGGAACCGGGGAAGATGAAAGGGGTGGACGAGAACAAATAACTAAAATGTCCTATTTGGGGCATCTTTGACCCGGAAGGCTGAATGTATATGTATGGGTTAGGACTCCAAAGACAATAGCTCCTAAACGCGTCGGGAATGGTTTAGGACCAAGCTCAGCACGCATTGATTTACACACACGGTTTCATATAGATAACGTAAGAAACATGAAAATTTATTATCTATCCGCGAGTACGTGATTTTTCGTTTAGAGGCGGTGTTTGGGTCTCGTTAGGGGATAGCGCGTTTTAACGCGCCAATTTAAACTCATAAGAAAGCGCACACTGCGTTTGTGATTTCTTTTCGAAAATTGAAGGGAGTATTGGAATTTTTTCTATTTATATTTTGCTTCGAAAATCATGTTTTTTAATTAATTTTTATTGTCAAATTTCTTGAACTGTTTATTAAACTGAATAAATCACAAACGCAGTGTGTGCGCTTTCTTACAATTTTTAAATTAGCGCGCTAAAACGCGCTATCCCCTAACGAGACCCAAACACCGCCTGTAAACGAAAAATCACGTGCTCGCGGATAGATAATAGTTCTATTCATTTTTAAGAAATAGGGGGTATTGGTTATAATCTTACAATTAGGTAATATGCGTAGAACAAGGAGTATACGCCTGTGAAAGAGCTTTTAAGATTATGCTTTAGGAGGGGATCACTGTATGAGCGGAAAAATACGTTACAACGCTGTGTTAAGTACCTGGTGAAGAGCAGGCGCTTCCAGCAGATTTGAGTTTATTGCCAAATATATAATTTGATGGGCAGTTTGCAGTTGTATCCTATGAAAGGACGAACATACACGTTATACAGGCGGATTATATATCAGACAACAAAGCAAATTCTAACTGAAAATCTTATGATGTACTTTTCATTTGACAAATTAAAACATTTTTCCCGGTTTTTTGAAATGGATGAAACTTTTCAAAATGTTCAATTTATACCCGTTATCGTAATTAGAAATTGTGGGAGGGTTCTACCTGTGATTTAAATAACGTCTGACACGAACAGATTCTGTACCGATAAGATCCACACAGCCGTAATCTAGGTCCATAATGGCGAAGCTGCGACGATTCTTCCTGGAAAAAAATCAGGGTGAACTTACAGTCAATTTGTCCCTTTAAAGAGAAAAACAAAAAAGCCTGAGGATTTTGGTTTCGATACCGACCAATAATTTTACCAGTTCAATGGAAGAAGTTATGAGGATGGATACAATAACTTTCGCTTTAATACTAGCGCTATTGGAAGTTAAGTACTCACGACAAATAACTCTCAAACGGCCCGGCCACAAATTGAAGTCGATAAATATCTTTCCATTCAAGCATTTTCAATATTTTTTCCATAGGCACTTCGGGCAACGATTTGAATATTTCCAAAAAATTGTCGGGAACATATACACCGGATGGTTTGCTCCCACTATTACGCGATATAATTTCTTCGGCGGGAAGAACGCAAAAACTTCTTTCGTATGCTAGAAGGAGAGTCCGGCCGATTCGAGAGTTCATAATAACATGTCGTAGTATAGCCATAATGCTGTTGATGATGCTTCGATTGCTTAAGATAAACGAATTAATAAAAAAAAACTAAAAATTACCAAAGTACATACTCAGCCATGTTTGCAGAGTGGTGATCATAAATTTTTCTAGACTCGACGACGTTAGAAAGGAAACCACTTCAAGTAACAACTTTAATATTTTCTCGTAATCAATTTCTTGTAGTGTCAGTATCTGCAAGTTAAGTATTGAATGCTTTATATTATCTATAAGATTTTTTTAAATTAAGTTTTAATAAGAATAATTCAAGTTATGTAGCATACCTCGACAACTTGTACCTATCAATGAATACTCGCATTGTTCAAGTGGCAAGGAACAACGGAGGCCCAACTTAGTATTTTAAAAATGTTTTGACCTGCTATTTGTTTTATTTTTGTTGATTTTTAATTTTTTCTATCAATTGAGGTTATATTTTTATGAAACGTCAAAAGCTAATTTTTCACATCAAACGTTGTTTTACGAAGCGTTTACTACGCTATCTATTTCTGCCTGTGGTAAATTTTTGTAACCGGAAGACACATGAATCAGGCTCTATCATTACCTGAGAAAAATTTCACATTTTAGAAAAAAAAGGTGAGGTTATACTTTCGTGGAGCGCAATAGCCCGGTTCCCATTTATTAGTTATAATTCAATGTGGTTGGTCCGGATCAGACAGAGTGACAAGCAGGGTGTTAGTGAATTGGAATAAGGCTCCCTACCAATTCCGACCTCGTCCTTACCTGGTGTAACCCCGGACGGGGACAGCAGATTGGAGAGAACAGACTCTAGTCTTATATTGAAGCGAGAAACGCTGGTTTTGATCACCTTTTCCACTCACACAACCAAAACTATTAAACAAGACCTGTAATAATGGCATTTGGATAGTGTTTAAAAAACTAAGAAAATATTCAGAAATCATTCAACGAATTATCATCTACTGCATTTGGGTGTCTTATCACTTTTCAGACTTATCAAGTTGATGGGCATAGATAGTTTCTCACGTTTTCCTTCCCTCAATTTTGCTTAAATGTAACAGTCGATAATAGAAAATATCTAAAAGTGACTAACCATTTTTCAGCCCGACAACGTCCATTTAAAGAAATTTAAAAAATTACAACGATACGGTTTCGTTTGTGAAGAGCAGGAGTGAAACCATACTAGCACTCATTTCGTTTCATCATCTTTGTTTAATAAAAGTTAACGAAACAAAGCGAGAAATGTCATAGACGCACAACTGCGCAGTAAATTTATTAATTTGATATATTTAAATTTTTCCTTTAAGGTAATAGAATTTTCCTCGGATTTTATGTCTGTTTTTCTCATTAAGGCTGTTCATTATAAATATAATATTAGAATATTTCATCATTTTAATTTGGTATATAACGACAATTCAGAGAAATAAGATGATCATTCGACTCGGCAAGTTCGTTTTGATAGTTCTGTTTTTATTTAGAGAACTACTTTTTAGGGAAAAGCTAGGTATTGAGAACAATTTTTGAGAAAAAAGCAGCGAACTCCCGGCGAAACGACGATGTAAGTTGGCGCCGTTTCGCCAGAAAAACTCGCTGAATTTTATTTTCCGTCATCACTAGTTTCGTTTCGAAAAAAGATTTTCAGAAAAAGCCAAAAGAGCGCGTTCCCGACCATACAACGATGTTGACCCACCACATATCCCTAGCTACTGCAATATTGAGAACACGGGGCGTCGGCTTTAAGATATCCTACCTAGAGTATCATAGAAATCCGATAGTACTAAACTCCTAGTTTAATTAATGGAAAACATATGGAAAACATGGAAATGGAAAACATTAATTGGAATGTTAGTTCTTGAACATCTCGTCATTATAAACAAACAAACTAAACAATTGAACTTGAAAATGCCAGCTTCTTGGAGGGCAGAAATTATTTTACTATTATTTTTTATGTGATGCTTGCAGTTGTTGTTTTCGTCCCGGCGTTTATTGGGTCTCGCCCTACAACACTGTTTATTGGGTCTCGCACTCGCACTCTCGCACTATTGGTATAAGTTGTGAAAATTCTGGTATACAATGGCAACTCGAGCTACAATCCTACAATGGTACAGCGATGGAGCGTACGAATAACTTAGCAAATTCAGAAATTTATCCGAAATTAGTTCGATAACGGAATAAAAATAAAATAGTCAGAATTTGTCGAATTTTTAAAATGATATTGTGATGACCGAAAATGTTGTTGACATGTTGAATTGAAAACGCGCCAGCAAGTATTATTGGCGGGTAAATTGCAAACTATTTGATTTTGATTTTCAATTGAAGACCCACAAGTTTACAAGTTTATTAGCACACTGGAATATGTCTAATTTTCTGCTTTGATAGATTGGTACATTAGATTCTCATTAAAAATTCCAGGGTTTTTTTTTATTACAGAGTTACCCAGACTACTCGATATTACTCTAATTAAAAAACGTGTGTATAATTACACAAAATAACAATCTGAACTCAATTTTATTAGAATCGAGGACTATGCCACCAACGCTACCTTAGAAACCGAAGGCGCCAAGGTCTTGAAACGCATACAGCAATTCTAAGTTGGTCAGCTCGGAACTTATTTAAACAGTTTGTCCAATGGTACCCAATTGCATAAATCATTTTTTAAAAATATACAGAGCGAACTGGCTTTAAGCTAATTAAAATGTTTCTTTTTTTTGTGGAAAGAAAAAACCGACATTTTGAGGAATGATTCGGCCGTTTGAGAAAATGAAGTAGATAATAATGAAATTGCCTTCCATTGAATGAGGACAATTCAGGTGACACCGTTAAACTCAGACAACACGGTGTTAATATAATTTTAAATCACGAGCCGAATTAGACAAAATAGCAATCAAAACGAAATTAATTTCAATCGCTATATATGCATAAACGCTTTGAATGCCTTCAATTTGCTAGTCTAATCAGATAGTTTATCATCTAATCGGGCTGCGCTACTTGCGAATTTTACTGCAACTAGATAAATATGGAGTTGTCTTAGTAACTGCAACGCCGATTTTTTCCTCTATAATATTACAGTGAAACACTCAAAAAGTGTGAAATTTAACTGAAACAATCGATTACAATTCTATAGATGCCATGACTTAATAAAAAACAAAATAAAAATCGGTTGACAAAATTACGTTTAATTTCCGCGCAAACGAACTTGCTGGCGCAGTAGTTGTACGCCGTATAAGATCAAGGCCAGATTTATCACAACAACGCAAAGCTTATCACATAAAATTTCAGAAAAATAATTATACAATCCGGCGCCATTAAACAAGCTGCTCAAATCAGAGACAATTCGGATGTGGCAAAGTTGAGAACTAGTCATGTTCAGAATAGGCGTAAGACAAGAGCGTTCCAAGATCTTGGCGCCGTAGCATTGGTGACATAGCCAATCGCGGAAAGGTGCCTGAAGCGAAAATCATAAGCAGTTAAAATTCGTCTGCATGTTTATTTTTGGCCCTTTTTATTCTTAAATATCTCTAAATGTGCTGATAAATACTCATTCTCGGGGTAACAACGCCGAGAAACTCACTGTTCCCTATTGCTTTTCTCTGATGTCATCTCCAAACTGAAGGAATGCTAAATATCAAGATAAATTAAATAAAGACTGATAGAAATGGCTTCATACGATTTGGAAAGAGCATAAGCCCTACCAAAACCGAGAATTAAATCAGTAATCATGCAACCGAAAACGGGGAAGGAAGGAAAGGGATAATGGTCAACTGTGCCGCACATGCTTCTTTCTTAAATTTTATTTCACTGTTCCGGTGACGGTAACGCGTTAAAATGGATTTTTCTTCATGAAATGGGCAGAATGCGCAGAAATTCGGCAAAAGGCGGAGCAGGTTGGCAACTCGCGCTTACCCGGAGATCATGCGATCATGTTTTTTAAAGTTTTGTTTCCTTTTCGCGGAATCGAGTAAAAATACTAAAGGGCACGAAATTGCGCAATTTCTCGGATTCCTGAATTTTCTTGAATTTTTAGCAAATGTTTGTATACCGTGTATTTATAGAATAAGGCTTCACTTGCATTACTCATATAATCATTGCTCATAATGTATCTTGATGCCACCAATTTTTGGATGGATTGAGAGCGTGCTTATTTTCAATTAAAATGAAAAAGCTGTGGTTTTTTCAATTAGGCAACCGCCACATGTTTAAAGCTCTTTTCTAAATTGTATTTCAACAATTTGATTGCTCCTATTGATTTTGGTAGAGACTCGCCCTAAGCATGATCTTTCCGAATCGTACGCTGCCTAAAGCCATGGCCTAAAAAACATGCGACATTCTGTAAATGTGTAAGCTAAGCTGCGCGAAATCAAACAAAAACGTGTGCACGAAACTGCGCAATTACTCGGTTTCTGGTAGTATCTTATTAGCTAATTCAAGCTGTATTTTTTTAAAACTCCGAAATTTTCAACCGCTTTTTAAATAGGGCCAGTAAAAAATGCATTTCTTAAAATATTTATTTATCCTTGTTTGCAAGGAATTCCTTATTGTTTACGGGATTAATTTTTTTTTTGAGTATCACATTCTTGAATTACTTTTGGAAATGTTCACACATATTGAGTTGTCCAATAGCCAAACCACAACTATGAGGAAGTTATTATAGACAATGATGAAGCATTTCTTTAAGAATTATTTTTCGGCAGATCCAGAGTTGGAAAAAAACTGTTGAAAAACACAAAAAATACGACTCAAATAGTGTTATATTAGCATGGCCTGGCCCTCTGCTTGAAAATGAGGTCATCATAAAACAAAGAGAGCGCTCGACTTTGAAAAAATTAAAATTCCATTCGAGACCCATACTGTAACACGAGATGCTAAACCTAAAATGTTTCTTAATTCATTAAAGCCTTCTCTCGAAATTTAACTTAAGGACGTGCTTTCTGCTATTTCCAGAAAATGAATGTGGAAGAATACTTTCCAGAAGGAATATCTGAAATACATCATGATGAAACCCCGCGTGAAGTTCGAATATCGCATAATGTAAGTGGTCTTCGTTCCTGCATTCAAAATTTTCTAAATTCAGGAACCAGATGTGTTTCCCGTCGCAATTCATTGTCATATTTGCTACAAAACCATCAGCAGTGCAATAAACAATTTCGATTTTGCAAAACCATGCAATTGCCAGCTGTAAGTTATTAATTATATTCTCAAATTTCAAACGAAAATATATTCCAGAATGTTTGTCCATGCAGAGTGTGCAGCTAAAAATAGGAAAGCATTTGGAGAAGCTAAATGCAGCAGCTGTGGTCACGATAGCACAATTCCTAGACCTGCAAATGTGCATCAAATAGAAAAAGTAGGTTGCTCGAGGATAGAAAGGGCTTGTACTCACTGCAACGAATCATTTTTTCAAGGAAAAGGAAACACATTTAGAACAAAAATAGAGCCATGTTTTTGCAGGTTTGTTTTTAAATATAGAAATAGGAAATTTAGTCATTTACAGAAAGGTTTACCACTTAGGATGCCTGCGACAACTAATCGAAAGTAAAGCAGTATGTTCAGATTGCCATGTAGTTTTCATCGGTTTCAAGCCGGCTACATGGAAGAATTTTTTCACAACATACTGGCGTTGGTACACTCTTTACTTGCTACTAATTTCTATTTGTTCTACCGTTCTCGTAGTCGCTGTAAGAAACTCATTAATCCTTACGAAGGTTGATAAAACAAAGGAGAGCTTCGTCAGAGAAATACGTAAGTTTTTTATTTGAAATATTTGTTATTGTGCTCATTTCAGTTCTGACCCTGATCTCTCTATTCTTTTTTATTGTGATTATCTCTGCCATGTTAATAGTGATCAAGTACACGATTATAACTGCTGTTCCTGAATTTAAATCTACGCACGGAAAAGTTGTCCTAAAACCGTTCAAAACTAGGAGTAATGCATTGCAAGCAACTCCATTTCAGCATTTACAAGAGAAAGAGTTCGAGGATATTCCACTGAATGAACTGAGAAAAGCACCTGCTGAAGATACCGTAAGAGAAGACGCTCGTACCGGCGAAAATGACGATATGACATTAGGACAGCACATGTTCGGAGTTTACGCGACGCATCAATCCTCTTCCACTCCTATCGAAAAACCGTTAATAGCGTTTGCTTTCAACTCTGCATAATATTCTTATATTTACTTCACTGTCAAATAAAAACCAACTAGTTTTGTACCGGAATGGTATATTTCATTAACAAACTTCGTTTCATTGTTATATAGTTATTTTTATATGAATGGGTTTTTATTTCGTGAAATTATAGTTTTGAATTTATATTTAATCTGTTATAGCGCAGATGTAAATCTGAGTATATTCATATTAGTTTACTAATTATGCCGCTTTCGTCTTTAGTGATTAAACCGGTGATGGATGTCGACGACTTGGAATTACTACAAGAAGAACGCAATGAACAGCCAATCAGGTATTTGCCGAAAGTGCTAAACGGTGGAATTTCTGGCGTTGTCGGAGTATCGTGCGTGTTCCCAATGGATCTCGTCAAAACACGACTCCAAAATCAAACGGGAACTGCCACATATAATGGAATTGTCGACTGCTTCAAGAAATCATGGCAAGCTGGTGCTCCAGGAAGATTGAATCAAATAGCTGGAATGTATCAAGTGAAACACTTCAGAATAAATATGAATCGAGCCAAATTTTAATTTCAGGGGGCTTCAGTGAACATTTTTTTAATCACTCCCGAAAAGGCCATAAAGCTGGTTGCTAATGATTTCTTTCGACATGCATTAATGAAGGACCGATCCGAACGATTATCCACACCTCGAGGAATGCTTGCTGGAGCAGCGGCTGGGTTCTGTCAAGTTATAATCACAACGCCCATGGAGCTTATTAAGATTAGAATGCAGCAATCATCCGGCAAAGTAAAAGCTACCGAACTTATTAGGAATTTGCTAACTAAAAATGGGGGAATTCGAGCCCTCTACCATGGTCTTGGACCTACTCTGGCAAGGGATGTTTCTTTTTCTGCCCTCTATTTCCCACTGTTTGCGTTTCTGGATGGCTTAGGTCCTAGAAGAAAGGATCACTCTGGTTAGTCTTTGTTTATCCTTTGGGAAATTTTAAAAATTCGTGTTTAGGAGATGCCGTATTTTGGGCAAGCTTCGTGTCTGGTCTGAGTGCTGGCGCAACTGCTTCGTTTGCAGTAACCCCGTTTGACGTGGTAAAAACAAGAATTCAAACTGGTAACTCTATTTACACCGGAATATTTCACGCATTTTATCGAATCATGATGGATGAAGGTATCAGTGCCCTTTTCAAAGGAGCGATTTGCAGAATGATGGTCATGGCGCCTCTGTTTGGAATTGCACAAACCGTCTACTATGTCGGAATAGCAGAAAAACTTCTCGGCTTAGAAAAAGGATCACGAGTATAAAAAAAATCCTCTTATATATTTGATTCACCAATTAACATTGGGGTTATTTCACGTGAAAAAATTGTTTCTCTTTTTACATTTTGGCGTTCAGGCATATATCCTATGATATTAACAGCATGTGGAAGATGTACTCCGTATCGGTCTTCTCACAAAACATGGGGCTACTGTTGTTTTTTTTTAATAGATAGCAGCACCTTTTTAATAAAGTTTAGCAAAGCTTTTATATGGAATCTCAATGCATTTTAACAGAAAAATCAGCTTATCTGGAAAGGCGCGTTTAACTTGATACCACTTTCCTTTTTTTTTGAGGATTCGAAAATGAAAATCCGAAGTGTTCGTCCGCGTCTGTTCCTTTTCCGTTTCTTGAAAAAGTGTAGAGAATAAATAACTTTACGTTATTTATCCCGCCAGTATTCTTCATTCAATGCTTTTAGTTTTATTAGTTACTTTTTCGAACGTAAGTTTAAAATAACATTCAACAACAAAAACTTAAATAGATACATAAAATTGAAAAGAAAAAACTAATTTGTCAAAGCCTTTGCCAAATCATCCGCTCTTTTCGATGCAGCAGCCACTGCTTCAATGACTCCAGACCGAAAATTGTTTTTCTCGAGTGTCCTGACTCCTTCCATTGTTGTGCCTCCAGGAGAACAGACTTTGTCTTTAAGCAGTCCAAAGTGCTGGGAGTTGATGTCGAAACCAGACTCCGAATTTAGAAGCATCTGAGCAGCTCCCAACACTGCCTGCGCTGCTAATCGCTTTGCTTCAGATCTTCCTAAACCTTGTGCAACAGCTCCGTCCGCAAGTGATTCAATGTACATGAAGGTCCATGCAGGGCTGCTTGCTCCAATAGCCGTTGCTGGATTGAAACACCTTTCCGGAATAATCTCAACTGTCCCAACACATTCAGCAAACTTGTAAGCGTAGCTTATGAGAAGTTCTTGACTTTCAATGTTTTCTTTTTTTTCGTAGCACATTGTTGAAGCACCTGCTCCGATAGAACTAGCGACATTTGGCATCAAACGGACAATTGTGGTATCTCCAGTCGCAAACGGTAACTGGAAAAGCGTTTGGAATTAAGAGAGAAATAATTCCAGAAACAGTGTATGGTAATATTATTCAAAAATGTTCTGAATTCAACCAAAATTTCACATTATTAATAAAAAAGCATTCTTATCATAGGATATGATATTCGAATCAAATTTAAAGAATTATGTATCCATTTGGGAGCACGCCGATTCTTTACAGTAAAAATTGGAAACTGGAAAAATCTCGGCAACGGATGTTCAAGCAAAAGTATAATCCTATTTCTTATAATACGAAAAAATTTAAGATCTCCAAGCTGTCCAAAACAAGCAGTTTCTCCCACACAGGAATCACCAACACCTTTAATACGGAGTTGTCTACAATATTCGCACTCAGGCAGCATCATATTAATCGAAATGCGGTAAAATTCGTAAACGAAGTCAAGTTGAATTGATAAACTATTTAACTAGACTAGCATACCGTCTAATTAGACAAGTTTCGACTACATATTTATGCAACCATCTCGAGGATATTCAAAAGTAAAGCCGACTGTATCAACGGTGAATGGTAGCCAATTTAATGGGCTGCGTGGCGTAAGGCATGGGACCAAGGTGCACTTAAAAAGGGACAATCCGGAAAATCTCGAAGCAGATCTCATTGATTGAGTAAGGTGGCGTTTTCGTACTCACGTTTTTGTAGAGGATATTGAGTGGAACTCCAGCCATAACCGATATGATGAATTGAGGTCTTGAATTCTTGGGCCAACTCGAGGCAACCTCACCAAAAACTTGCGGTTTCACACAGATTATATAGATAGCTGTCGGATATTTTTCTAGCATTGCGGGTGTGTCTGTGTACACATTTCGATATCCTTGACTTCTCCATTTTTCCGCAGAATTGTTTGTTTGCACACTGATAATAATTGAATCTTTTGGAACAAACTCTGTAATAAATTTATATAAATAACCACTCGCCAAGTTCCTGGTAGAAAAAGAAAATTCTCATCGGTTCTGATGGCCCACCTTCAAAGGTATTTGCCTAATTTTATTCAACTTGCATATTCATATTGCATAGAAACAGTCTTTTTAATAATAGACTGACAAAGAACTAGTTGATTATCTTATTCGGTATATTTTTGAAGGCGCCGTGTTGATTGAGGGAGGTGGGCACTTTTCTGCAATTTTGCCAATGTTTTTGCTACGTTAAATTTTGCGAATAGCACCAGCGATTTTAATACACTTTTTTATTTACAAAAAATATGTCGAAGAAAACTAACGAATGGATATTTCTTTTCAATTTCTGGACATGTTTCGTATAATTTCGCTTCTTCTTGCTTCTCATGCTGATTGAAATTCTCCGCTGTGACGTCTCTGAATCACTAAGACAAATGAGAAGCGGTGTTTTTCCCGGAACTATTCACATATCAACGCATTCATCAGGATGAGACTTCAGCAAATCGGCAAGAACGCTTAAGTCACTCAGATTTCACCTACAAACTCTAATTTTCAAAAAACCAAAAGCAATTTCCCATTCTATTAACTGGTTCTGCTTTTTTGTTTCGTGATTTTTCTGGTATCCTGGCATAAAGGGCTTCGGTTATTGGTTTTTTAAATAGGCTCATTTCAGCGAGATACGAGTCGAATTTTTCAGACATTATTTCTGCGAAATCGGGCTATCTAGCGAAAGAGCAAACGAGCTCAAGTCAAAAGCCCAGTAGCCAAGGACATTTTAGAAAAATATTGACTGTGTATATCGTTGTTAAGACAGTTTTGTAGATTTTGGGTGTTTTGTTCTACACTTCTACACAAGTACCCTGCGACCTCCTAAGGATATTGTTGCGAAGAACTCAGGAAGCCACGATTCCATCCCGCATATCAAGGGCCGTAAGAGGCATTCTTTTGAGTTATTCAAAAAAAAAAGTCCTGGACAGACAGACGGAAACTCAGACGGAGCTATCCGCTTAATAATAAGTAGATTATATCATACGACATACTATACTGCTTGAAGTATTAGAAAATATTTCTATCGTTCTTCCGTTTGTCCTGTCTTTAGTGTTAGGTCCGTCGTGTATCTGGGGAAAACGGTATTGAAAAAATTTCATGAGTTGTTAATTTCAGGTTTTGTTAAATTCGCATCATCGTAGTTGTTAGATATGTGAGGGCTTCGCCACAAGCAACGAAAAAACGCAAAAGACGAAGAAAGATTGCTGTCACTTCGAACGCCTTTACCCAAAATTCTTGAAATATTCCTGTTGTTCAAATATTTTCGAACAAAAGCATTTGGGTGTAAAAATTCAGAAAGGCCTCGAGCTATGCCGATTTATGAAGTATGATTTATAATATGTATTCCACGATAATAGCACTAACTTTTGGTCTCACATCCTTTGATTAAAGCACTGGCCATGTTTCCACCACCAATAAATACAAGTGGCGTTATTTCAGAAGACCCGTTTGTTGATTTGACGTTAACACTCATGTCTTTGCCTGAAATTGAACATTCCTCTCGAATTAAACGAGCAATTTTAAAGTTTCAAGAAATTAGAGTTTGTGATGGCAGCGATTTGCGATTGCCCATTAAACAAAATTTAACAATAAATAAATAGTTTTAAAAGATTAAAGCGAACTAGTGCAATTCAGAATGTGAAGAATGGTCTGTCGATGTTTAAATCTGCCAAAAAAGCAGAACCACTATTGCGTTTGATATAGATGAGAAAAAGGTATCATCGAATCGTCACCGGAGGAAACAATACGGAGAATTTTCATTGGGAGATTTTTACTTTTTTTCGCAGATTTTCGAGTAAACATATTTTATAAGTTAATATGCTACAGATTGTTTGAACAAGTAATTATTGGCTGATTCGGATGAATTCAAGGCATTTTGAAAAAAAGATTCCGAGAATGAATGTAGTAAAACTGTCAGAATTAATACGGCGAAACAAGAATAACTGAGTACTAGAAAGAGAAAGGAAGCGTCGTCAGCAATCACGCTCTATTAGACGTAGAATTATTTTATTTTAAATTCGTATACTTCATTTAATTGTAAAATAAATGCTATTTTTCCGACATTTCCAATAAAATTTAGCCTGAAAAACAATTCATGCGTAAATATATTGCAAGAAAACGCCTGCAATAAACATGCATACAATAGTATTTCTAAAAGTTTTCGTTTGGTGTCAAAAAGTATTCTAATTAGTGGGATCAGAGTTATTGTTCAAGAAATCCATGAAATAAATTCTATTATAAAAGCAGTACTATTAAAGAAGCAAGTATAAAACAGGGTTTTACTCTTTGAAGACTGTTAAATAACGGTCTTCCCAAAACACTCAGCGATTTCTACCGGTGAAACATCAGTGACAGAGGAAACTGAGAAACATTTTTAAATAAAGGAAATGCACATGCATTAGCTGGAGAAATTTAAACGTTCCTGAACGTCTCGAGACTACAAAATTCCAATGATTATGCATAAAATTTCTAGAAAAAAATAATAAAATTATTAAACAATTCACTTAAGCTTTGAAAACTGCGCCAAACATTATAATCGCACATATTTCAAAAGGGTACTATTTCAGGATAAATTTAACTCGTCTGAAAATCGAAGAATTAGACAAATCTTGCTTCCTGTGTCAAGAAGTGCTCGCCATCCTTATGTGTTTTACTCTTTTAGGTCACATAAATAATTCGCAACTAGCATTAATAAAACAAATAGAAAAGAAAGTTGCAGAGGCAAGCACACGCGCCCGGAACTAGTCACACATCAACGCCTTCATCATGATGTGGCTCTTCGCAGCTAGAATTTTCTAGTTAAGAACGAGGGTTCTGATTTTTTTACCAGAACTCTTCTTTCAACACCAGAGCAAAGCCACGATATGATGGAATAGCATAGGCAGCAATTATTCAAGAAGATGCCCTTAATTTGATTCTTCGGCGTCGATGCACGCTTTCAAACGAGTCGGCGCAAATTCGACAGTGCACCGCAGATGGTCGGCTTCAAAATATTTCCAGACCTTAAGCAGAGCCACCTTCAGAGGCTTCAAATTCGGATAAGAGTGAGTCATGACATTCTGTTCCAAGAATCCCCATTCTCGATGAAGGATAAAAGGTCGCCTGCCAAAGTGGCTAGCTACATGCGGAAGTAAGACACCCTTCCAACCGGTATTTTGGTACACCTCCGAGTTGATCTTCACATTTTAATCAATGAAGATTAATGGAGCTTTGCCTTCGGATGTGAATCCGGCCCATACTAAAGCCGATTGTGGAAACATCTGATTGAATGCCAGGCGATGTTTTGGAGACTTGTATTGATCTTTTGGAAGCCGTTTGCGATGCTTCTGGCGAATCTTATAGGCAAAGGGCATCTTTAAGCGCTACATCAAAATGTGAATGATTTGAAGAAGACTCTCCGAGAAGAATGGGATAATTTGTGAGGTCGAATTAAGCAGCAATAATTCATAGTATTTCATTAGCATCTAAATGAAAATTTTGTTGAATTTCATGTCAAACTGAGCAATCTGAGCGTGATTTTGTTCGATAATTCAAACGATTTGCTGTAATTATAGACCACCTGTATAAACTCCTAATGTGGAGTTTATCTTTTTTTTGCTTTGGAGTTGTAGTGGCGCGGAAATGACGATCTAAAACTTGGGTAATTAAACCGTTTATTAAAAATAACAAAGAGAAATATATAAAAGGTTAACATAAATCAGGAACAAAAAAAAAGGCTTTAGGAAGGACAATTTTTGGAGAAGAAAAGCAATGGTAAATATACGTCGCTTCCTTTCGAGCCGAGATATTACAGCTGAAAGCGCGTGTGCGCCTTTACAATTATGGTTAGGATAACAAAACAACATTAAATAAAACCAGGTTTTTTGAGAAGTATGAAATAAATATATAAAATGGGTTAATCGTATATTTTCATAGACCTCCATTTTACTTTATTATTCTTTCAAGATTTTTTTTTACTATTTCCAGTCGCTGACAATGAGGACGCTTTTCAAGCCTATCCAATCATTCAAATTTCAATATTTATTATGGACAATGATCAAGTTCTGGAATAGATTAAGAAGAAACTGATCAGCTTTCCCGAACGATCTATATAGCAGTTTCCTTAATTCATATTTCTACAGTAACTTCATATTGCTTTTCTCATCGGAACACAAAGGGTTGTTAATCGCCTCTCATTTTCTAATCATTCGAAAGAAGATCAAGTCGGCGGCCCGCTGATACCTATCGTTTTTTGTGGCTCACACCTTTGCGGCAGGCAGCAAACCGCCGACTCCTTCTCCATAGTTCGCAAACACATAATTGCGCTCAATTATATTTCGGGTGCCTGCTCCGCCTCCTGAGCTGGGAAAAATAGTTGGGGAGCACACACAAAAACACGACGTCGACCGTATTTCGGCTGATCGCCGCCCGCCGGCGAAACCACTTTTTATCATCTCCCTCCACCGTTGGCGTTCACTCGTGGAAGCAAGGGCCAGTCCATATCCGTCAGCGGCAACTCACTTTTGAAATTTCGAGCAGCCTCGCGCGATTGGCGTTTCTCCTTCCTCAATTTTCCATCAGAATTCGCGTTTCCTCTGTTCTCTGATGCCCTAGCGATACGCCTCTTTGAAGAGGTCAAAATGATTTATAACGCGCATTAAACTTTGTGCAAAACTCCACATTCTTAATAATTGACAATTGACACCGAAACAAGAAATGTATTTAAATATTTTCGTGTAATACCGAAATGCGAAATAATGGCTGAAAAATGTGCTGCTCACCATTCTCTCTTGCTTCTGTTCTGGTTGGGCGATTCGGAAATGAGTGGAGAGAGCACTGTGGGTGTTCACCGTCAATTGACAAATACGGCTTACAAATGAAATATTGAAACTCGGCTATTTTTTTCAGTGGAAAAACTTCAATACGTCCAATTGATTATCTCCTCAGAATCTTGTGAATCATAGAAAACTTCATTTTCTACTAGAAGCTCACTTTTTTTGGTAACAATTTGTTTTTAAGACTATCATCTACCCATTTAAAGCTCTCAAAATTGAGTTCTCTTTGAAAAAATCACCGAAACTTTGTCGTGATCATCACATATTTCGTTGATTTTAGAGAATCTGTATGCATAAAGCGTACAGGAAAGTGGTGGTCGTCTATAAAAATTATTTTGTATTTTTGCAGAATTCATTTCCCAATTTCTAAAATAATCAAACACGCGTTTTTTCAACGGAAAAAAAAACCAAATTTTGATATTTCATTGGCCGCTACTGCTACCACTACAGCCAACATGTAATTTCTTCAGAGGATTTTCACTAGTCCCGTATGAAAAAGAAGTGTCTCTCGAGGTCGGGGCTAGCAAAGTATTTCGACGATAATCGCCTGAAGAACTGGCAAAACCTGAAATTGAAGGCTGGAATTGGCTTCTATTCAGTCAAATGCACAGTTTTGTTTCATGACAATGATTGGTGCTATGATTATGTGGAAACAGTCTTCTAGCGATGCTTTTACTCGTGTGTTACAGCAGCGATATAGTACTACAAAGTATACCCTCCTCCCCCCCCCCACCGAAAAAAAGGATGATCTTTACAAGATTAGAATAGAATAGTGCTGTCGACCTACCACTTGTTCCCTTTTTTCAAGCCAACTCGTGAACACGCCCTCCCAATTTTTTTCGCCGTATTGTCTCGGTCCATGTTGTCTCGTTGTCCTTAGCATCGGATTTCACAGATTTCGATAAACTGCTCACGCAAAAAGCAAAACGCAAAAAGTGTCTCGAATAAGAGAGAAATGAGATGGAAACCGTATAACTGACCCCGTAATGAAGCAGCGGCAGGCCGAATGTTTGAATAGAGAGCATGTCACTCTAAAGCACTTTTTGGAAATTTTAAAAAATTAAATTTATTTATTTATTTATTTTATTGTTATTAATCTATTAATGTGTAATTTGGAAACATCGCGTTCGCTATTCTTTCCTAAGAAGCGAGCAATTCTGGTTATCAATGCTATTTTGGCACTTAGCTGCTCAATCTTAGCATTGCTTCCCAGCATGCTGTTCGTCATTATCCAACAGATTCAGAATACGTTTATCTTGTATTTCTAGATTCTACGTGAGAGCCCCATTCACGGAATCTAACTAGTAACTTGGCTGAAATTCTGAAACTCTGTCTTTTTTACTTTCACTCAACCCCTGAAATCCCTATTTTCCATAGACTGTACGCTTCACACTCGTGTTGCCAAAGGAGCACAATCTCGATGGAAGAATCAAATATCCGCTTTTTCATCGAGTGTCGCCACACTCACAACTTGTCATTTTCCTCTTGTAATCGACTAGCGCATCCGGTTCGCCACATAATTTGTCGGCGGAGCCACCCTCTCAAGATGACCTCCTGGAAGAGTTGCCGCCTCCGCCGCCGCCGAGCCGCTTAGCACTCTCAAGTTTTTGATCATGTTTTCTACACTTGTTTACATTTATCCCACATTTCTTTCCCATCGGCTCTTCAGGCATCTGCATCGTCACATACATACATTAACAGTTTTTTTGTCTTTAGAGCTAATTGATGATCAATACTGCAACGGTTGCGCCTCCAGAAGTCACTAAACCCGCTGAGAATAATGGGTCGAGAAGTAAAAGAAGACGATATTTCGCAAATGGAAGAAGTCGAACAATTGAATTATCGACTCTCGCAGAGATTGATGAGGAAGAGTTTGCAAAGTCCGGTAAGCCAATGAACTGTCGAATTTCTCCTAAAAAGAGCCTTCAAGAAGGAGCTTCGTCCCAACCAGAAGGAGCTTTAAAAGTGCTCACAACTCAAGATGACATGTGCATAGGAGTCACAGGCGGAAGCTACAAATCACTGAAACGTGGATCTGTAAAAGCACAGGCTCTGAAACTCAGTGAACGACTAGCGCAAAGAGGTACTCCAAAAGACTTCATTCTCTCCATAATGACAGTTTCCAGTCGCCGCTGATAACCTAGCAAAAGAGCGAGAAGAGAAAAGTGAGATGGAAAAGCAAAGCTGCTCGAATCCAGTTGCTGTGGACGTGAAATTGAGGAGGAATCTCACGGAAATCCGAAGAGATATCAGATGCTTCGAGGTAATGATGTCTTATGGAAAACTGTAAAGTTATAGAGAGTTTCCAGTCTTTTTTTGGAAAACTCCACCTTACAGTACCGGCCATAAAGGTATCAATTGTCTTTGTCCAAAAATCACCATACCCCAATGCTCTTCTTGCCGGTGCTCGAATGGTCGAATGGCGGGATGGTGATTTTTAGACAATGTAATCAGAAGCAGGTAGCTTATATGTCTGAAAGAGCTGAAAATGCATCTGGAGCAAGAAAGATTGTGGGCAGCGACAGTGACGTATATGATACCTTTATGGCCGGTACTATACTTGCTCAGTTCTCGAAACGTTTGTCGTGCTTCCAACGTTTTCCCTCAAATTTCATCTCGTTTTCAATGAAATAACAGTACATAAACAAGTGGGGAGCGATAAAACGGAATGAGGTGTGCATTCCGAAAGACGTTCAGCGTCGGTGTTTGCTTCCTTCCTCCGTCGTTCCACACGTACCTCGGCTCTCTCCCTTTCCGCCGCCATCTAGTGACAGTTTCCCCTGTTGGTCTAAGCTCCCGCGTTCACTAGTGTATTCATCTCCATATCGATTGTCGCTTCTTTGGCTTTTTGCCCAGACATGGCGTCCACTTATTCTTACGCAGACTTTAACAAGATTTTTAACGAAACTGTCCCGAAAACGGAGCACTTCCCTGTTGTGGTGAGAAAAATGAGATTATTGAAGCCGATTGATCCAGTGAAAAATGAAATGTTTTCAGACAACCACAGGATTTTCGACACCGCAAGATTGGCCAGCACAGCCACATGAATTCGCGCCAAACTGCTCTATTCCAATGCAAAGGTAAATTGTTTGATATCTCTGATTTTCAGCCGTTTTCCAAAGCTGAAAAGTCATGATTAAGGCGATATTTTCAAATTAGCATCCAAGAATCACGAAGCGCATTTCAATGTTTTAATTCTTCATAATACAAATTAATTCGTTCAGAATAAAAGAATGACGCATGATGAGTAGAGAAACCGAGAAGCAAAGTGGGTTAGAAGGGAACAAATAGGGAGAATAGCACATTTGAGCCAGCCTTAGCCGTGCAAGTCAAGTGGATAGGGTTAGCATTACGAAGGGAATAGCCCACAAGCGACGCAAAGCCGGCACAAAGGCTACACAAACGGTTCACCCTCATCACATTGTCTCTTTTCATTATCAAAAATAGTGCGCTGCATGGGAAATTGTGAAAATAGTACTTTTCTTCGCAAATTATCACTTATCAGAAGTTAGCCCCAAAAGCGCTTTTCACGACAAAAAAAATGAATTTCTAAGATTTCAACCATATAAAATACCAAGCAAGCTTGAAAATAAGCTCTAGCTCATGCGCAACTTTGAAAGCTTTTCCGTAGTTCTCTCGAAAGATGTGAAATTTTTTTCAAACCTATAATAGAGCTGGTTGCAACGTCTAGCGTTAGCATCAGATTAAAAAATATTCAAAAAACGGGAATGGGAGTTGTCTGAAGAGCAAGAGAGCACAGCAAGAGTAGAATGCAGTGGCGCAGGTTTACAAGGTGAATCTTAAAAGGCCTAACAAGGAACCCAAATACGTTTCAGTGGCGCCGCAAATCTCTCCATATCGCGCTCTAGAAAACGCGTGAACTTAACTGAGCAGCAACATGAGCTGCCGCAAACTCATCGAGAAAAAGACAGAAAGCTATACCAATCAAAAATGAAATTGCGAGAACCGGAAACATGACGATCATTATGTACCAGTGATGTAAGGCTTCCACGAAAGACGAAAACAAAAGGTCGTCTTCGTTCGTCTTTCAGTTCGTCTTGCATTCGTCTTACGCAATAGATAAGTTGTCAACACACTGCGTCAGACGAAATCAAGACAAAGAAGAAGACGAGACAAAGACGAAGAAATTTCGCCAAAATGGAAGCCTTACCATTCATCATCGCATAAAGTAACTCAGAAATGCCGTAGCGCTTTCAGATTGACACCTAAGTCCGGGAAAACAGCAAGCATGGCGCGTTCTGCACCAACCTTTGGCAAACAGACGCGTGTAAACTCACTTTAACTAGAAATTTTCAACGAGCATGTTACAGCCTTATCCTGCGATTCACAAAAACCAAAAGCATTTTATATAATATTTAATATTCAAATGAACGTGAAAATTTCACCAAAACCGTATAGCTCTGAAAGCGATCAATTGTATAGGCTGAAATTCTGTGAAAGGTCTATTCAATCAGCGTTCTAGCCGTTCTATATCTGTTTTAAGCATTTTATTTGTTCTGAAAGAAAGTTGCTATACTTTATTTCAGTCTCTGTTCGTATTGTATTGAACTCGATGGATGCTTGGTTCATTTTTTTTCTTAAATTAGCTCAAATATTTTGTTTTTGTTCAATTAAAATGACATTCGCTGACTCCATGAACGTGTCTGAAACTGAAACTAGTCTAGAACAAAATTTCTGCAAAAAAAAGAGAAGCCAACAAGCTCTCTCTAATCTCATATTACTCTTCAGACATCCAATTTCGCGATCAGCTTCATTTGCGGCTCCCACACCTCTGATCGTGTATGGAATTCCACAGCACGGTGATCGAATGTCAATGATCGATGGAAGATGTGACAGTCGACTCGGTGAATACACGATGCCTCTGTATTACGTGCCCGCCCCTCCGCCGCATCAACCAATGTTTCTCTCGTATCCAGCTTCATCCAAAGTAGGAATGAGTCATTTCGATCAGCCGGGTATGGTTATGATGGCAGGCCATCCAGCGCTACAGTATACAGAAGTGCCGATCAGGCGAAAAATGAAGTCAGCGGAGCCACATAGGAGAAAATCGTGGTGCTCGCGGATTTGCTGTGCTGGATTTGCACAGCTACTATGGACAATTGTGTGCATTATTTCATTTGGGATCATCGCTTCCTTGATTTTAGCATTATGTTATATGTGATCCCATGATTTATTAACTTGTATATACTTTGAAATCAGCAACAAATCGAACATTCCGACATGAAATAAATAAAGATCAAAGATTATAGTCGTTTGTTGAATAGAAAAATGACAATTATTTGGACGATAAGGAAGAACGCTTCAATGAATGAAGCTATGGAGACTCCAATGAGGACACTGAGAATTCCACCCAAATAGGACATGAATTGGTGGAGCTGGAATTAAAGATTCATGAAATTCAAAATGAATTTGCGGCTCACATCCATTATTGGACTTTCGCTGTATATCATATAATCCAGCTTAGGGAGCGCGATTCTCAGAATAACCGAGTCGTAGTGCTTTTCATAGCATGCCGTCTTATTGATGAATAATTTGTCGCAGTCAACTATCTATAATTTGTCGGTGTTTGGTTTTCGTTATTTTTCTAAAAAAAGAAAACAAAGAAGCCGACCTTGTTGACATACGGTAGTCTGGATAGCTTTGCAGAGTAAACAATCTGAGAGCAGGGTAGAGGGCAAGTGCACTCTTTCCACGTCGATGGATCTCCTTTCGAGTCGACGAACTCGTCAACGCATTCCTCTAAGAATCAACAATTGTCAGTTGCTAATCAAAATGCGATCGTACTCTGCGTAATGTTGCACGAAACGCCATTGGAATGCATTGGGTACCGCGGGTCCATGCAACTACAAGTCTCATTGACTACATCTTGGTAGCATGACCGGAGACATCCCTACGGTAGGAGGAAATAAAGCTGAGTTGTGCTATTAACGCTAACTATTGGGTTGAGGAATAAGTTCGTAGAGTTTTTATAATATCTTCTGTTTCACAACAATTTTGTTGTTTTTTGGCAACGTGTATATACAGGGTGGCCGCTAATTACCCGCACACGATAGAACGGCTACGGCTACAAAACCGGAACCGAAAATCAAAGAGACTTGGGAATAAACAAAAAGTTTATTGAAATGATAACAAAAAACATAAATTAATCTTGTTCCATGCGGTCACCTCGATTGCGGATGACAGCCCGAAGACGTCGCGGGTAAGCATCAACTGTGGCACGCAGGTAATCGGCTGACGATTTGTCCCATTCCTTGAGCAAAGTCTTCTTCAGAGCAGCCACACTTGAATGAGGTTAAGCATTGACCTTGCTCTGCAAGACCCCCAACACGGAGTAGTCCAAGGGATTCAGGATTCCGAGCTGTTTAGCAATCGTTGCTCCACTGATTCCGGACTTGAACAAATGGATAATGGTAGCACGGTGTGGAGAAGCACGTGCTAAAACAAAACGTATGAAGCTGAAACTTGGGAAAATAGTAAAAAAATACATGAATAAATAAAAAAATTGAATTTATCCGCCCGACTGATGCGTCAATGCTTGTCTGCTTGGCGCGGAACCCGTGTGCGGGTAATTAGCGGCCACCCTGTATTTATCTGATAGCGCTTTTTCTGCTCTACAAAACAGTGTTTTAGCTTGTTCCGAAACTTTAACTTTTCATCAATTTTCAGGCTTAGAAATAAACTATCCAAAAGGCAAAAATCTACATTTTCGACATCGAAAGCAAAAAGCAGCCGAAGCCGCTCGGGAAATATGCAGAGTGTATGGAGAAGGTGTCTTAGGCGTGTCTACTGCACAAAAATAGTTCGCAAAGTTCAAAAATGGCGACTTTAATCTTGAAGACACGCCTCGAAGCGGACGACCTGCAGAATTAGACGAAGAGCATCTGAAGGCACTATTGAAGGAAAATGGTTGCAAAAAACAAGTCATGAATTGTCCGCAAAAATGAACTGTGAGCAAAAGACAATCCTTAATCATCTTCATTCGATGTTCAAATAAATCTTTGTGAAAAAACTCTATACGAACTTATTCCTCAACCCAATACTTACATCAGTAGTATACTCTCCTTCGTAGTAGTACGACTTGACTTCTTTAACTGATTTCACACATTTCCCGTATCTACCTCCGAGCCGATGATAATCTACCTGGAAACTCCCAGAAATAAGTCAATTTCCAGCAAAATCTGTAATCGATTTACCCGACTGATTGCAATTCTCGACTCAAAATGTGGAGCGGTATTTATTCGAACAGATTCTGAAGACACAATCTCCTCTTTCGTCGATGTAAACACCATAATTGCAGATGTCTCGGTCCACGGCAAATACTCTGTTTGTTTCACATTCATCTGTAATTCCAGCCCTCCTAAATATCCAGATCGTCTTGCTTTGTAGTGAAACGAGGAGTTCATGTGGTTGAATGTGAAACAGTTCCCCAGCACTTTATCGTTCCACTGCACAAAGTTTGAGCTGCAAAACATAGTAATAGACCATCGGTTTTTTTCAGAGAGCACCCGACTTCAGATCAATCAACTGTTCTTCGTAAGCGACCCATAGAAACATGTCTTCCGCAGACCAAGAAAGGCTCGTTCTTTCTTCAACACTGTATCCACCAATGAGGAATGGAATAATATCACGAACTGATGTTGGATCATTCGTCAATTCCTGAGTCATCTGAAATGAGGAGCAGAGCACATTATCCGTCCATAGTCATTATAAGTTCTACAACTCTTTACCATTCCTTATTTTTCTTATTCTGATCACTTCTTCTGGCCTCCAGATCAAATGGCCTGGGCAGCGAAGATACTTACAGTACTGGCCATAAAGGTATAATGCAGAGAAGGGCGGAAGTCCGGATTCCGCGGTTTTCTTCATTCCGTCTTCCGAATTCTAGATTCCGTGAAAAAAATTTTTCCGTGTTCCGTTTTCCGGATGCCGAGTTCAATTCCGCCTACTCTGGTATAATGGTAAAATATTATGGTTTGTCGACCATATCTCATTCGATATAGAACGAATCAATCTGATTTTAGCAGTAATTGATGCAAATGGTTTCCCCACAAAATATGGAAATCTCGCAGATTGAACGATGAGGGAAACTGTGAAAAAATCAGATTGATTAGTTCTGTATCGAATGAGATATGGTCGAAAAACCGTAGTATCATACCTTTATGGCCGGTACTGTATTTGCTTTACCGCATGTGCTCCAGAGTAGGGCGGAATTGTATTTTGGGAACTCGGAATCCGGAAAACGGAAAACGGAAACAAATTTTTTTCACGGAATCTGGAATCCGGAAGACGGAATGAAAAAAACGGCGGAATCCGGAATTCCGCCCTTCTCTGCAGTGTAGGGCGGAATTGAATTTTGGGAACTCGGAATCCGGAATAAGGAAAACGGAAACAAATTTTTTTCACGGAATCTGGAATCCGGAAGACGGAATGAAAAAACGGCGGAATCCGGAATTCCGCCCTTCTCTGATGTGCTCCCGACCCGTGAGTAGAATTTGTGCTCAGAGTCAATGACCATTTCTAGCGAACCGCTCCTATTTGGAATGCATAAGGTGTCCACGAAAGACGAAGACAAAAAGTCGTCTTTCCTCTCGTCGTTCGTCTCCTCGTCTTTCGACTCGTCTTGCATTCGTCTTATACAATAAAAGCAAGTCAAGACGAAGACGAAGACGAGACTAGATGGTCTTTTCGTCTTTCGTGGAAGCCTTAGGAATGCACTCCTCCCGTTCCATTTTTCTTTTCGTTTCGCCTAAACTGCAACTTCTTCTTTCTTCCATTCCGTCTGAACAGAGAGTGTCTTCTGCGGGACCACTACTCTTTTTTAAAATTAAGTTTTATCGCATAGCACTTTCTTCGATTTTCATTGATCGTTTCTTGTTTCTGGTAAAGGGCTTTTTCTCCATTTTTGAGAAATATTTACTTCACTTCTCACCAGTGTGTCGTTTCGAAAAATGATTTCTCGAAAAATGGGTTTTTCGAAAAATTTCCGAAAAATTCTTGAGAAATGTTTCTCGTTGATTTCGCGAGAATTTTCGAGAATTTCTCGCTTCACGTTATTTCGGAGTGTCGTTCGAAAAATTTGTCTCGTTGATTTTTCGGAAATTTTATGTTCTCACTACATTCAAAACGTGAACACTTAATGAATATTTAGTACCTCTTCAAGTTTGTCCATTCCCAGATTTCCGTAGGTTGCCTTCAGAATTTGATAGATAATTTTATCTGCGAAACAATGTGTAAGAGCAGTAAAGCTGAAAAGCAGTCTCACTGAAAATGCAAGACTTTCCAAACATATTCGGTCCACAGACACAGTAGTAACTTCCATTCGTATTCACGCAAGTTGCATTTGGGTCCCTCGTCATGCATAGAGTTGAATCTTCAGCACATTCATCCACGTCTGTCAGATGTCATTCGAGAGGAGCACAGCAATAAAGGTCCACTCACCTATTGTGCAATTAAACGAGGTCCACTGCGGGGTGCATGTGCAGTTATAACTGTTTGGAGGGCCAAGTATATCTTCGCATTCTCCGCCATTCTGGCACGGTTCCTCTTCGCAGTAGAATCGTTCTGCATTCAGCTAGCTTTTTTAAAGAAAAACAAATGAATTCGTCGTCGCAAACCTTTTTCACAGTGTGTTCCATTAAAGTCTTGCATACACTCACAAGTGTATGTGGAATCAAGAAGGTCATATTCTGGAATACACGTTCCTCCGTTCTCACATTTATTTATGTAACAGGGATTGAATGCTGAAAATCGAGATTTCTGACAAATTAGCTGCGAAAATTTTCATTAACTTTCACAAGTTGAATTCATGTAAAGATTCAAACATTCGCAGGTGAAGTTGCCATCCCCTAAATCTGTGCATGTGCCACCATAGAGGCAAGGATCTGTAGCGCAGGGGTCTCCGACTGAAAATAATTCCAACAGCACTTCAGTATCATGTGCCCATCTTGCTCACCGCACGCGACAGTTATATTTGCATTTGGGCAAAGACAATAATGACCAATGAGATCAGCAGTAATGGCACACGTTCCGATCCCACAGTCTACGTTTGCGCACGGAGTCAACGAAACATCATTTTGACAAGTTGAACCGTTTTTTAGAGGACTGCATAGACAAGTGTAGCCAGTTTCAGACGTTTGAATACACTTTCCGCTTCCCGCTGCGTCGCCACACGGGCCGGAAGTGCATACATCAACCAAAAAATAGACAGAGGCGTATCCAGAACTGACGTCGGCGTATTCACATGTTGCTAGAATAGCGTTAAGAAGTCCCCCAACTTAATAAATTGAAAAAAAACAAGGCATTCTGAAATTCTGTATTAAGCTTACGTAGTGACGAATCTGGTGGATCTGTAAGAGTATTTGTGGTCGAGAAGAGGCACTCCTCGTTTGTTCCACTCATTGCTGAAATTACAAATCTCGAAGTTTATCATAACGAGTGAGAAGGA
Source organism: Caenorhabditis inopinata (assembly GCA_003052745.1). NCBI lineage: Eukaryota > Metazoa > Nematoda > Chromadorea > Rhabditida > Rhabditidae > Caenorhabditis > Caenorhabditis inopinata. The sequence goes on from AP018154.1 coordinate 17,614,820, forward strand.
TAAACTTGAATAAACATAGTTTGACGTTGGATTCGCTTGTCTATACGAAATGAGAGCATCTCGACAGTCAGTTCCCTTTGTGATAATTGTTGAGTACACATAGTAATCGGTGAAAGAAGTGGACGAATCATCATAGCATCCTACGTACGACGTCTGCACGCTTCTGGCCGTTTCGCAAGTTGTCCCATAATAGTCAAAAGGGCACTGGCAATATGGTGTGGTTTGGCTGAATAGCAATTCACACGTTCCACCATTTGAACAGTAGCCAGCGCACGGGTCTCCAGTGTCTGAAATTCCAGACATACATATGCTCAGTTTCTCATGGATCAGAAATCAGAAGACTTTTATAACTATTTTACATACATTGGCACTGTTCTCCGTAGAATCCAGAATAACAACTGCACGAGTAGCTGGAGCCGGAAGAGGAGCAAGCACCGTTTTGAAGACAAGGTTCAGTAGCGCAAGGGTCACTGGTTACTATAAACGATGCTCAGGTCGACAGAGAGCATTTCAAAAATTTAAGTCTAACATACAGTGCTGGCCAAAAAGGCATTAATAATCAGTTTTTTCGAGGTTACTTGGCTCACAGGTGAAGTGCGGTCATGAATTTTTTTTTGCGGGTTTTTGAAGGTAAATCACGTTAACTGAAACTTTGATTTCGACAAAAAAATGTAAATTTTGAAAAATTATAACAATTTATTCGAAAATTGGAAAAGCGAAGAAAATGACACTCTGCACAAAATGAAGTAGGAATGATCTGATTGGCAACTTTCCAATTTTCGAATAAATTGTTATAATTTTTCAAAATTTACATTTTTTGTTGAAATTCAGTTAACGTGTTTTACCTTCAAAAACATGCAATAAAAATTTCATGACCGCAATTCACCTGTGAGCCAAGTAATCTCGAAAAAACTGATTATTAATGCCTTTTTGGCCAGCACTGTAAATACTCACACATGGCGCAATCAGTTCCGGTGTAGCCGGCTTTGCAGGTGCACTTAGCAGTGCCATCAACCAAGTTGCATTCCTGGTTGGAAAACGTGCAAGGACTTGGGTTGCAAGTGGCTGATTCAGCGCAGCTCGTGTCGGAAGTTTGAACAGATTGATCTGAGCAAGTGCATGAAGAGCACGTGGTGGCTGACGACCGATTAGCTGGGTAACAATAGCCATGAGCTCCACAGTCAAATGGAGTATCCGTCTGAAGGGAATAGCAGTTACAGTGACCTGAGGTGCATAATTCTCAAGTAGGCCTCAGATAAAAGGATTCTTCTGATTTTTCAGACGCTAGAAGGTGTCACTTCGAAAATGGACAAGAAAATTGCAAAAATGACGAAGAGTAAGTCAGTAATTCACTTGTTCTTTCAGACTTCACACCTGTATTAAGAATACAACGAATGCCGCTCTCCCCGCTCTCACTTTCAGCTCAGAAGTTTGGAATTTCACAAAACCACTGACAGACAGAATCTGAGTGGCTCACGCATCTCTAAAAAGAAGACTGACACCTTCACTTAATCGAAAGGGTATTAGACGTCTCTCAAATGTCAGTGGCCCACTAAATTTCATAAATAGAAGAAAATCAAGATTGGCTGATTGATAACAAGGATGCGATGATAAATGGTAAGGCTTCCATATGGGCGAAATTTCGGCCGTCTCGTCTTCTTCTTCGTCTCGAATTCGTCTGACGCCGTGTGTTGACAACTTTTTTTATTGCGTAAGACAAATGCAAGACGAACTGAAAGACGAACGAAGGCGACTTTTTGTCTTCGTCTTTCGTGGAAGCCTTAATGAATGGATACCATGAGATGAAAAGGCCCGCCTGTTCCGGTTTGTTGGAAGGCCACCGATGAGATGGTCGTGGAAACCACCTCATCTAGGACCAACATATGCAAAGGACCGGAAGAACTGACGCGCTGATGCACTTTGTTCAAGCAAAGTGAGCGAAGAATGGATCGACAAAGTAACTAACCAGGGAACCATGTTTAGCCTTCATCTCAGAATTTTTTCTAAGTTTGCTCATTTATAGTTTCGAATACCGGCTTTCTCGTGGTGTATTTGGTTTTCCGCACAAATTTCTAGAAGTCGAGAAAATTCCATCTGAAAATATGCTGTTTTTGCTCTCCTCCTTCCTTTCCTCTTTCCCCCCTTTCCTCTATACATATAGGAATCCAGTTGATGTTGGAAGAATTTTGGTATAATAACTGTATTACCCCCCACAAACCTCGGTAGTACCCCCCACTGGAATGAACCGGAATCGCCCCCCCCTTTTTTTATTTTATTCATCCAAAAATCACGTGTAATCAATCGTCTTTTCAACATTTTCAATTCATTTTTAATCATTTCATTTCAACTTTTCAATCATTCAACAGAATTCTTGAAGAACTTAAGTCCAAGAGAAAGAGATTCAACAGGGCGATAGAGGTGTGGGGGGCGATTCTGTAAAATTACCATTTTGGTATAATAACTGTATTACCCCCCACAAACCTCGGTAGTACCCCCCACTGGAATGAACCGGAATCGCCCCCCCTTTTTTTATTTTATTCATCCAAAATCACGTGTAATCAATCGTCTTTTCAACATTTTCAATTCATTTTTAATTCATTTCATTTCAACTTTTCAATCATTCAACAGAATTCTTGAAGAACTTAAGTCCAAGAGAAAGAGATTCAACAGGGCGATAGAGGTGTGGGGGGCGATTCTGTAAAATTACCATTTTGGTATAATAACTGTATTACCCCCACAAACCTCGGTAGTACCCCCCACTGGAATGAACCGGAATCGCCCCCCCCTTTTTTTATTTTATTCATCCAAAAATCACGTGTAATCAATCGTCTTTTCAACATTTTCAATTCATTTTTAATTCATTTCATTTCAACTTTTCAATCATTCAACAGAATTCTTGAAGAACTTAAGTCCAAGAGAAAGAGATTTTGAATAAAGGATGAAAGACACTGTTGTTTAGGTGAGATCATGAGGGGTCCTAAAAGGATAGGACGGGGGGGGGTGATTCTGGAATCGTGGCGGGGGGTGATTCTGGAATCGTGGCGGGGGCGATTCTGGAATCGTGGGGGGCGATTCTGGAATCGTTGGGGGGGCGATTCTGGATTCGTGGGGGGTGATTCTGGAATCGTGGGGGGTGATTCTGGAATGGTGGGGGGCGATTCTGGAATGGTGGGGGGCGATTCTGGAATGGTGGGGGGGGGCGATTCTGGAATGGTGGGGGGCGATTCTGGAATGGTGGGGGGCGATTCTGGAATGGTGGGGGGCGATTCTGGAATGGTGGGGGGCGATTCTGGAATGGTGGGGGCGATTCTGGAATGGTGGGGGCGATTCTGGAATGGTGGGGGGCGATTCTGGTTCATTCCAGTGGGGGAGAACAAAGATATAATGGGGGGGTGATTGTGAAAGATTACCTCTTTTCCGGAATCGCCCCCCACATCAAGAGGTGGGGGGCGATTCGGATATTTACACATCACAGAATAGTCCCCCACACACAATCACCCCCCACATCCAAAATTAATCGAAAACATAACTGTGGGGGGGCGATTCCGGTTATGGGGGGGCGATAGAGGTGTGGGGGGCGATTAGAATTTTAAACTCTATTTCTCTCAATTAGAAAAATCGTTTACTATCCATATTTATTATTACAAAAAAGAAGACCGAAAACAGGAAATCAACAGCATCTATGGTGAACAAGTACAAAGTGTTGGAAACAAAAAACAGCATATTTTCAGATGGTATTTTCTCGACTTCTAGAAATTTGTGCACAAAACCAAATACACCACGAGAAAGCCCGTATTCGAAACTATAAATGAGCAAATTCAGAAAAAATTCTGAGATGAAGGCTAAACATGGTTCCCTTGTAAGTAAATTCGAATTTTTTTCATCTTAGTCGCTTAGAGCGGTGAAATGAAAAAATGAAATTAAGGATTATCATGCAAATTTCGCCTGGACCTGTGTCCATCTTTCCCAATATGCGTTACCTGAGCGAGTATTAGTGGAACCAGGAGCCATAAAAGCATTGTTGCCAACTGAATCTTTTTCTCTTCAACAGCTTTTCATGGTTTTGTGCTGTGGTGAAATTCGATCAAAAGCTTCCAATTTCTTTTTGAATATGATATGAGGTCATTTGATTTCTGTTGCTATAGACCAATCTGGCCATTTAAAACTCTTAAAACGTCCGTTATACATTTTCAGCGAAGAATCATTTATTAAAAACAGAAAATGCTTATTCATGAGACCAATTTTTCACATGTAATTGACTTCAATCTTCTTTCACTGAAACTGTGCTCCTTGGTGACGCGTGCGATGAACTCTGCGAATAAAAGAAGCTCAAAAGAAGCAGTTTTTTCTAAAACGCACCACAGTGTCTTGCTCTTCAAATCGTTTCCTGTGCAGAACACTGACTGCGTACAGCATCGAAGCAACTTTATTGTCTCGATTCTCTTCCTGAATTCGTGTTTAAGTGCGCACTACACTGTGAATTAAGCTCACATTATGATGCTCTCCTTCATGGTCATGACCATGCGCATGACCTCCATGAGATGTTGCGCTCACTCTTGGCTCTCCGAGTTGGAAGTATCCCATGTTTAAATATCGTTGCAGGAATTCCAAATAGCATCCGGAAGCAGTGAAGGCAAATAGATAATCCGCCGGGAACAAAGTTTGGGTAAAGATCATGCAAATAAGAGTAGTGCTTGAGAATCTTAAAAGAAGCTCTGCTTTGTTAAAGAATTAGTTATCTCCCTCTGTGCTCAAAGAGCTAGTTCTCTTGATGCTCTTTCTATTAAATTTTCAATCAATTTTCACGAATTTCTCCACTTAAAATTGATCAGTATTACCATTTGGTGTATTATACAAGGTGGGGAATAAATATAGCGCCGCATTCTTGACAGTGTAATGACTTCAAATCGAAATATTTTGTTCTGAAAATCAACAAAAATTATAGCATTCACAGTTTTCAAATCTTCCTTCTTTCGCTTTGATGACTGCCTGAAGACTCTTCGGGTAAGAGTCGACGACGGCACGAAGGTAGTCAAGACAGAGGCACGGAGGTAGCTTTGGCTCCAACAGGGAATACTATATCGAGAAGATTCTTGAGGCAGAGCCGTGGTCCAAATTCAACTTCGTGGGTAGCAAATAGACATACCAAGAGGACGGAGCGACGGAGCAAAACTCACTCAGCAGCAGTGGTCTACAGCTGTCTTAGCAGCAGTCATCAAAGCGAAAAGAGGAAGATTCGAAAACTGTTAATGCTATAATTTTTATTGTTATTTAATAAGCATTTTGGTAGATTTTCAGAAAATAATCTTTCGATTTGAAGTTATTACACCGTCTTGAATGCGGCGCTATATTTATTCCCCACCCTGTGCAGGTCAACTCAGCACGCTTCTAGTGAGAGACACTGATAATAGAGAATTTAAAAAGCACTGGCTACTACTTATGGGCAATTTCAGAATGCTGAATGTCTTCGATTGTGAATTATTCTCAATACTAAACACAGTGTTGCTCTAATCGATGTCTCCGGTGCACGGAACATATGTGTCTTGGCAGAACTCACGGGAAATTTTCATCCGTCAGCTGGTACTTAATAAGTGAGGTTTCAAAGAACGTGACACCGAAATGAATCCACGCGAGCAGGAGACCGGCTAAGCAGGCCAATGGCAAAAACTTCTTGCTCGCAATGCAATCCTTGTCTGACAATGCTAAAAGCCGGCGAACCGCAAAATACTGTAACCATTGAGTTATCTGAAAGCCTTCCAAATTACGCAGTTTTCTATTTGCTTCTACCAATTACCTGAACCATTACCAAGTTAACATTCTGAATGATGGCGTCCGACCAAATAAGAAGCCCATCCACACGTTGGTATTCGATTTCCACAGATTGCAAGATCTGCAACACATTCCTAAATTTATTTTCAGTGTTTCGCTTATTGATAAACAAAATATGGTTTCTGCTATCAAAGAAATGACATTGCTTCAGTGGGAAAAAAACGGGGGTTATCTATCAGCAAACACCAGAAATCACGCCGATAAAAGTGCCACACGAAAAGCGAAACGATAAGGAAATTTCGAACAGGAACCTGAAAATTGCTCTCATGTGTTTTGAAACCTACTAATTTGATTAAAAGCACAACGCAGCATCCAAAAATAATTGAAATGTCTCCGCGAGCATGTGCCTTATGGTGAGCATCCAGCCGTTCGTTTTTAATGGTTATGGAGAACGCGTACAGCTGAAATTTAGCTGAAATTGAAGCCTCATCTTGGCTTTTAGAAGAAGATTTTTATAATTTAAATCGTTTTCAGTGAAATCAGAAAATCAATTTCTCTGTATCTATATGGCATCTGTACTCTCACTGATCGCTGTTTGCTCGTTACTCAATTCAATATCCGTGTGTCTTGTCATTTCTAAACGGTTTTCGAATAGAAAAAGTGAAGTATCAGTGGTTCCGCTTCCAAGTGAAACAGTTCTTTTAGTTATTTTTTTTTTCAATTGTCTCATTGAATCATTTATTTTTTTCCTATTATTTATTATTTTCCTGAGTTTTACTTTTGAGAAACTGCTCACAGTGGAGGCAGAATTCCACACCCAAAATCACGCAGTATGTACTTGTCAAAGACTCTGAAGAAGCCTGCAGAAAGGGAAGAATCGTCCATCAATTCGATATGAGGAGTTCTCTCTATAACCGAATCTCTGAAGAATTCTTTGACGAAGGAATCAGACAATTTTCCCATGAGCAGCGTGTGCATCGAAGACAAAGGCTGTCGAATCCAGCAATTTTAATTGATACTCATTCTCTATGGTTCCAATGAAAATCCTGTTAATTAATAGCCAGACGTTTTCCATTTTCTAGTTCAGCAGATTTACCAGTTTCAAAGTACCCTGCATATTTCCAAGGAAATGAGAATCTGCCCCATCAACTGCTCGCGGAGAAAAGCGGAATCAAGTGATGAGAATAGTGGCAAATTAGACAACAGGTACGCAAATTTAACAGATGGGAAACGCCACCTCAGGAGAGAAGAGTGCGATGTTCAAAAGTGGATAACTGAAATTATTCTTAAGTGGGAAGCAGAACTCTAGGTATTGAGAAATCGCGGCTTGTGTCCGCATGGAATTCAGTATCAGTGAAGGAAGCAAATGAATCCAGAATCCTCATGAGTTGAAAACTTGAACCACGGAAAGGCCCCACCCGAATGATATAGGAAGCAAAGCACACATAAACTAAATGTAACCATACTCAATCAACAAGGTCAATCAGTACCTAATCGGTGTCACAGGAGAGCTAGAGCAACTAAAAATGGGAGAGGTTAGACCGAGAAGCAGAATCATATGAAGCATCTCAAAAAGGTAAAAACAGTATGTTAGAGATATAGCAGTAGACGAGAAGGAAGCGCCACTATCTATAACTTACAGAGTTCCACCACCCCCCCCCCCCGCTACCTGCTTCTCATCCATTAAAGTGTGCACCATAATGACACATACAAAGGTAAACAGGAGGAGGTAGTCCAGTGATGCGAAGAATACCAACCAAACTCGGAGGTTTCAAAGAAGGGTCAGGCAGAAGAGTGGTTGTCGCGACATCTTTAGTTACAAAAAACATGGGAAGTCAAGTTTCGAAGTGATCTTGGCATTCTTATAATCTTAAACGCAAGATGGTTTAAGATTGGACGAGTGCCATCCAGCTGAGCAAAATGCGCTGAACAGTACTATGAATGGCGTCCGATAGACCGATGAAACCGCTCGCATTTCTTGGCGGAGGATGATACATTTGTGGATTTATTGAAACGTTTTAGTACTTAGTTGCTTAGAATACTCAGTCGATCCGTTATTCGCTTGTGCTTCCGCGGATCCCAGCTAACCATGCTTTGCGATCTTTGGCGATGGTGGTCCCTTGTTGATTTCCTCGATATATTGAGTGTATTGAGACTTTTTAATATATCGAGGTGGTATTAATCTGAGCAGAAATGAGTAAACGATTTTTCAAATTGAAAATTACTGCTCAAAAAACGTCACAGATAGCAGTTTTTGCCTTTTTATAAGCGAAATTTTGAACTAATTGAACTAATTGGCAACAGACCAGAAGCCGTTAGGTAGCCGGGCCGACAAATTCTGTCCCGGTTTCTATTTCAAAATGTGTTCCACTTGACAGGTATCATCAGATCATAGCTTCCCTCAGAATGCGAGTCAGATTAGTAGAATTTCATGAAAAATTCTGAATGCTCAAGAAGACGTTAATTATATTGGAGCATTTCCCGTTTTTCTTGAAAGTGGGGCTCATTGCCATCAGATATTTTCAGCATTCCGGTACTAGACGGTGAGAAGTGAGTGCATAGCGCGTATTTGATGATTAAGTAACACATTTTTATTAAAAATTTAATGGTTTTGTTTTGGCTTCTGCTTTGACTTTGTGCTCAGGCTTTATACGTGGAGCACACTTTATTGCTTCTCGAACTATACGTGGAGACTCCTTCATAGCCCTGACCCTGCGAGCTGGAATTCCGAGTTGATGTTGCTGGCGGACTTGGTAGAGATGGACACAGCACGTTGGATGAGGATTTTAGGCAAGCAAATAGCTATGCTTTGAGCAATTTGCTCCGCAAAACGGTAAGTTTCTGCCTCATTTCCATCAACAAAAAGGATGGAAACTAGCTAAATGCTTGTTGACGAGCTGGCAAGTTGGTGTCTGATTGCTAGGAGGAAGAACGGTGAAAACCGGCAAGTTGCTATGCATTCTACAATCGGAAAGTAGAAAAAAAATTGCCCAAGAATTCTCAGAGTTGACGAAGAGACAGTTTCTTTGGCCTTCCCGATCGTTGAGCTGGTCCAGAGCAGAGTAGGGCGGAGATGGATTTTGGGAACTCGGAATCCGGAAAACGGAAAACGGAAAAAAATTTTTCACGGAATCTGGAATCCGGAAGACGGAATGAAAAAAACGGCGGAATCCGGAATTCCGCCCTTCTCTGGTCCAGAGGTTGGGTTTCGGTGATAACTGGATACAGTTCTGAGGTGTCTTCCGAGTTGAATGGATCCCTCTTGCAGACAATACATCGATTTGAGCTCGTTCCGCAGTAGATAAGTGTGATCCACGTGGCATGTTAAGAGGAAACAGAAAAAAATGGAAGAAATGACGTAAAAACAATGAGAATACCCGCCTTTTATATGGAATTCTGGAGACCAAATTAGCAAAAACTGATAGGCCATTGTTTCTATTCTATGGGTGGGTTTTTAGCACCTCTGATAGTAGGATTTTTTGGTCATTGAATTTTCAGCATTTGGTACCGGAATGCTGGAAACGCGGATATCGAAGTTGGAGGAGGGGTCGCTATACATTAGACGCGCACTGAAGCCCGGCTGTGACGTCACTGTTTTGGTAGACACCACCAGTGTGTCGTTTCGAAAAATGATTTCTCGAAAAATGCGTTTTTCGAAAAATTTCCGAAAAATTCTCGAGAAATTTTTCTCGTTGATTTCTCGAGAATTTTTCGAGAATTTCTCGAGAAATCGCGAAAAATGATTTGAATGGAAATACGATAAACAACGTGCGTTGCGTTATTCCGGAGTGTCGTTCGAACTAGTTTATTCTTTTTTTCCGAGAATTTTCGAAATTTTTCGAGAAATTTTTCGAAAAATTCTCGAAAAATTCTCGAGAAATCAACGGGAAACATTTGTCGAGAAGTTTTCGAAAAATTTTCTCGAAAAATTTCTTGAAATGCTTTCGAAACGACACACTGGACACCACGAACTAATTTTTGAAATTAAATAAATTCTTCGATAATGATTAAATAGAAAATATGTTTTTATGAAAATGCTGTTCTGAAAGAGAGTACGAACTCTTAAATGAAGCCTAAAACAGCGGAGACCGTAAATAGTCGGTTGCTTTATTACCCACACATATATATATAAGTAGATATAAGACGGTGCTTGGCGGTCCGGACAAGCCACGTGGGGTTACAAGTGTGTGTGTGTGTGCTGTTAACATAAGTGGTACCATGTGGCTCTTTGACCGCTATTTTTGTCATTTTTGTTTTTGAAAAAAAAAGAAATAATTACCGCTGCAAAAAAGAAGACTTGAGCCACATTTGCCGCCAAATTTATATAGTCGTTTGTCATATAATGTTCATCCACCAATTCGTCGAAATCTGAAAATGGCAAAGCATTGTCTTAAAAGTATTAAAATGAGCAACCTACCCATTGTATAATAAAAGTAGAAAAGCCATTTGAGCGTTGACAAGAGCATAACGATCGGAGTTATAATAAAAAAGAATGCGACGAGATATTTGCTGACTTTTAGGGATTTGCTCTCCAGAGCAGGGTTTTCCACGTAAACGCGAGAGATGTCCTTCATGAACTCGCGGAGCATTCCGCGGACACCTTCTTTTCTCTGAACAGAATAATGGAAGCCGACATTAAAATGTAAAATACCTTCATTCTTCGCTCGATGCTTTCCGCTCTCTCTTCGGCACCTCCGCAAGCGAGCCAATGGGTTACGAGGAGAATGGGGAAAAATTCAGAAGCACAAGAAATGATGGAAGATGAAAGAAGGCCTTTATTAATATAATACCACATTTTTTGAGTGCCGTGCAGTTCTAGAGCTGGATTGCACTCATAGTGTCTCTTGATTACGGGGCACCAATATCCTTCCAGCTCCTTTCTCTGGCACAGCTCCTGTAACAATACGAATGTGCTAACTGTCACATGGTAGCAGGCAGAGAAGGGCGGAATTCCGGGTTCCGCCGTTTTTTTAAATTCCGTTTTCCAGATTCCAGATTCCGTGAAAAAAATTTTTTTCCGTTTTCCGTTTTCCGGATTCCGCGATATGGCGTTTTTATTCCGTTTTAATTATTTATTCTCAATTGTTGTGAAAAGTATACTTTTTTGAGCTCCCGCAAAAATTTTTGCAAACAGAGCGCATTTACATCATTTAATTCCCTCATTAATGATTAAAATTCCGTTTTCCGGATTCCGGATTCCGCCATTTTTTACATTCCGTCTTCCGGATTCCAGATTCCGTGAAAAAAATATTCTTTCCGTTTTCCGGATTCCAGATTCCGTGAAAAAAAGTTTTTTCCGTTTTCCGAATTACAGATTCCGTGAAAAAAAATTTTTCCGTTTTCCGTTTTCTGGGTTCCGCGATATGGCGTTTTTATTCCGCTTTAATTCTTTATTCTCAATTGAACTCAATTGAAATATTTTTTTGAGCTCCCGCAAAAATTTTTCCGTTTTCCGTTTTCTGGGTTCCGCTATATGGCGTTTCTATTCCGTTTTAATTCTTTATTCTCAATTGTTGTGAAAAGTATACTTTTTTCAACTCCCGCAAAAATTTTTGCGAACAGAGCGCATTTACATCATTTGATTCTCTCATTAATGGTTAAAATTCCGTTTTCCGTTTTCCGGATTCCGAGTTCCCAAAATCCAATTCCGCCCTACTCTGGCAGCAGGCGAACATTGAATTTTTGAACAACGAATGGAGTTATACAGCAAGTTTTGGCCCGCCAAAACTTAATATGCGACTTGTAAATTGCAAAAGAAGCAGCGGGTTTTGCAATTGGATTGGGCAAGGTGCCGAGTCTATGAGCCTGATCTAAAACACCTCGCATCGCTATTTATTTTAAGCGATCCAAAAAGAAAATTGAACATCCCAATAATTGTTTATTATGAATTAGGAGGTTCGTGACACCCTGTGCAAAAGGCACGCTGCCGAGCAAAACCACCTCCCTTCACGGCAACTTGCCAAAAATTCTCTGAGGTGCATTGCTATTCATAAAATGTCTTTCAAACTCACTTGGTGGCTCAGATAGCCTTTGTAAATCACCACCTTCATCCAAACAATCGCAAATGTAATATTGATGAAAAGCCGGCCCACTTTATCCAGATTTGAGCTAATTGCTCCATAAAATCTTCGATGTAAAATGTAAATCAGTGACAATCCAGAAAAGGTGGCCATCAGAACGTCGTATATTGCTTCAATGAAGAGTTCGGACGGATACAGAGCATCCACCAGTTTGTCACAGCTTTGGAACGCGTAATCGAATACAATGAAATAGAGATAGCCGAGCATGATGCCGAGTGTGAGAGCAATTGCTCCAATCAGCGCGGGGTCTGGTATTTCGTGAGGCTCGTCGAGTTTCGGAAGTTTTCTAGTCCGAACAAGGAACTCAATTTGTATAACTCCACAACACAGCATTAGCAATGCAACAATCTGAGAAGAATGTAGAGGTCACTAGTAAGGAAGGCTTCAACGAAAGACGAAGACAAAAAGTCGTATTTCCTCTCGTCTTCGTTATTCTTATAGTTCGTCTTGCATTCGTCTTACGCAAGTCAGACGAATTCAAGACGAAGACGACACGAGATATTTCGTCTTTCGTGGAAGCCTTCGTCACTACATAGACGCCATTCAAAATGCACCTACCAAATGATAAATTCTCAAATAATATATCGTATCTTCACGACTTAGAAGAACATAAAAGTTCATGAAAACGCACAGAATGAATATAATATACAAGGATACGGTACAAAAGTAGTGGATCTGAAACACGTGGATTTTAGGAATTCAGAAGGCTGTTTTGCAGCTCAACTAACGTGTTTTCCCCATTTCTGGATGCTCATTCTATTCCTGAATACACTAGCAGAGAAGACTGAAAATCGAAAATGCCGGAATTCGAATTCGGTAGTTTAATTAAACAATGCGGCTGAGAATGATAATGCAGCCACTCTCCTCGATCAGTCGTTGAGTTGAGGCTCTCTGTTTTATCATGAGAACATTAAATTTTTAGTGCCGTTTCTTTATATTTTACTCTTGCATGTTTGCGATGTTTCCTCCTTCCAATGGGCGGCAATTTCCCCCATCTTGGACACACTTCCGTCATCTTTCAGTATCAGGTCATCTGCACAATTTGGATAGTTTTAATAGCTCTTTCTGAAAAGGGTGTGAAATTATGACTAACATCAACTCGAAGATTTGTCATTTTTTGAGGCGAGAGCAAACATGTCGAACAAGACATTTCTCGTCGATGACATCGTAAAAATAAAATTGGCGAAGAGCATCACATTGACATCAAAGATAACCAGCGTGCAAATAAAGTTTTAATTGAATTTCAGAGTATACAGTAGCGGCGATACAGCCGAATATAGGGAAAAAAAGTTAAAAACTTGATAAAATTGCGTTAAAAAAGAGCCGTAAATAGTGCGACGGTCGGTGGTCTCGAAGGGAAGAGGCAAACTACGGTAACACTCGTTGCGACAGTTTCCGGAAAATCTGGAAAAAATGGCAGCTTTGGACAGCGTTTTCCCAGGAAATTCCTCCTTTGAACTTTGAACGCGGCATTATTTCAATTAATCGGGTTACAGCTTGGCATCTTCCTGGTTACAGTAGTCCATCCTGGAGACCCGTCAATCAAGGGAACTGATATCTCCGATGCACCTTCCGAAGGCAATGTTTCACCGTTGGACACATTTTTGGATCTCGTCAGAAACATGTTCCCAGAAAACATTATCCAGGCCACTTTTGAGCGAATGCAAACAACTTATGTAGCGATTCGTCCGAAAATTGCATCGAAAAATGGAACGGCAGGAAATATTATAGTGAAAAGATCTTCTGGATCTTCTGGAAATCAACTTTGAATGCGGCACTACGCGACTTGAATTCGCTGCCACGAGTTTTCGGACTCGTTCCAACCATTTAATGGTGTTACGCGTGGCATCTACTCATTTTTTTTTACAATTGTTAGAAAGCAGCACGACCTTTCCCACATCCCCATCTAGGTCTCTAGAGAACATAAATGCACTCGCTTTTTGCTTTATGCGGACCACACCTATGTATGTGTTCTTCCATACCTATGTCGGTTTTAACCAACCGTATAACTGTTGCATATTAGGTGTCTTTTTCCGACTCCTTCCGAATGTTTTTATCGGTGATCGGCTCAATATTCTAGATTTCATCTTGGTTATCGTCTCCGTCAGTTTCAGCAATCGTCTTCTGTTTTGTATATTTTGCGGTGGCCAAATACTTCGAGTCAAAATCATACGACAAGAGTGTGGTAGCTAATCTGACCAGCCTGTTTTGCGAATGCACTGGTAGATCCTTAGAAGACACAAAAATTTCTAGAAGCTGTTGCTTCTTTTTCAATTTGACTGTATCGTTGTTCAGTTTCAGTCAATAATGATTTGATCGAGCCATCCATGAGTGCAGTGTACCGTGAGAAGGTATCAACAGGGGTGTCCAAGTTCTGTTGCGTCAAAACGTGGAGAACATATCGTCCGAGTTTTTGAATTTTTCCAAGGCGTGCAAGACCCCGATCAATGGTTGCTTGACTAACCACAAGGGTCTTTGCTAGCTCCCGGGTTGTTTGAAAAGGATCGCTCTCCACTTCGGAGCGTAACGTATCCAAATCCAACTCCATTGGTCTACCGGTACGGGCATCATTATCCAATGAAAAATCGGCATTTTCGAATCGATGGAACCAGCGTCTAATTTCAGAGGGTGCATCCTTGTCATAAACTTTCGTCATTCGACGATTAATTTCGGGTATTTTCAGACCAGATAGAAACAGAAGTAAAACGACACGTCGAAAAGCATTATAGTGGGGGCAAACGCGAGAGCCATTTCTGTTTGATGCGATCACTGGAAATGATACGAATTGTGTTGTCGATATTGTCCTCCCATGAGACAGAAAGAGAGCTGTCGCCATCTAATTTCCACAGAAAAAAAAACTAACAAAAAATCAACTTGAAAAATCTCTCAAGACATGAATCAACCTAATACATATAATTGGCCAGTCCTCATGAGAATAAGATTGCAAGGTACTAACAGCCACACTGGATTTTGGCTGTTCCTATCCAGCAGAGCTCTCAGCTCACTCAGCTTTGGTACGAAGCGACTGTAGAAACAAATTTCCCCTTAAAAGGAGACAGCTGTTTCTGATCCGTTGGAGCTTTCATTTTCCGAATCACAGTAGTCTTTCTCGGGTCCGGTCTTCGGCCTTGTCCATTGACCATGAATCCCAGGAACGAGGTTTCAATCTGTGCAAACGCGCACTTGGAACGGCTGACTCGGAATCCATAGTCGCGGAACTGATCAAACAATCTCCGAAGAATAGGTTTGTGCTCTATCTGCAGACACTGCTACTCCTGGTAGTCCGGTAATAAGTTTGTCAGCAATCTTTTGAAAAACAGCAGGAGCGAGTTGAATCCGAATCCGAAATGCATCCTCTTGTACTTGAATAATCCACGATGGGTGTTGATGACATCAAGATCTTGAGACTTTGCATCTAACTTGATCTGCAGGTATGCGCCGTTCAAATCAATCTGAGAGAATATGTCTCCCTTCAATCAAGAGAAAATATCTTCACTTGTCGGAAGTTGATGAAGCCATGTTCAGTCCTGAACATCGGAAATCAGCAGAAATGCGATATTTGTCGGTATCTTTTCATAACCATGAAGTCTTCTGAGCTCCTTCTCAACTGCTTCTAATGAACCATATGGAACCGGAAGTGCTCTTTTGAACACAGGTTTTGTGCCATCGACAGAGCGAAACTGAGATTTTCCTTGGAGCATAACCCGAGACCTTCTGTAAAAGCCTCCGGAAATTCGACTTTCCAAGTGCGCCCCAATCTGGCTGATTCATCTTCATTGTTGGACATTTCGTTGACCATAATGTTCATTGCTTTGCGCATGTTTGGCTAGTGGCAAAGCCAACTCATGCCTATCATACTCGTGTTCCAGTACAGCTTTCACCTTTCAGTTTTGACAGTCATAGGAGTCTCATTTGCGCAGGAGATCTGTGCGAGTTGAGTGCTGCGGGGACTCGCCTCATCAGTCAAATCGGGCTTTGGAGTCCGACTGTTGGACGCTGGTTGACGGGATTAAGTGTGTGTACAGGTAGAGCTCTCAAACTGGGGTAATTAAACCGTCAACCCAAGTAATTTTTTTAAAAACAAAAAAGTGTTTTCTTGAATTAGCATATAATAATAAAAGAAATAAAACGAGATTGTTAGAAATGCGAAATCAGCAACAACAACAACAACAAAAATAGCTGTCGTCATCACAGGCGGAGCAAAACAAGTGCGCTAGCGCGCATTTACATTATTTTTTAGAAAAACGAAAACAAAAACAAAATGTGAGTTAATCAGAAGCCTTCCAATCGCTGTCCAGCTTTTCGAATTGATGAGAGTTATTTGACTCCCGTTCTTCCACAGGAAAATTAAGCTTACTGTCGGTTACTGTAGTAACGCCTACAGCATCCATACGCTTCTTATCCTACGCGACTTTCCCTTTCGTCTTTGTCAATCGATTGATATTAATGGTGTGGTATCCAGAGAAGGGCGGAATTCCGCATTCCGCATTCCGGATTCCAGATTCCGTGAAAAAATTTTTCCGTTTTCCGTTTTCCGGATTCCAATTCCGCCCTACTCTGGTGGTATCGCGCTTTAATCCTACTGTAGATCTTATGACCTAGTAGAAAACGAAAAAAAAACCCGGTGACCACAGTTTTTCATCCATTCTTTTCCCGTTGCCATCGAATACGAAAAAAGGGAAAACAACACATTTGTTACCGTTTTTGAATAGGTGTCCTTCGGACTTTAACCCGGTCACATTCTGAAATTCTCCTTATAGAAACACAAAATTGGTAGTTGCATGGAAGATCCAACGGGAAGAGAAAAATAAGTATCTGAAACACCATCAGCATCGGCGAATAAGCAGATTTGAAGTGTGACGGGGTAGTGCGAAGTGACGCAAGTGGAATCAGCATAAAATTAAACGAATAGTGATGACGAATGATGCCGACGCCGACACTTCCCCACAAATATACTGTGCTGCCAGTTTTCATTGTTTTCCTGTCAATGCTGCCTTCTTTATGCTCTTCTTTCATTTTTCGAGGGGCTCGTGCTTCATTTGCTCCTTTTCTTAAAGTGCTCCAAACTTTAAGAAAACAATCATATATGTGAGCTCAAAAGTGTCAATTACACCTATTTCATCGAGCAAACTGTAATGGAAAAGTGGATAAACCAGTGTATTAATTTTTTATTTCAAGCACGGGGGACTGGCCAATTTTATATATATTTTTTTCCAATTGAGCTTCTATATTACAAGTTGGAAAATAGTTACCAGCCAGCGCACATTGAAACCGGTAAAACTCCAGAATTAAAAAAAAAAAAACGAAAGCCATTGAGGCACAATAGTGAAGAAACAACTTTTGGCTTCCATGGCAGCACGAAGACTACGTGGATAGGCTCTTAAATCTTCTGGGATTCGATGTTGGCGAGATTTTTAGCGTTGACCTTATTCTGAAAGCGCAAAGGATTCAGGAGAAGGCCATTCGTCTTTGCCGAATTTCAGATTGAACTTCAGATTGTTGTCTCTGCACCATTTCTGAATGAAGATTGCGCTATGAGCCGGGGCTCCTTCTTGTTGGAGAATTCAATGCTACCTGCTTCAGAATCTCCTCGATTTGTTGGATTTCACATATCGTAACACTCCAATGAAAACACACTTTCCAGCAACACAAATCGCTCCAATTTCCACAACGCTGGAGCGGTTTCCACGGCTTTTCCTTTTCCGGCGGGTTCTTCAGGTTGAATTCCGTTTCCACGGAGAACAGCTTCATCTGTGAAGACCAGTGGTGTCCATCCACGTCGCATTCATGCTGTCATTAAAGCCGAAAAAACGATTTCAATCGATAACCATCCTAGGAACCGTTTTCGTTTTTTTTTTTATTCTAGAGCTTAACTTTAATTTAGAATAGAGTTTTCAAAGTGATCATTATTTTTCAGTTTCATAAGCGTTGACGGTATTTGAAAACAATGTGCTCGTTTCGAAAGCATTTCGAGAAATTTTTCCGAAAAATTATCGAAAAATTTCGAAAATTATCGAAAAACTCTCGAAAAATTCTCGAGAAATGTTTCGTAAAAATTTTTCAAAAAATTTTCGAAAAACACGTTTTTCGAGAAATCATTTTTCGAAACGACACACTGTTTGAAAGTATCAACAGCTTTTTTTGATTATTAAGAAAATGGCAAATACCGTTATAAACGTGTTGTCATCCAGGTCAAATGCTCATTCGTTTTGCATGTCTTCGGCACCCTTCCGGTTGCTCCCCGCAATGCTCTCCGCAACCAGCTTCCGCATGTTCGTCCTCTCTTAATCCTGCGTCTAATCGCGCCTGTAAACATTCTCACGTAACGAACCAATCATTCTATTCACCTGTTTTCTTGAAATCAAACATCCTTCTCTTTCCATATTTCATTCGATTTCATGAATCATTTTCAGCTGGGATGAAAACGAAACGACTGGACGAGATTGTGCAGTTCTGCAGAGAGAATGCACTTCTCGTCATGACAATGTTTTCAGTTTTTCTCGGCGTCGTTTTGGGATTTGGCCTTCGTCCGCTGAATCTTTCCCAAGAAACATTGCAGCTCATCAATTTTCCTGGTGAAATTTTCATGCAAGTTCTTAAAATGATGATTCTTCCACTCATCTTCTCTTCATTGATCTCTGGTAAAATAATCTGGAACAGTTCCAGACCGAATTTGATTCAATCGAGTCTTTATTTATAGCTCTAGCTCAAATGGATGCCAAAGAATCTGGACAAATGGGCGCTTCAACTGTCCTTTATTATCTCTCCACTGCAGTTTTAGCCACACTGGTTAGTCCATTTGTATGATTAGCGATGCTCTGGGTGCATTTGCAGCTTTCCTGACTTATTCAGTTTTGCCGCGTTCAAAGTTGATTTCCAGGAGAAATTTCCTGGAAAAATGCTGTCCAAATCTGCCATTTTTTTTCCATCTTCAACAATTCTCCGTCAGAATCCATCATTTGAGGAGAAATATTCAGAAAAAAAACGGCCGAACATAGCGAAAAAAACGTTAAAAAACTTGAGAAAATTGAGTTAAAAAATAACCGTAAATCGTGCGGTGGTCTCGAAGGGAAGAGGCAAACTACGGTAACACTCGTTGCGACAGTTTCCGGAAAATATGGAAAAAATGGCAGTTTTGGACAGCGTTTTTCCAAGAAATTCCTCCTGGAAATCAACTTTGAACGCGGCATTATTTCAATTAATCGGGTTACAGCTTGGCATCTTCCTGGTTACAGTAGTCCATCCTGGAGACCCGTCAATCAAGGGAACTGATATCTCGGATGCACCTTCCGAGGGCAATGTTTCACCGTTGGACACTTTTTTGGATCTCGTCAGAAACATGTTCCCAGAAAACATTATCCAGGCCACTTTTGAGCGAATGCAAACAACTTATGTAGCGATTCGCCCGAAAATTGCGTCGAAAAATGGAACGGCAGGAAATATTATAGTGAAAAGATCAATTGGAATGACGAAGGGAATGAATATTTTGGGAATAATTGTCTTCTGCACTGGATTCGGAATAGTCATCTCTCAATTGGGCGAACGTGCTCGAATCGTTGTCGATTTTTTTGTCATTCTGGACGCAGTTATCATGAGATGGGTTGTTACATTAATGTGGTTCGCACCCCTTGGAATCACTTGTCTCATCTGTGGAAACTTGCTAGAATTGGACGATATATCCGATATTGCCTCGGTTCTGGCATTGTACGTCTTCACCGTGTGTGCTGGATTAGTACTTCATACAATTATTACCGTTCCATTGATGTACTTTTTTATCACAAGAGAAAATCCACTTCCAATTTTCAAAGGCATGATTCAAGCGGTTGTCACTGCGTTTGGTACGGCTTCAGGGTGAGCGATGTGTTAAGTGTTAAAACAACTGAATTTCCGTCAATTTTTCGATATTTTGAAATTGAATTGCGGAAAATTTCCCAATATTTACGATGATATCTACTATTTTTAGGCAAAAAAGTGCAAATCGCCCGCCGCCATAAATGTTTCCAGAAATGCTACGAGTTGAATCTGAAACACTATCTTCTTTTAGACAATGAAACCTATTGATTAATTTGCGAAAGAAATATTCCGGGCTGAAAAAGCAAAAATGTGCGAGCAAAAAGCAGAGAATAGAGTTCTAACCTGCTATACTTTTTATTTGCCACCTTTTTCATGAGCTTCATGTTCCTGAGTGAGGACTCCTTTTTCGCGAAATAATTTAATTCTTTTTTTCAATTAATGCTTTAAATGAAAGCAGCAGAAAGTGTTCGCTATATTTTTTGCAATTTTTAACAACCAAATAAGCACATAAAATTGAATTTTTATTTGAGTTTGCAAAATTTTCTTTTTCGTTGAGATAGTTTTTTTTAATATCAAGTTTATTGGTTGATTCTAGCGAAAAGAGCTGAAAAATAGAGACTCGGGGAGAACCAGAAGAAAAGATTGAATGCGGGAAGCGGAACCGTGATGAAAAGTGCGAGGAGCATTGTCCTTCCATCTACACCAATTCTTCCCCCCCCCGGTTTTCTGGGTCTCGAAAAGTGAATGAGAACTGCTCACCGCTTCACGTTTGGTTACGCTACTATTGCCATCCAGATTGTGCATTGAAACTCAGTATTTCAGTGTTAAGTGCTCGCCGTGCCTCGCCGCTCGTAGATTGCGAAGGAATTGATGTCGAGATTGAATTATATCAATAATAACAGCACGAGAAAATTGCGCTTTTAAGACAAATTTTCAACTTTTTCCTGAACTTTTCTATTGTTGACATTGTAAATTTACAATTTTAAAATTTCAGAGGAGCCACCTTACCAATGTCAATGCAATGTCTCGAAGATCACTGTGGAGTAGATCGGCGAATCTCCCGATTCGTTCTCCCACTCGGATCTACAATCAACATGGACGGAAATGCGTTGTACGAAGCCGTCGCCGTCATTTTCATTGCTCAATTGAATAATGTTCAATTATCACTCGCCGAAGTGCTCACGGTCAGTATTACGGCTACAATCGCTTCGATTGGACTCGGATCGGTTCCGGCTGGGCTTGTTTCCATCCTCCTCATTTTGAATACAGTAGGACTGCCAGTTCGAGATGTCTCCATGCTTTTCACGGTTGATTGGCTTTTGTTAGCGATATTTAGAATTAAACCAATTTTCAACGAAATGTTTTCAGAGACAGAGTTCGAACAGCTGTAAATGTTCTTGGAGATGCGTATGCTGCGTCCGTGGTGCAACACTTTCTGCAGGTTAGAATCTCCTGGCTTCGATTTAAAAAGACAGTTATTTTTTTAGAAAAAACTTGACAAAGCTGACGCTCGCCATGATTACAAAACTGAAATAAAGGGAGAAATAGAGTTGCTCAAATCGGCAGCCACCAGCAGAAGACCATCATTCACTATGTCCGAGGCGTCAAAAGAGCTTTACCTGACTCATGCGAACACCGCCGGAAACTCTCGAATAGGATCACGTATCGGTTCTCGTCGCGCTTCTTCTACCAACCTACACTTGTCATGGCGAAATAACCCTATTGAACCACCATACACACCATTACCAAACGACGAAAACGTGTAGTCTCTTGACCCATTTCGCTCAAATCACTTCCCCATTCCAAAACAGAAAACGGTTTTTCTCACTTCTTCCGCCGAGAACCCATGGATTGTTTTGTACATACCTTTTTTATTTTTTTTACTTCAAGAATTATTAATGAAGCTAAATAATTTATATTTATCATTAAAGTTATGATAGACGACAAAAGCGCATAAAATCACTTGTATTCGAAAATTATAGAACATAAATGAACAATTAAACCACACGACAATTGTCTTCTAATGAATTTAAGTCCGCTATTCAGAAATATCAACAACTCTAGTTGGACGGGTCGAATTCGAGTCCAAGTCCGAACTTGTGAGTTTCGTTGGCAGCGAGGTTGAATTGTGTGGAGATGGTAAGTTTAAGAGCGGGAGACAGAAGGTGAGTGGCAGCAACAGCGACTTGAGAAGAGCTGTTGACCTTAGCGCGAATAGTTAAATCGCGGTTTGGAGAATACTTAGTGGCAAGAGCGTAGTCGGCACCATTTCCTCCAACCTGAGCGTAAAAATGAATTTTCAGAAAAAGGTGTTTTGGTTTTTACCTTCCATCCAAGTTGGGTTCCAATCTCAACGTTGGAAGCAACCTTGTGGTAAAGGGAAGCTCCGAAGTCGGTTGAGTTAACAACGATGGAATGAAGGGTGTATTGTGGAGTGGAATGTCCAAATGCCAAAGACGTAGCAGCCAACTTGTTAGATTGAGAATCGAAAGTGGCGGCAGCTCCAACAAGCCATCCGTCGCGGGAGAAGACTCCAGCAGCGTTGATCACTGGAGCGGATGTGATTCCAACATCAGCGGTAATCTGAATCAATCATTTATTATCTTCGAGTTTTCATTCAATAATTTTGAATTGAATTGAACAATAAACAGCCTCATTAACAAAGATTAAGAAAAGCGACGCTAAACCTGGCACTCATTATATGAAGAATGCTACTCACTCTTGCCGTCGGGAGAGACCAGTCGAGCTTCACTTTTCCGCTTCTTTTTCCGGCATGTGGGGCGTAAAGAGAATCGAGCGTGACTTTAACTCCTCGTCCGAATTGTCCGTTTACTTCGACGATAGTTCCGAGTTGATTCTCGGTGTTCCATTTCTCGGTCAAAGTGATTCCTACAATTAGCAAAACGATAGATTTTGTTCTTTATCTTTTAGTAAACACTTATCACGTGACTTACACAACAACATAGAATTGCATCATTTCAATGACAGCACGCCCAGCGGTTTGCAGTGCTGGCAGAGAAAAGCAAAAAAAAGATACGAGTGAACTTACCATGTTGTGGGATCTTGTATTTGACATCGAGGTTTCCTCCTAGCTTTCCAGATCCAATATTGTGAGAAGCGGCAGACTTAAACTCGACATCCTTGTTTTCTCCGGCCTGGGTGGTAGTATCGACCTTGAGGAAGCCAAAGTCTGCAAAAAAAACATTTTGATTAAGATTTTTCGCTGAAAAAACTCACTGTATCCTTTGTTGAAGAGGTCCTTGGCGGACTTTCCAAGATCAGCAAAGGTTGGTGGTGCCATTATCTAAAATAAACTTTTTGGAACTACCTACTAGTTATATAAAAATCACGTTTGAAGAGCATAATATATAAAGAAAAGGCGATATTTCAATTCATTGAGTAAGCCAAAAAACTAAGCCTATTATTACAAGAAATCAAATGATCAACATAAAACATTGACATCGTCATAAACAATAACGATCCTAATAGAGAAAAGTTACGCCGCTCAACGGTAAGCAAACTGCGTTGTTGAGTTCGAAATCAGGCCACAGTGGCGCGGCGACCGCCCGTAGCGAGACATGATAAGAAACGGAGAGGAGCAGGGATAGCCAACTGCAACGCGACCGCTTTGCCCGCGAAAGCATAGTATTTTTGAAAGTTTCCGAAGCATTGCTTATCCTTGACACGGCACCATTTGGCGCCGTATTGGAGTATTCAAATGAAAAGAGTATCAGTAAACAATATAAAAGCGCCATAAGAGGTTTTCAAGAATAGTTATGATTGAAACGAACATTTAAAAAAATCTAAAACTTTTTAAAATGAACAATAGCATCTATTATGGTGGTGATCAAAATATTAAAAACATACGAAACATTTGCTTATTGCTTGTTTATTGCTATTGTTTAGCAATTTCTGCCGTTTGCCGGTGAAACGGCAATAGACAATTTTCAAATCATTTACTTCCTAAAACGCTTATTCCCAAATGAGTTTTGAATGATGAAACAGCGTTCTGCCAATATCCATAAAGGTAAACCTCTGGTCAAGGATAAAATAGGCAAACAAAAATTGTTTCGGAATTTTTCATGATACACGATTTTGAAGTCGGTCCCTGTGACCTCGACAAGAGGCAGCGCTGGATACTGGACATCTCTCGACTAGCATGCTTTTTGGAAACGGAAACTCATGGCTCGCAGCAGGATATTGAACACAATTTCCAATAATTTCCACATCACCTGGTTTCTTACTTTTCATAGTCATTCCCTAGCGTTTCCTTCTCAAATGTATCGCTCAGAAACTTCTAAGTCTCAACTAGAAAATCATAACCTTGTTGAAAGAATTATTGTGATTATACTACCTAACTATTTCTATGAATATGATAGCGTCCTTAAGCACCTAAGCAAGGAAAAATTCGGAATAGTGGAGGTATGTTGAGTGGAAAACTAACGAAACCGAAATATTTTAGAAAGAAGTTAAACATTTTACAACTAGAAATGTTATGGAGTGGAAAAGTGCGGACTTGGAATCTCAAGACATCTGGGACTTATCTGATAAATTAACAGAAGGACCATGCATGGTACTTCTGTGTCAACGAGCAAACGCCTTTTTAGAGATGAAGGAAGTGTCAAAATATCATAATGCTATCGCAAAAAGGTGAGAAAAATATTGAAAATGTTCTCCGTGCGAAAAAGGTCGAAGCATCGTGAATCACGAGATTTTCGTATAGTACATGCTGTGCACTGGTTAAATGTAGCACTTTTGCAATCGGTGAGAAATGTCAGCAGTTCTCCTTTTTGAAAACTCCGCACGGAAAGTGGGCCAAATCGTAATTAGCCTAAATACCAAGTTATTAGTTCATGTGCTACTAATTATAGGTCAAATCATTAAATTCGAGAATTTTCTCGGGAAAATGTGTACTCATGTTAACATTTTTTTCAAATTAACTCAAATGAACACTTAAGTAACGGTATCATACTAAAAAGGTTAGCTGAAGGCGCCGAAAAGAATGTAAAGAAGTACCGGCGTAGTATGAAATTAGATAAGCGCCGGTTTTACGATAGACTACATGTGTAACTGCAATTTAGAATACTGCTGTGGAATCTTCGTAGGATATTGTACACTTCCGAACTAAAATAAAAGTCATATTTCAAACTTTCGACGCTTCAATTTCATCTTTCATCAAAATAAGTAAAAACGTGGTTTTGTTTTGCGAGGGAGCGTCCAAGGGGTTTCGATAGATGTTGTTCATTCACTCAGTGTTTAATTGCACTTTTCTCCAAGCTTTTAATTCTGACAAAGAAAACTAGGAGCAGATGAAGTATAAAAATTGACTTTTAATCAAAGGGAGAAAGAACAAGAAAGTGAAAGATACGGAGAAATAGATAAATCGTCTCCGCGCCAACATCCACCTAACGAGATGCGCAGCAGCTACGCAGCGAAAAGCGCGGCTCTAAAATTTGAAATTGGAGCGAAATGATGATTGGTACCTAACTTTTTTTTCGTAAAAATTGTTTCTTTTACGCGAATGCGCATGGACATACTCTTGCTGTATCTAATGTCAAATTCGGTGGAATTGTATAATTTTATATATGGTTAGCACACTGAAATGGTTTTTTAAAGACCCGTTTTAATTAAGAGAAGAAAAACTGCCGATTTTTTTTTTCAGAATGAGCTCGGATGACGGAATATATTATTCTAAAACTACAATTGCTTCCTATCATGACATTCTTTTCTTTTTCCCCAAATGTATGGTAGGAACTGGAAAAACTCGTATTGAACACATTTAGCTTCAGATGTTGATGAGAAGTCGCTGATGAAGCACGCAAAGGACTACCTTCTAGTAGAAGTCTGGCCTACATTAAGTCAAGCATTGGCTCGAGTAGCCGTTGAGCGACCGGATAATCCTGTTGTTCGTTTTATTTGAGTTTAATTTGTAATAATTGCAACTATTCCAGAAATGGCTAGCAGAATATCTAAATCAACTTCGTCAGTAATTTTATATCAATCCCGAATTATTCAAATGAAATACTTGTAAAAATTTACGTATAAGAAATTTAAAAAAACTATGCGAAAGAAGAAAAAAGCTTGTACATGTAATCAAGTATACACAGGTGATAAGAAAAATTATAAAAATTAGCAGCAATTTTTTTTGATACTTATGGTAAATGAATGATTACTCCTCCTCCATTGCTATTCGAACAAAGAGAGATGCAGATGGATCTAATGTGTGCTGGTACCCAGTATTCAATTGAATTTGGGAGTATCCGGTACGTAGGCTCATCACAGGGATGGAGAACTCACCGACGAAATCATTGGAGGATGTTGAATCAAAATCCTGAAAATTCCAATTGTTTAGGTCGTAAAAACTGCCTAAAACGGCATTAATTCAGTTCTACTCTTCGGGATATGATACTGTTGCAATACCTTTTAATTTTTGTTTCGAAGAATTTTTTAAATGAAACAAATGTTAAGTTAAGTTTGAAAGAAAAAAACGGGTAATTCAATAACATTATGAAATTATCAGAACAATAGAAGTACCACGATGAACCCTTCTCCAAGTTCAGTTTTCGAAATTAGATTTAAACATCATTGTCGTTGGCTAGCATTCTTGTCGGCTTCATTTTTCCCACGCCGTCTGGTATTTCAACTTCGTTTTTAAAACATTTAATATGTTCGTCGTCTCCGTTATTGATTACTGATTCGATTATACAACCTCCGAATGATCGTACAAAGTGCTTTGATTAGCTGGTCACAGAAATCGTTCCCTATAGAAATCGTTCCCTTAACATGCACGCATTGCTACTGCAGCAGTGAAAGTTATTGGTCTATGAACGACCTAGTATTCATATTCCAACCGAATATTCGCTTGGGAGAGTACATACCAAAATGTAGAAAATTTGGTAACAATTACACCAGACGAGCATAATAATTGTGAACTGTCCATGTGAATAAGTTAAAAAATATTTCGTAAGTCTGAAATTAGAAAGCAACAAAATTGAAAAAAATGGCAATTCGCGCGTCTCGGTGTTTGCAGTAGTCGCGGGGGGTACTGCTTTATTTTCCGGAAGAATGCCGTTACAACGTTTGTGCCGTTTTATGAAATGTGTCGTTCTCACGCAGGTTTTACGACAGTTTCTTACGATGACTTACTTTGACACAAAACCGAATAATAGCAAGTTCTGGACAGAAGAGGGTGAAGTAAAAGTTGTCTCTCCATTCCGGATTGAAGCCGTTGTCTTTAATGATCCTCGTCTTTACCTTTGTTTCGTCACGTGGAATTCCAAAGATTTGGACACTAACGTATGGATCAATAATTTCTTTTCCAGGTTCAGATTTCGGGAGATATTGAGCGGAAAAAAGACCAATACCCAGCTTCATCTTTGGTTTGGTCATACTCCTTGGGTCAACCCCGTCCAATAGACATTGAGGCTTCAAAACATATCCACAATTTCCGTTGATTCTGAATAAGCCAGCATTCAAATCAAGTTCTTCGTCGGCTGTTTGGAAGTTCATAGCAACACTCTGAATTCCACAAAGCCACGAAACCATAGGATGCATATTTGAAGAATCTTGACGAAGTCCTTTTGGGTAACTTTTAACTAGACGTTCAGCAGTGTAAGTGAAAATTGGAACAGCGGCTTCAAACATAGTATACACTTTGTTTTCCGATAATGAAGGGCTTCCATCAAAGGGATCTGAATTTAGATGAATGTTGGATTTGAACTGTTGTTTTTGCTTACGTTTGTTGACATCCTGATATATATTGTGACTTAATTTCACAGATGGGAGTGCAATAAGAGAAGATAACTCGGGAGCGACTGGATGCGCACGAACATGGTGCTTCTCCTTATCGATAGGTGAGTCATCGTCCTCTGCATCTTCGGTGTCTTCTTCTAGAATAATTTTCTTTCCACGAAGTAGGAACTTTTTTTTCAGTTTGTTAGGTGATGGCAATGGGTGACGATGAGAATCTTTCGGCGGGATGTAAAGCGAGTCGCCGAGAATTTCATGGAATAAGTCTGCCATAACAGTTTGTTGCACAAAACCAACATGGTTTTCGAGAGTAAGGATAACTGGATAGGATGAAATTTCGAAAGCAGTTCTCTGAAAAATTTTTTATATGAACAATCGGATGATAAAGGGAAAAATACCTTGATTGCTTCTAAAGAATTTCGAAGTGTAATTGACTCAATGAATGTTCTTTTGTGAGTTATGACTGGTTCTCCATGCTCACCATCGAACAGATCAACTAAAATTATTTTAAAAATTAATTGTTTAGTGTTTATTAATTGCAAATTTACGTTCTAAGAGCCTAGCTCCTTTTCTCAGTGCGGCAATGTATCCTTCGACAGTTGCTTCTCCTTTGACTTGCAGTCCGGTTAGGTATGTATTATGCGATGAATTGATAAAGTAATGTGTTAAAGGTTGATCCATATCTTGAAAAATACTTTCATGGCCCGGTTTGAATACGTTTCCCCATCTTGATTGCATCAATCGACGCATTCCCATTAATCCCATTAATTTTTCCTTTTGTTTGTCCTGAACCGTTTGCTCGAACGTGTCTAAGATTTGTTCCGCTTTCTTTAGATCTACGTTATCGAACTAAAACAAATAACTTGGATTTTTGCTATTCAACATATTGACTAACCCCTTGTTCCTCTGTCAAAAATCGTTGCAAATCAGCAACAGTTAATGTTTCAACATTATCCGAGCTAGCTTGAGACATGACAAAACGAAGATCAGGACGATCAGTCAGTTTTTCGAAAAAGTTGAGAAACTCTTTTCCATTCAACTTATTGTCTTTCGAATTTTCAAGCTCTGACTCTCTAAATATAGCCTTTGCATATCTTTCGCTTATTTGCAGATTCATTCGTTTCAGAAGATTCCAGACTTCGTCGAATGTTAGAAGACCATTCTTGTTAGTGTCAGCTTGTTGGAACTTGTCTATGAGCCATGCTGTTTCGTTGAAAACTACACGTTGATGTTTTGCTACTGATATGAGGTGATTCAGCACAGAAACCCATTTGTCGCGCGTCTGAAAACTATTATAATTTACTTACGAAAATAAAAAAATGCAGATTAAAACTTTTAAAACTGTGAAAGTAGTTCAACCGCTTCAAACATTTGGAAGAAATAGTGAAATAAAAAATGAAATTACCATTTTAGTATATGCTAGTGCCAAAATATAAGGTTTGAAGTTTTGCTTGAAATTTTTAAAACATGACACTTATAGTACGCAATATCATAAATAGAAAATTATTATTCCTGCAATAAAAACACAAGAAGTTGTTTTAGAATGCCGAAGAATACATTTTATAATAAAAAGAAACTTACTTCCTTCGAATCTGCACAAAAGTCAACCGATTTGTGAAGGAACTTTGCATGCGAGAAGATTACGGAGAAACATCTAGATTCTGGAGCAAGTTCTTGAAACTCGTACTTTTTCGATGCTTTTTGCAAATTGTCAGTTTGATACCCGGGTCTAACTTCTAAGAGCTCAGACAATGCGACTGATTTCAAAGAATTCGGGACAAAACTAAACCAATAGCTTGAATAATAATTGAGGAATTGTTTGCTTTTGATTGTGACCAGTGACATTTCTTTAACTTTTTGACTGTAAACATGTTGGTTAGAGTTTCTTTTTTTGAATTTAGAATTTAAAATTCAAGACTTACTTTTTGATTCTGCAAAGCAAGGAACCCTTTTCCGCCCATTCCAGCTCTTCTTTAGTCTTCTCTTCATCAGCAGCTTGCGCAGTAACTTGCTCCTCTGGCGAAACAGTTTTGGCCATTTTACCTTCAAAATGTTTGATTTCGGAAAGGAAAACACGAAAATGATAAGAAAACTGGTAGCGAAACAAATAAAAGAAGGAACTAACGGGAAAATATTTTGATGCAGGCGGAGGACTAAAAACTAAGAAGAGAGAAGGAAAATCGCCAGAGAAGTGTGTGGAAATGGTAAACATCTTCTCTCGAACTTTCTTTGGGTCTTTGGGTTGCTTATTGACTTTTAAGAAAAACTTGAACGTTTATCACAACGCCAATTCATACTCTGTTTCATTGAAGTCAACATTGCATTGCAGCTGTTTGCCCCTAGGCCAAAAATGGGAGGAGTTTCGAGGTAAAGGTGGTACTAAAAGCGACAACGACACTTCGCTCTCCCGCCACCTGTATTATATTGAATATCTCGAGATGGATCCATTTAAACACATTCGTAAGTTGTCCAGTGACAATTATATTGAATATCTCCATTTTAAAAAAATTCGTAAGTTAATATATAAAAATAAGTATTTAATCGTAATATGTTGTTTGGCTATTTAAGCTAAAGAATACCACATGAAGAAACATATACTTTTTTGAATTTTAATTTTAAGTAAGCGTAATTTTAGCTAAGTTGAATATCGATGTGATAAGAAAACCATTACGCTTTTAAACCCGGGAAAATCGTCCTTCAGAACAAAAGTTAGGAATTTTCATAACGTTAGTCTTAAAAAAGCTTTAACAAATATCGTTAGCTTTATGTTGATCATTTTTACAAACGCAATTATAAATGTGTTTTATTGATCTTTAATTTCATCGTTAAATTCTTTGCCGATTTTAATTATGTTAATTGATTGATTTAATATTCTATATCATCTTATTGTATTTTCTTCAAAATACAAAGAAAAATTCAGCTTCTTTATTAAGAAATATCTTTTAGGTTAACTTCACACCGGATTCACAATGCCTCGACATGGAAAGAATTCAACGGCGTCTTCCGTTTATACCTATCACGAACGGCGTAGAGACGCAAAAGTAAGATTTGATTTTTTTTAATGAGAAAATGGAACAAATTTAAGGCTAGCGGTTATGGAACTCTTCATGCTCGCCTTGGTGCCGATTCTATTAAAGAGTTTCACTGTTGTTCTTTAACGCTTCAACCATGCAGAAATCCAGTAATTTCCCCGTCGGGATACATTTTTGATCGAGAAGCGATCCTGGAAAATATTCTAGCACAGAAAAAGGCGTACTCTAAAAAATTAAAAGAGTATGAGAAACAAATGGCGGAGGAAAATGAAGCAGCCAAGCAAGCAAAAGGACAAGCTGAAGCCTTCAGCAAGAAGACACAATTTTCTGAGATTGAGAGCACTCCTAGTAGAACTGGTGTTACTGCAACGAGGAAAATTGAGGTAAGTCAATGAGGCAACATAAAAATTTTATCTGAAAGTTTACACCGCAATAGCGGTTGTGCCTTCTGGACGATCTTAGTTCGAACGAATCTTTTTTTTTTGAAGTACTAACATAAACGTGGCGTCTTGTGTGCGCATTATACGTAAAGTCCATTCGTTTTTTCTTCCTTGTACCCTTAATTGTTTGTACCTGGTCTATTATTCTTGACAGGCGTCTCAAGTCTCCCGACGTATATTTCAAACTAAATTGAGTCGAAATTAAAACACTTCACCTTTTCAACTATTTTCTTGTCGTGGAAATGTCGTCACAAGAATCCGGAAATTAAAAAATATATTTGACAGGCTGTAAATACGTACTGCCTCCACATTCAGAAAACAGTTTAATTAGTTTCTATGTTAGCTAGGAAATTACTAGTTTTACAGTTTTCATTTTTCGTATACATTTTTTTCAACATTTACCATTAAAAATTAATAGAGGGCAGATAAACCAAAAGTGAAAGCTCAATTACATCTTTTGCAAACAGAATTGTTAGTTTTAGAGTTCCTCATATATATACAAATAATATCACCGAAAAAAAATTGCATATTTGCGTGACCGTTTTTTAGGACTTTTTGTTTGAAAGCCGCCGTTACAGGGATTCAGATCAGTGCTAATTTTGAACTATATCGGGTTTGAATAGTTTTGAATATTTTAGAAAAAAAAACTGTTGTTGGAAGTCCGCTTGGAGCTTCGGCCCATCCACACAAGCCCAGACGAACAGTGTCTGCTCTTCGTATAAAAAAAAATATATATTGTTTATTTAAAAACTTGTTTATCTTATTCTAGAAGCGACAAGGAGGTTTCATATCCAGTGAAATTGCTGCAAAAGTGAAAGCTCATGGCGAAGAGGGAGTTATGTCAAACATGAAAGGGGACAAAAGTACTTCATTACCAAGTTTTTGGATACCCGAACTCAATCCTACTGCTTCCGCGTCAAAACTAGAAAAGCCAAGTTCGAAAGTGCTCTGCCCAGTTTCGGGAAAACCAATAAAAATGAAAGAGTTGTTGGAAGTAAAATTCACTCTCATGCCAGGGACGGAAACAACAGTGAAGCCAATATTCGTTTGTCCAGTGACAAGGGATGAACTGACGAACACGGTTAGATGCGCATATCTCAAGAAATCGTAAGTTTTTACTCCAAAATAAATATTTAAGAAAATGTGACGGAAACAAAAATCAGGTTTACTCCGCTGTACCGTACTAATTTTAAAAATTCGTAAAAAATTGCAATTTTGAACATGATCGACATGACCATTCTCCTATTTTTCGACAAGTTTCGATAACGGTCCCACCCGATTTTTTTTTCAATTAGTATTAGGTTGATTCATAAGTCCTGACGGATTTTCCGTTTGAAAAGTTTATTGTATAACTGATCGAAACGCTATTAGCTGAATTATATATACTGACCCTGTTTATCAATAACAGTCTGCCAACGGTTCAAAAACTTGCAAATGCCGTTCGAGATGACTGAAAAGATGACAATCAGTGGGTGATAAGTCCGCGGCTATACGGTGGGTGTGGCAAAACAGTCCAGTCATATCCTGCGAGTTCAGCTTTCGTCTTCCTTGCAAGGTGTAGTCTCGCGTTATCGTGTTGATAATAGATCATGACGTTTTTTCCTCGAGCAAGTTCCACATGTAGTCTCAGTTTTCGAAGCTGACGAGTGTAGACATCGGCTGTTTTAGTAGTACTATCAGGAAGAATTTCCCAATACTCTACACCACGAACAGACCACCAAACTAACAAAATCACTTTTTTTATCGTGATCTTCGTGTTTGGGAACGTCAGCTGCTTGTCCACCTTTGATCAACCCACTCGGCACATCTCACGTTGCTGTCATAGAGTACCCACATTTTTTCTCCAGTAATGATTTGATCGAGCCATCCAGTGCGGTGTACCGTGAGAAGATTTAAGAAGGTCTCAACAGGGGTGTTCAAGTTCTGTTGAGTCAAAACGTGGGGAACATATCGTCCGAGTTTTTGAACTTTTCCAAAGCGTACAAGGCCCCGATCAATGGTTGCTTTACTAACCCCAAGGGTCCTTGCTGGCTAACAGGTTGTTTGAAAAGGATCGCTCTCCTCTTCGGAACGTAACGTATCCAATCTAACTCTATTGGTCTACCGGTACGAGCATCATTATCAAATGGAAAATCGGCATTTTCGAATCGATGGAACCAGTGGTACTTTCAAAGGGTGCATCCTTGTCATGAACTTTCGTCATTCGAAATACAATGTCGGGTATTTTCAGACCAGATAGAAACAGAAGTAAAACGACATGTCGAAAAGCATTATAGTGGGGGCAAAAGCGAGAGCCATTTCTCAGTGATGCGATCACTGGTAACGACACGAATTGTGTTGTCAATAGCGGTACCTTCAATCTCCCATGAGACAGAAAGACAACTGTCTCCATCAAACTTCCCCAGAAAAAAACCAATAAAAAATCAACTTGAATAATGTGTCAGAACTTAAGAATCATCCTAATAGAATAGAGTGCGGGAAATCTACTTTTGTACTCTTTGTGATGTAGGGCAACTAGGGCAAGTAGCTTCAACGTAAGGCTAGCCTCTGCCAAATTTTTAATTTAAAAAGTGGGCGTCTTATAAAAAATATCAGTGAAAAATTCGAGGCATACCGAAAAGTCAGCTAGTTTCAAAAAGAAGCCGAATTTTAATTATGTCTCAGAACATACTTTCAGTGTTTTCTTTAGAAATTTTCCTTAATGTTTTTTTTCTACAAAGGAATAGCGAAAAATGAGAAAATTTCTAAAATTCCTAAAGTACTGACGCTTTGATAAAATGAACAAAACGCGCGCCAGTGACTCACAGGCACTACTGTATTATATTTTTATAAATTCTTCATCAAAAATTTCTGAATAGAGAATGAAAACTTTCTAATTTTCGTAAGACACAATGTGCGTGATAATTTTACGCCTCTTCTCATTTTTAACGACTATTGAAGCTCTGTGAAATTTGGTTGAAAAACGGTATGTGCATTGAATTACACACCTGAAAAACCCTACACATTGCCAATTCGAAGCTGATCTCATCCGCAACACCTTTGCAACAAATTTGCCACATAATACGTCTTTCGAATCCTATAAGACATAATATTATAAAGCAGTTCTACATGAGATAGTGATGAGTTTCCTAATTCGTAGATCCAAAAAGAAAAGAAATACTATGGTACTAATACTAGGAAGTGTGAAAATAAAGTTTTAAAGCAACTGAATCTAAATTTTAAGAATGTCTCTATTTAGCGTAATATTTACTGCTACGATTATATCGTACGTTGAAAAAGCTGTGAAAAAAAATTGAAAAAACGAACAGGACAGTGCAACAGTGTAGTAATTAAAGTGCTTTAATTAAAACCATTTGGGTTTTAATTAAAAACAGACGAAATTGTAATAATTCTGCTATAACGCGCTCTGTTTTTCGACTTTTTCGTACTGTAAACATAATTGTTCTTCTTTAGCCTGAAAATTTGGCGTCCGGGTTTGGCGGGTGCTAAATTCAATACACATTACCATTTTCCCTCCAAATCTCAGTAGATCATAATCGAATAGAAGGCATTGCATCAATGCTGGAAAAAATGAAAAAAAGATCCACGCAAATCATTTTCTCTCTAAATTTTTTCTGCTGTAAATTTGTATACTACCTAACTGAACTAACTTTCTCCATTCCTATATCGTTTCTATGTTTTAATACAAATTGAGAATGGACAGGGAGTGCCCCGTTTCGTGGTCGAAAGGTGTTGACAATTAAAATTAACTGCGAAAGAAAGTAGTGCGTAGAGAAAAAAATCAGAGCAAAATAGTGAAAATTGGAGGAAATCGACGAAAAATCGACCACTGCGCCCTCCTGGTTTCCCACACTATTTATCTCTATTTAACCCACGTTCGAGACAGCGAACACTAAAAAAATGGCAGTTCACTATCGACCATCCTGGTCGAGAATTTTGTCACATGTTTCTGTTCGTAACACGTACTTGTTATAGTCTTCTACTGAAACATTATAAAATTCCATTTTCTTCCGACTTTTTATTTTGGAAAAAAAAAACAAAAAACAGTAGCGATGTCTTTCTGAAAATAAGCAATCAAAAACAAATCGCTTCTTGAAGATGTTGCGACATCAAATCGCTTTTATTAAGCCACTAGTAGACATCCAGTTCCGGACTCTTCCTATCGGAAAAAAAGAACGGACTCTTCCTATTGTTTAAAGAGAGATAAACCTATGATACGAAAGTGTTGTTATGTCTAAAATGTGACGTAGGTGTTTTAAAAATAGGATGTGTATTCCGATTTTATTCTGCTGGATATATGAGCACCAAGTAATCTCTTATTAAAAAGAATAATTGAGAAGTATAGAATGTTTGTCGGATTAAAAAATTCATGTATAAAAATAGCTTTTTGTGTATTTTCCTTGGAGATAAGTTTCGAAATAAGATTATCCCTCCTATACGTAATTTTTAATTATTCTACGCAATAAAAATTCTAATTTTCTATTCTACTCAAATGTGTTTCTCGTCGATACTATGACTGTGTATACTTTCAATACCTTGCTTCTCTTTTAAAATGTAGTTTTCCACTAGTCTAATTGCAATGTTTTAGATATGTCTAAAGTGATAACTTTTTTCATTATTACAGAAAATCTGTGGTTAAGTACGATGTAGTTGAAAAGTTGATCAAAGGGGATGGTGTGGATCCGATAAATGGAGAACCAATGAGTGCAGACGACATCATCGAGCTTCAAAGAGGAGGAACTGGATATGCAGCTACTAACGAAGTCAAGGCGAAACTCATCAGACCGCAGCTTGAGTTGCAGTAGTTGTTATTTCTCAATTTATTTCCATGTAATTATATTTTTGTTGTTAAAATATCAAAAGTTCAAAACTCTAAAAGCTTTATTCTATTCAAAATTATGTATCTGGTATGATTTGGAAATGTCTCCATAACTGAAAAAATAATGGATGAAAATCAGAAACAAGAAGTTAGAAGAAACAGTTCCGAATATGAAAGAACCAAAATATCCCGAAATATGTTAATTATCTTACAATGAAATCATTATTGTGTTTCAATATTTACAAACAATATAACGTCTAATGGTTACACTTAACCAATAATAGTGCTTTGAGCACAAGTTGGGCCCGTCCATCCAATGTTGCATATGCAACTGTAAGACTTCAGTGAACCAACGCATAACCCATTTCCTGAGCACTGGAGAGCTCCAGTGCACAATGGTTCAAGTTCACACCGAAGACCGGTGAAGCCAGGCGCACAAATGCATGTTGGAAGAATCTTGTTCCCTATACAAATACCGTTTCCATTACAGTCTTTTGATTCACAGAAAAGAGCCTCTGTTCCAGGAAGCAAAGCCAATCTCGACTCGCATCTTGATCCGTAGTATCCTGGAGCACACACGCACGACTTCAGGTTTTTAGTTCCAATGCAAATTCCGTTAGAATTACAGTCGGAAGCCTCGCATATCGTCCCAGTTACTGGAATAAATTCAGATGAGCATTTAGGCACTAAGACGTTTAGTTACTCTTTTCGCAACGATCTCCAGAATACCCAATATAACAAGCACACGTCTTCGAATCCATTGTTCCAATGCACAACCCGTTCGAGCTGCAATCACGGGAATCACATAGTGCGACGGGCGTCTTCTCGCATCGTGATCCAGTGTATCCAATTTGGCAAGCACACGAAAAACTGTTTTTGGTTCCAAGACAGAGACCCTTGTTGTTGCAATCACTTGGAGAGCAGAATGTTATTGGTGCAGATGGGTCAAGGTTCACTGCAAAATGATTGAATAGGCATTCACATATAATGCTTCTTTCAGTTTGAGTTTGGGTGGGGGGGGGGGAATGACGTAAAACGGAGCACGTGTATCGTTGGCTTCTTATACTAGGTAGCCTACAGAATCTTGACCGAACCGTGTTTAGTTTTTTCTGAAAATTATATAAGAGTCTCAGCAATGCTCCACAATTTTAGCATACGCCGTAGAGGTTGCAAATCTTGGAATATTTTATGGGAATCACTCAATGATTTCCTTTTTGATTTAAGAAAAAAAGGCGAAGTGTATTACCGCTGGTTATGTTATGATTGGTATTTCCACTCTTGTACCGATTTTTTGGCAAAATTGATCGGAAAAATTAGAATATCGCTGCTAGGCACTAGACGAGAAAAACGAATTTAAGTTTTCTGCCAGATTTTCCGGAAACTGTCGCAACGAGTGTTACCGTAGTTTGCCTCTTCCCTTCGAGACCACTGACCGTCGCATGATTTACGGCTATTTTTTAACGCAATTTTTTCAAGTTTTTAAACTTGTTTTTCGCTATATTCGGCTATTTTTTCTGAATATTTCTGTTTTGATATCTCGGCACGCGATGACGGAACTGTATTTTGTTCTTACCCATTCTTTTGAATAACGTGTTTAAAATCGATTTGTATGTTCCTAAATTTCTTTTCTAAACCTTTCATCGTTTACTTTAAAATAAACGGTTTAATTACCCAATTTCGAGATTGAGATCCTGTATAAATATGGCGTACAGACTAAGGAGACTAATGGAAATGAGTGTGAAATAATGAGGATAGTGCTTGAAGTGAAGGATAGCGGCATAGGCTACGTCGTCTAACTCTAACTCCGTCTTGTTACCTTTTCAAAGAAATTTCAGTGAAAATGTGTCGAGGTAAAAAACAGGAACTCACAAAGCCCAGAAATTTCACTTTCGCATCTTAATCCAGATTTTCCGAGATTGCACAGACAGAGAGGCATTTTCTTCGAACCGACGCAAACTCCATTTCCATTACAATCACTGGCAGTGCACATCTCCAGCGCATCGTCGTCTAGACCAAATGGATTACTCAACAAGTTTAAAGAACTGGCTGTTGGTAACAGATTCGGGAGCAATTGGTTGCTTTTGGTATTCGAAAATATATTGAGTG
Organism: Caenorhabditis inopinata; assembly: GCA_003052745.1. Classification (NCBI taxonomy): domain Eukaryota; kingdom Metazoa; phylum Nematoda; class Chromadorea; order Rhabditida; family Rhabditidae; genus Caenorhabditis; species Caenorhabditis inopinata. The sequence continues at coordinate 17,652,609 of AP018154.1, forward strand.
GATCCATTAAATCTAAAAAATAAAGATGGAGAATGTAGGTGAAAAACGATTAATCCGAATACTCACTGACAACAGAATCACAAGTATCTCCTGTCCATCCGAGGAAGCACATGCAAGTCGATTGTTTTGCGGTTCCGATGCACAGTCCTTTTCCACTGCATCTCGTGAATGCATTACATGGCAGCAGATCATTGAGGTCCCCCATCGAGCCGAGTGCAGGCAACCCTTGTCGGCGGTATCTCGCAGCTTGCGTTGTGACAATTGAAAGTACTGATACGAGAAACATGCGCTTGAATAGGACCATTACAAAACGCAGTTGTTTTTCGGAATTCCCATTGCCGGCGATCCATTTTATAACCGTAATGAAGTCACAAACAAACAATTATGAAGCAAGGCTAGCGGCGCCTGAGCAAACCTATTCCCCTTATTTGACATTTCGTACAGTTTTGCTTGACCCCTCGATCAGTGGCGGCGGATCGATCATCAAAAATGAATAGGAACATTGCGCTGAATTTGCAGAATTTTAGGCCAAGATTTCAACAACTCTAAACCAAGCTTTAATGTGTAGTGACATCAGTAAGTGAAGCACTTCGCAGCTCAAAATCAGTCCAGTCTTCCGCTATTTTGGAAAAGGACGGACGGGTCATTTCACTGTTTTAAATAATTATGAAAACCATACGTTTCCTTCTTCTTCTTCTTCTTCGTCTTCTTTTTCGTCTTATGGCGAATTGGAGCACTTTACTGAAATGTTAAAAATTGCAGTTATTCTTCTATTTCTATGAATTTTTTACGGAAATAAAACAAAAAGAATTTAAACATTCGAAGTGACACGTTTCATTCTTCATTCTCTTATGGTGTGCTTACTCCCCGCGGTGCGCTTTTCACCTATTATGAAAGCATTTTCGATTCAATTTTAGCAAATCTGTGCTTTGCTCGTATCGATGTTATATTTATATTATATGGTTAGCTGTGATCCGCGCCCACACAAGCGATTGACGGATCGATTAGGTAAGTAAGTATATAAGCTGTGAATGTGAGGCTTGGGCCGATAACAAGACTACTTCTATGATTCTCACCAGAACTCAACGAGCCCTGGAAAGATCATTACTGGGAACTAATCGAAGAGAACAAGGAGAACAGAATGTAAGATGCACCGATCTACGTCAAAAATCCGCTGTGGAATCACGGCAAAGGCAAGAGCTCACGGCAAAGGTCGTGTGAGTAATAAGACATTTCAGAGGTGAGGAGAATTTAGAGTGTGTCTTGTCGCAACGTGACACAATCAGGAAGGGACCGAAATATTTGTAGCTACGATATAGAAAACATCTGAAGTAGGACTAAAAATAAATATTTTTAAGAAATACTGATATTTACAGCCTAAAGTTTTATTCGGGTTAAAAAATGGTCCAATTTTTCCTATTCTACTTACTTACTTACTTAGTTACTTAGTCGATCCGTCATTCGCTTGTGTGAGCACGGATCACAGCTAACCATGCTTTGCGATCTTGGGCGATGGTTGTCCATGAAGTAGTCAATCGATTCCTCGGTATATTGAACCACAACCACCGCGAAGTTACGATGGGCAGGCCATGTCGTGCGAAGACAAGACGATAGATGGTCAAACCGAATCACCATCTGGTATCCATGGGGCATCGGCTGTCCCGCAACAAAATGGTCCGATGCACTGAAGAAATTCAATACTCCCGATGGAAACTGGTCCCAAGCTGCACAGGACCGAAACAAATGGAAAGAGACGTGTGCCCGGCGCTGAGAACATCCCCAGCCGACTCCCGGGCGTCCAAGTATTCAAGTAAGTGAGGACCAGTGGAAATTTCGCGGCTAAGCCGCTGTTCTAGAACTTTCTGGAATTTCTTAGAAACTTTACAATACGCTATTTCACATAAGGCTTCCACGAAAGACGAAGACAAAAAGTCGTCTTCGTTCGTCTTTCAGTTCGTTTTGCATTAGTCTTACGTCGACTATTAAGATGCATGTGTACCAACACAATGTCTATCTCTGCGTCAGACGAATTCCAGACGAAGAAGAAAACGAGACGGCGGAAATTTCACCCAAATTGAAGCCTTAATTTTACATTCACGCGAAATAGCAGACGTTTACACTTCACTAATCATTATTAGCTCTTTTTATATACCGTAAAAACTCAAAACAATTTGCATGCAATACTATTTTTCGTGGATCCTTTTTGAGAACAATACTATTAGGGGTGCAAATCAATTTAGGGTGCAAGTCTATTAGAGATTTTACGGTAGACAGACCTCTCTCCGTTCCGCAGTTCAAGATCTGACCATCTCCCACAATATTGTATTCCGAAAAAAGCCTTTCCACGAACTTCCTTCTTATTACAACCATACAGTTACATAGTTTATTCGTTGAAGGGCACGATGACCTAAAAATATATAAATAAGTTTTACGGGTTATATATAAAAAAGAAGAGATGCCCCATGATTAAGGCTTCCATGAAAGGTGAAATAAAACCGTCTCGCCTCGTCTTCGTCTTCGTCTTGAATTCGTCTGACGCAGAGATAGTACGTTGTTGTTGTCAAGTAAAATATATTTTGTACATAGTACACAACTTTTTTATTGCGTAAGACGAATGCACGACGAGACGAAAGACGACTTTTTCTTTTCATCTTTCGCGGAAGCCTTACCCATGATAATAAACGAACTTTAAACAGACAGGCTGACGGGACGAGACTAGATAGAAGCTTACTTCAGCAGTTTTCAATTCGGTTACTTATAATATAAACTGAAAAATTGTTTTCGAGTCATTCGGAATAGAAGAATATAAGTGAAAGGAATGGCGTTGTAATTTAGGAACTTCAGAAAAAATCTGAAAATGTGATGAGAGGGCGAGTGCTTTAGAAACTATAATCTTGTAAATTATATTTAAATCAATTACAATTCTTCGGTATTCGAAAGATTCAAGATTTCAAGATTCTTGAAGATCATCAAAATAAGAGATGCAAGGAACGTTAAATTCTTTAGAAACACAGATGGATTCTAAACGCTTTACATTTGCTTTGAGTACAGGAGAAATACAAATGGAAGTGTATTCAACTAAAGATCTTATTGGTGATGGTAGTGGCGGAGAACGTTGTTGAGCTTTCCGAACGACGATGTCAATGAGCGATGAGAGCAACATATTATAATAGAATCGAAGATTACGATCAAGTCTCTGATCTTCACTAAGTTTGGAACAGTAACGTCACCGAAGAGGAAGTCAATTGGCTTATTGCGTTTTTGTTTTTTGGATTAATTTCGATTTAACATTTCAATTTCAGTCAATTTTTGCTCCTTATCGCCGCCAAAATATATGGAGCATCGCCCACAGTATTTTAAAAGTAATCGACGGAATGCTTAACAAATTTATTTAGGAAAACTCAAAATTTCATTGACTTTAAAGCATTGTGAAAATCTTTTGCGATAATTTTGCCAATATGCAGAGCGCCTCAAAAGCATAGCTCCATCCCCCCTCTTGATTTTAAAATTTCCAGAATTCCAGTAGAAGATGGTGAGAATTCAATGATCTCATACTGTCAGACGCGCCAAAAAACCATCTATAAATGCAAGTCTTTAGGAAAATCGGTTGTTCAACTTTTATTTGATCTATAATAGGTAGAGCTTACTTCTCGAAAATGTACCGCGTCAAATGTATAACGCATATTTAAAGAACAATGATTAAAAAACTTATTTTTATTATAAAACTGAACATTTCTACATTCAATAATTGATTGCAATCAATTGGCGATAATTTAGGCAACAAATGCGGTTTGCATGCTATCCACGAGGTTCTGGAGGTCTTGACCGCTGCTGTTGCGGCTTGGCTTCTGCTTTGGCTTTGCGCTTCGGTTTGATACGTTGAGCAGACTTTATTGATTTTCTAACTATCGGTGGAGATTGCTTCATTGCCCTGAGAATCGTGCTTTTTGACACTGTGAGCTGGAATTCAACTTTGATATCGTTGGCGGACTTGGCCGAGTTGGACACAGCACGTTGGATGGCTCGGTGTTGACGAACAGACAGTTTCTTTGGCCTTCCCGATCGTTGAGCTGGTCCAGATTTAGGGTTTCGGAGATAGCTGGATACAGTTTTGAGGTGTCTTCCGAGTTGATTGGCTATGGAAGTCCTTGAGATCCCTTTTGCAGCCAATTCATCGATTTGGGCTCGTTCCGCAGCAGATAAGTGTGTTCCACGTGGCATGTGAAGAGGAAAACAGAAAAAAAATGGGAGAAATGGCGTAAAAACAATGAGAATATCCGCCTTTTATACGAAATTCTGGAGATCAAATTAACAAAAAATGATAGCGCGTTTTGAGATTTAGTTTTAGATCAAATCAAAGTTTGATTTGACCGATTGATCTGCCTAAAAATGTGCTTCTTTATCGTACCTGGTATTTCACTTCTCATCATCTGGTAACGGAATCTTGGAAACGCGAAAATCGAAGTTTTGTCGGGAGGTGGGGCGCTATATATTTGACGCGCACTGAAGCCCGGCCGGCTGTGACGTTACTTTTTGGTAGACACCATGGACTAATTTTTTAATGCCGACAATATTGAATTAAAATAGATGGCGCCTACATCGATTTTCAACAGTTATGAAACGCAGGTCTGCTTAAGTGAAGCAGAAAGCAGCGGAGACCGTAAATAGTCGGCTGCTTTATTATCAAGACATATATATAAGCAGTAAAGGCCTTCCCGATCGGTCTACCCACAGGTTCCACTGTGCATTTTTGAACATCTGTTTTTGCCTATTTCTTTTCTAAAAAATATTTAATTGCCGCTGCAAAAAAGAAGACTTGTGTTTCTGTAGGTTGGTATGGCGCGCCCTATCGTATGAGGTATCTCACTTCTCATCATCTGAAACCTGAATTTTCGAAATGCTGTAATCAAAGGGACGGGGGGATGTCTGAATTTTTGACGCGCAATATGCTCAGGGAAACTGTAAACTTCATAAAAATTGCTTTAGAGCATTGCAAAAATCTTCAGCGCTTAATATCTCTCTCTCTAAATTTCTCTCTCTCTCTCTCTCTCTCTCTCTCTCTCTCTCTCTCTCTCTCTTCTCTCTCTCTCTCTCTCTCTCTCTCTCTCTCTCTCTCTCTCTCTCATTCTTTCCTAATAAATAATGTGCATTAGCTCTATATGAGTTGTGTGATAATTGCGCAAATATACTGAATTAGTCAAACACTTTTGATAGCCTTTGACAAACAACCATTGAAAGAAGGGAACCATTAAAAAAAGGAAATTTGTTATCAGTTTTATAAGTTTCATCTTTGGCTTTTGATATTCTGAAAAAAATCTTTCAAAGAATTATTTATTAAATTTATTCAAGATCATTTGGAGACCCATTTCATGGGAATACCTAAAGTGTGAATTGGAATGAGCACAAATCTATTAAGGATATGAATTGACTAGAGTGTGAAGTTTCGACTAGCGTAACGGAGGCTTCATGAGATGTGATGGAATGAGAGGATCGAGGAGCACAACACAATGCTTATTTTCCGCCTTTCAACTTTTTGTGCTGATCTCGTTCCGATGACGATTCTGGTGGCTCGCACTCGAATGACATCAGCATTGAATCTGAAACTGTGCGCTCTTCACATCGAAACGAAACGATGATCTCGTTACCTTTCTCGCCAGACACCGCAGTGATCAAAAGATACTGCAGAACCTGCGGATTCTTTTCAAACGAGCAAACAGTCGACTTCCACTGAATGACGTCACGCAGCTGCTCGGCCAATTGGTTGAACGCCATAAAATTGAGGTGAGCATTCGGCAGAATTCTCGGGTGACCGTGATAGATAAGGAATAGATCTTTGAGAAGAAGAACAAAGAAAGGTATCACTATTTTCGGCTGATTCCCGCGTGCACTGTCGGCTCTCCACTGAGCAGCTTTAATGGTGGCTCTGTAGCTCAGGAAATTTCCAGATGGGTCTAGCTGGTGTTGAAGAATTTCCAGTTTTGCTTTCTCCACTCGACACCACTGAAAATTGCTTTTATACCGTCAGGTTTATTGGTTTTTGCAAAGAGTAGAAGAAAGAAATATACAGTTTTCTTTAACCTGCTAACAGCCGGCAATGATAGTCCGGCGACGATTGCCATCATTGAGTTGAAGTTTCCAATTTCGCAACATTCCTTGGCGATGTCTATCATAAACTCAAAAACTGCAACTCGATTCCTAAACTTTCAAATCAATGATCATGCACGACGCGGATCTTTAAACCAGCCTTTTCTTTGTTTGCTTTAAAACTTCAATGGCGGCCAACGCAGACAATCGATTGAACCACTCGATGTAGAATGATATCGAGCTGATCGTTCCTTCCCTATTTTTCGAGTGTCTCCCAATTTCCGACAGAGGGTCTGACGCCAGACTCTGCACAATCTCATCCACCCCAACCATGCTGAATCGTTCCATTTCTATGTGCGTCAACTGTTGAGCCAACACTTTGGCATCACTGCACAGAACAAATAGGCCATTCTAAAACTAATCAATGAGACGACTGAACACCTTCTTATAGCTAACCATGCTGTCAGATTGCTCTGGAAGATTTGCGTTGTCGGATAGTGCCTTTTGAAGGTTCGCCACTGCTTTTTCATACCGATCCAACTTGTTCAGCTGAAGCAAATATAAGATTCGGTGCTTCGTCGCCTAGTATTTATAGGGGGGGGGGGGAATTGAAAAGGGCTAAATGGCTATTAGCGGAGTGGCAATTAGTCATCTTCGCGTGTAATTGGCTATTGGCTATTAGTTGTGCTTAAAATTTCATTTGAAATGTGCCGCAAACATGACGCGCGGACACCCTGCGCATCTGTCGTTAACCACTCGAAATGATTGCCGAAATGATGATTTTACAGCCGAGCACAATGCGTTGAGCACGGCTTCCACAAAAGACGAAACAAATCGGTCGTCTTTCGTGGATGCCTTCGTTCGTCTTTCAGTTTGTCTTGCATTCGTCTTACGTCGTCTATTAAAATGCATGTGTACCAACACAATGTCTATCTCTGCGTCAGACGAATTCAAGACGAAGGAGAAGCCTTAATTTCACACTCACATGGATAATCGGACGTTTACACGTCTGAGCATCATGTGCACAACTGTATATAAGACTTCGAAAAAAGACGAAGACAAAAAGTCGTCTTTTTTCGTCTTTCAGTTCGTCTTGCACTCGTCTTACGCAATAAAAATGTTGTCAACACACTGCGCCAGACGAATTCAAGACGAGACGGTCTTATTTCGTACACATGTACCATATTAGCCGAGTGGCAATTTGCGGTTGTGTTAACTTGTGCTTAAAATTTCATTTGAAATTGAAAAACCGGGTTTGGCATGGATGTGCCGCAAACATGACGCGGACACCCTGCGCGTCTGTCATCAACCACTCGAAATGATTGCCGCACCGCACTGAAATCGCTGAAATCGATGATTTTACAGCCGAGCACAAGTAAGGCTTCCACGAAAGACGAAACAAATCGGTCGTCTTTCGTGGAAGCCTTTGTTCGTCTTTCAGTTCGTCTTGCATTCGTCTTACGCCGTCAATTCTGCATCAGACGAATTCAAGACGATTTAAGACCGGAAGCTTTAGTGTTGAGACAAAATCAAAAATCATGAATCTTTGAAGGAAATGAACACTTACAGAAGACCTTAACGTGGCTTGCAGTTCCGTTGTCTTCTGTTGATAGGTCTTATCCACAGCGCACAGCCGAAGTAATTCATTGAGCCTGAATCACTTTTATCTTCTTAACAAATGAAGTCCATGGAGCGTTTGATTACCGTGTTCTCATGTATTCCGTCTTAAAGTCATACGGTATATTTGTGGCCCACTCTGTGCACAGCCTCAGAATATGAGCAAACATTCTTCCTCTGCCTTCCTTCGCGAAATTGTGAGAATCGGCATTTTGGGCGAACATGCAATACTGGAAAAATGCTCCGTTGGGACGGAAACACAAAAAAAAACGAAAAAAGCCATAGATAAAAAAAACAATTTTAGCTGACAAATGGGGCTGACTCTGGCTTTGTCTCAGAGGGTGAAGCTGTATGGAGGGGGGGGGGTTAGGGGAAACGAACCTGAACGATTTTTTGCATCAATTCATCGGGAGAAATAAACGTTCGAATGTTGACTAGCAATGAAAAAATGTATGATCCATCGGGACAAAAGTCTCTGGTAGGAACAAGACGTCTTATAAGGGCATCTCTGCTTCCGGAGAGCACTGCTCCTGAGTTATCCAGCACGAGGTCCTGAAACGAAAAGGAAGAATATTGTAGAATAGAATAGAAGGGATTTCTTTGGAAATTTTTTGAAAAACCTAAAAAGAATTAACAAAATTGCGGAAAAGATTTCCAGAAAAGAAACTCTCTTTCTGGAAGTGTTGGTGAGCAAAAAAGTGCTCCGATGTTGAGCGAATTCAATTGAATCATTACCATTATCTAAGACCAATCTAAGACCAATTCCCTTGTCTATCGGATGATTTTGATTAATGAGAATCCCATTTTGAAAGAAAAAAAAACCTACGTTCTGCTCGAATGTGTCACTTTTATGAGTATCCAGCCTGATCGCACCGACCTGCTGAGTCAGCGAAATCATGCCGGTCTGAGACTGCGATGTTGTCAGGATGGCAGCCTGAAAATGCGACGGAATTGTTGTTTGCTCAAGTTGTAAAGATCGGCACGACAACACTGGCCCATCACCAACAACGCGTTGCGTTTACACGGGTGCGCTCTTCTACTATCATGGGAATGGGAATACGGATTCCTCAATGATTGGAAGGTGATGAGATGTTAAATTAAAAGCGTTATGCTCCAAGTTTCAAAAATTTCGGGGGGGGAGGGGGTTCTCAGCTTTGCTTTGGATAAGCAGTTCGACTATAGCCATATCCATGCAATACACATCGTTATTGATAAGAGTTAAAAGTGTTGAAATGGAAAAAATGGACGGCGGCAAATTGCGCAGAAAAATGTCGAAATGCGTGGAGTATGCGAGTTTGCAGGCGTCAAACATTCTGTCCCTTCCCCAACTTTTGACATATTGCTCTCGTCAAAAAGAGGAGAAAATGAGTTGAAGAGGGGGAAGGAGCACAACTACATGTTTGACTCGTCCTTTTTCTCTGACAATGGCCGCTGAATTAGTTAGATGGGACGGGGGGGGGTGTCTGGGTGTTTGCGTGTTTGTGTGTATGTGCGCGAGAATGAAGGAAGGAATCGCCAAAAACGAGAAAAAAATGTCTATGTACTTCATCCGAAATCAAACGACAGCGAATCGAGGAATTCGAAGCGTGCTGTCGGCGGGGGTTTTGAGATGAAAAGAAAAAAAGAACTACATCGTTATCAGCGCTCTCACATGCTGCTTTTACAGTGTTGGAGACAAGAAGGTAAGGCGGTCACGAGTATGGAGAAAACACGCATGCACGGACGGCAGTTGATACTAGTTTTACGAAAAAATCACTGGCTTCGGGGAGAAGTTAACGGAAAATCGAATCCAATTAGATATTTGATCGACACCAATTGGTAATCGCCTCGCAGAAAACGAGCAATCAACGATTTGAATAACGGCAAACGCCTAATTATTAGGTTGATGGAAAAGTTATTGCGTTTTTATGTTGCTTACTTTTGTGAAAGATTTTTGAATAAAATGTTTGATTATCTGTGGTCGTGTTATATATCATTTTAAAGAGCGTAATTCGCTCTATCTACGTGTTTTACGCATCATGACAAAATGCATCAGAAGTTACGACGTATGTGCCCAGCATGGATCAACAAAGAGGGACCAATTCATCTCCAAAATAATGCTCGGACAAACCGACCTTGCAAAAGCTGAACGAATTAGGCTATGAGACTCTGCCTCATCCACCATACTCACCAGACCTCTCGCCCACCGATTACCACCTTTTCAAGCTTCTCGACAACTTCCTTCGCGGGAAATGCTTCAAAAGCCAGGACGATGCCGAAAATGCCTTCAATGAGTTCGTCGTTTCCAGAAACCCGGACTTTTACGCTACCGGCATAAAAAAACTTGTTTCTCGTTGGCGAAAATGTATTGATTCTAATGGTTTTTATTTCGATTAATAAATTTGATTTTAAAAAAAGTTATGGTCAATTAAAGTTGAAGGTTCAAAAACGCAATAACTTTTCCATCAACCTAATACTTAAAGAGATAAAGAATTGCATAAAGGTCATAAAGAGTACATGAGAAATGCGAGTGCCGAGGGAACGTCAGAATACAAAGCGACGACGGTACGCGACAACAAAAGTGACACGACGGATTATGGCAGCGCACAGCGGGAGATCCGGCACACACACACACACACACACAGGACTCGATAAAGATCAGACGAGGAAGAAGGAGAAGACGGAAGAGAAGAGATTTCATGAAACAATGGCCCAGAGCCCGCTGAGTGATCTCGAGTGATCTCGGCTTGCGTATGGATTTAGAAATGAACTGTCAGACGGGAACCGACGGGAACAGACGGGAAAGAAACACGAAAGAAACACAAATGAAATTTGTTTCGAAATGGACACAGTCCGGCTCAGCTCACTCATCAAGGATCAACGATCAACGACAACCAAAGATCGTAATAAAGCAATAGGAACTCGAAAGAGAGCTCGTCTGACACTTGAGTCGAATTTAAGAAAATGTGCAAAAGGCGCGCCTTTTCAGACGCTTTTCAGCAACTTTTCCTTTCTAAATGGCTTTTCTCTTCTTCATGAAAATAAGAATTGCTTTCAAAAAACAAAATTCAACAAAAAACTGGAAAGGCATGCCCTTCTGAAACGGTATTTCTGAAATTTGAAAACTGTTAATGCTATCTTTTTTGTTATGTTTTAATAAACATTTTGGTGGATTTTCAGAAAAAGTTCTTTCGATTTGAAGTTTTTACACCGTCTGGAATGCGGCGCTATATTTATGACCCACCCTGTAACCGCAGCCATGAAGATTCATAGAAAAGAGTGGGTAAAACAAAGAATCGTTGATTTTTGAAATTGCACTCAAAAATGAATTCTTTTCAGAAATGCTCAGAAAAAATTCTTTCGATTTGAAGTTTTTAGACCGTCTGGAATGCGGCGCTATATTTATGCCCCACCCTGTAACCGCAGCCTTGAAGATTCATAGAAAAGAGTGGGTAAAACAAAGAATCATTGATCTTTGAAATTGCACTCAAAAATGAATTCTTTTCAGAAATGTTCAGAAAAAATTCTTTCGATTTGAAGTTTTTAGATCGTCTGGAATGCGGCGCTATATTTATGCCCCACCCTGTAACCGCAGCCTTGAAGATTCATAGAAAAGAGTGGGCAAAACAAAGAATCGTTGATATTTTTTTAGTTGAATTTGAGAAAATGTGCAAAAAGCGTACCTTTTCAGACGCTTTTCAGCAACTTTTCCTTTCTAAATGGCTTTTCTCTTCATGAAAATAAGAATTGATTTCAAAACTCAACAAAAAACTGGAAAGACATGCCTTTCTGAAACGGTATTTCTGAAATTCGAAAACTGTTAATGCTATCTTTTTTGTTATGTTTTAATAAACATTTTGGTGGATGTTCAGAAAAAATTCTTTCGATTTGAAGTTTTTAGACCGTCTGGAATGCGGCGCTATATTTATGCCCCACCCTGTAACCGAAGCCATGAAGATTCATAGAAAAGAGTGGGTAAAACAAAGAATCGTTGATTTTTGAAATTGCACTCAAAAATGAATTCTTTTCAGAAATTTTCAGAAAAAATTCTTTCGATTTGAAGTTTTTAGACCGTCTGGAATGCGGCGCTATATTTATGACCCACCCTGTAACCGCAGCCATGAAAATTCATAGAAAAGAGTGGGTAAAACAAAGAATCGTTGATCTATGAAATTGCACTCACAAATGAATTCCTAATTGGAGCCAAATGTTAGCTGTAAATAGATGTGGCACGAGGCGTGCCCCAACACACACACACACACACAGCATTCCTCACACATTTTGAATACAAATTTCGAAAGCACCGTGCTTCATAGCAACTGGTCTGTCTCGCCGCTGGTGTATTTTCGGTGTAAACACACAAAAAACGTAGTACAACGGACCTCCGTTATGGATCAATAGCCGTGACGGAGACAGCTGTTGTGTTTGTGTTGTTCTGTACTAACTATTCAGAGGATTGCATTAAGTTGAGGTCTTTGCGCACGGTGATGTTTGTGTGCTCCTCCCGAAAGCCTCTGATTTACGAATTGGAATTAAGGGGAAGCTGGACGACGGAGGAGCGTGGTGACACGAGATAGTGGAAGCAGAAGAAGCAGAAGAAGGAGGATGGCGTGTTTGCATATGTTTGCATTGGGGGACAAATGATCATTTCACTTTTCTTTGAGTCAAGTTACGATGAGAAAAGTTAATTTGCAAATGAAACATTGTTTTTTGATGGCTGAGCGATTTGAAGTTACCGCACACCCCTATGCTGCAGAATAAAGCGGAATTGGATTCTGGGAACTCGGAATCCGGAAAACGGAAAAAAACTTTTTTCACGGAATCTGGAATCCGGAAGACGGAATAAAAAAACAGCGGAATCCGGCATTCCGCCCTTCTCAGAGTAGTGCGGAAATGGATTTTGGGAACTCGGAATCCGGAAAACGGAAAACGGAAAAAAGTTTTTTTTCACGGAATCTGGAATCCGGAAAACGGAAAAAAAACTTTTTTTCACGGAATCTGGAATCCGGAAGACGGAATCCGGAATTCCGCCCTTCTCAGAGTAGTGCGGAATTGGATTTTGGGAACTCGGAATCCGGAAAACGGAAAACGAAAAAAAATTTCTTTCACGGAATCTGGAATTAAAAAAACGGAATGAAAAAACGGCGGAATCCGGAATTCTGCCCTTCTCGGAGTAGGGCGGACAGGGATTTTGGGAACTCGGAAAACGGAAAACGGAAAACAATTTTTTTTACACAGAATCTGGAATCCGGAAGACGGAATGAAAAAACGGCGGAATCCGGAATTCTGCCCTTCTCGGAGTAGGGCGGACAGGGATTTTGGGAACTCGGAAAACGGAAAACGGAAAACAATTTTTTTTACACAGAATCTGGAATCCGGAAGACGGAATGAAAGAAACGGCGGAATCGGAATTCCGCCCTTCTCTGCTATTCTGTCGATGGGCATTGCTCACGGTAGGAAGCTCTATGTCCTTCAACGTCTGAAGGCTTGCTTCTCAAGCGTCGGAAGCTTAAAAACGTCAAAATTAAACTTTGGGGAATGTTACTTTAAAGCCCACTTCTTTCTCTAAGCGCAAAAAAAGGTATTATCTTTTTTGTTTCGTCCTTTTATTCTAGTGCTTAACCCGCCCGCCCTCCACTCTCCACTGCTTTCCAGAATGACTTGTGTAGCGGAAAGCAATTGGAAATCAGACAGCATTCCTATTCTAAGAACCAATTCGCCGTGTTTCAACTCAACTCTCGTTCCCAATCAAAAGAAGTTGTCAGCGAGAAAGCGTAAGAGGACGGAGACGGCGGCGAAGTGGTGAAGGAAGAACTAGTAGAAATATAAGCATGTATGCATATATCTAGGCACTTCAGGCCTCGCACACCGAGAGGGTGTCAATTTTGAGAGGCTCCAGAACGCTAGAGGCGACATATCAAATATTGACCAAAACGGAAATGGAGAGATGGACCACAAAGTTGGATTCGATGGAACAACTCTGAGAGTTGCGGGAGTGTCAGGTGCATACAGTGCTGGCCAAAAAGGTATGAATAATCATCGTTTTTTCGAGATTACTTGGCTCACAGGTGAAGTGCGATCATGAAATTGCTACGGAATGTGTAAAACACAGTTACGCAAATATGCAGACTAAAAAATTGCATCATTTTTGAAAAATTTCTGAAATTTTTATTTTTTTCGTTTTTTTCCATATTTCATTTTTTCCTGATTTTTTGTAATTTTAATAACGTGATTTACCTTCAAAATCATGCAAAAAAAATTTCATGACCGCACTTCATCTGTGAGCCGATTATTAATACCTTTATGGCCAGCACTGTATGTATTTTTAATAGGGAATCTGGAAATAAGAGAACAGCAAAGAGCACACAACGTTTCGAAGAAATGAATTAATATGGACCAGGAATTTTCTGGAATTTTCAGGATGCTATTATATTTCAGCGTCATAAAGAATGCCAAGTAAAGTGACCTTTGCAGTTCGAACTGATCGTGTGAGCAAACAGGCGCGGAAATGAGAAATAGGAGCCGCCGCCGCCGGCCAAAGTGAAGAGAGGTCATCTCGAGCCATTGTTCGAAACTATCAAAATGTTGAAAAGCTGAATAAGAAGAACGAGACAAATATTTGTTTAATTGGCGATGCCTCTCGCGGCGGAGCGTCGAAAACCAACTCGTCCTGGGCCGGCAGAGCTAATCCAGCCGGAGGCCGACCTGACAACTACTCTGCGCTTCTCGCCGTTGCTTCTGACAAAATGAAATATGAAAATTACTTCAATAGACTCTGCTTTTCGCTTGCTTTTTTTTTTGCGACGAAATGGTATTAGAGAGGTGACAAAAGAGGGCGTCTCCGCGTATTTTATGCTTTTTTGATATGGATCATCGGTTTGGCAGATGACATTTCGTCTCATGCACTACACTCATTTTTATCGTAAAAAGCAAACCCAGAATTCATTGTTTCAGGCAGAAGAGGAGAGCATCTCTCAGATTTGTGAAGAAAAATTCTGGAAATTCAAGTTCAAGTTTCAGAGAACTTCCAGAGAAAACTGTGAAAGGAGGGCTCTTTTCGTTTGCTCAAATCATTAGACTTTCCCAAATTGCCGAAATTTCAATAAATTTCAATACAAAAATTCAATAATCAATTAGATTTTTGAATTCTATGTATTTATAGAAGTTTCACCAAAACCTTTAACTTTGAAACGAAAAGTGAAAAGCTGAATGAAACTAGCACACCCTGGCAAGGCTCAACGGATGGCTCAAGCTTATCGATCATACCTGTCTGTTCATAATGATGAAAACAAGAGGGGGAATGGGAGGCAATGCATGTTTCATTCGAAGCCTTCAATCTGCTGCCGTTGGCCGTTTTCAATCGAACACATCGCTGTCGCCGAAGCCGTCACTGCGGTGCGTGCAATACGGTAATTATCGGCGGTGTTCGGACCGAAAGGTTGCCGTCAAAAATTGGCAAAATGTGTTTGAGAAGTGCGATTACTCATTGATGGACAGCAACGCATTCATCACTCGAAACGAAGAACGGAGCAATGCAAAAATGAGGGAAAAGGAGGAAATGTGTTTCTCAGAGTAAGGCGGAATTGGATTTTGGGAACTCGGAATCCGGAATCCGGAAAACGGAAAAAAATTTTTCACGGAATCTGGAATCCGGAATGCGGAATGCGGAAAACGGAATTTTAATCATTAATGAGGGAATCAATTGATATAAATGCGCTCTGTTCGCAAAAATTTTTGCGGGGAGTTCACAAATTATACTTTTCACAGCAATTGAGAATAGTGCGTCGTGTCGATTTTGGAATTGATCGATTGAATCGAATTAAAACGACAATTTTTGAATCGATTCAATCGATTCAACGTGATTCGAATCGTTTGATTCGATTCGATTTGATTCGAATTGAAATCGATTCAATTCGATAAAATCGAATCAACAAAAATAGTGCAAATGCGCTCTACCGATCAATGCCTTCGGCGGCGGTTTAAAATCGTATTTTTTAACTGTTTTTTAGTGAATTGCATTTTTCAAAGGAAAATACGATTTCAAACCGCCGCCGAAGACATTGATCGGTAGAGCGCATTTGCACTATTTTTGTTGATTCGATGTTATCGAATCGAATCGAACTAAATTCGATTCAAGTCGATTTATTCGCGAAATCGAATCGATTCAAATCGATTTGCCCGTTCAACAAATCGAATCAAAATTGATCGATTTTTGAATCGACACGACACACTAATTGAAAATAAAGTATTAAAACTCGTAGTTGGGCGGAATTGGATTTTGGGAACTCGGAATCCGGAAAACGGAAAACGGAAAACGGAATGAAAAAAAAACGGCGGAATCCGGAATTCCGCCCTTCTCTGGTTTTTCTCCTTTCCGCTAATGCAGTTATCCACTATAACAACGAAAAAGTGGGAAATGCTGAAATTGCTTGCTTCAATCGGCTCCAAAATTCAAATAAAATTGTCAAAAACTGAAATGAGAATTAGAGAATTCTAGTTCAAAGTGCGCACCCAAATATCTGAAATCAAAAAATTTTCCGTCATTTTCAGCCAAGTTGTGAAGCTTCATATTGGTACACCGAATTTCAGTTCTTGGCGATTTGCTCTAAAATTTCAAGCAGGTTAAGGCACTTTTACAGCCAGCAGGGTTACAGATTTTACGAATAAAAATTTCTATTTTGGGGGAGCGAAAATCAGAAAAAAAATAATTAGATTTTCATGTTTTTTTTCCGTGACGCTAGCGCAGAATCAGTGAATTAAACACACAAAAGAACTCGGCGAAAACGGAGTCAAAGTGAGCCTCACCTGATTTCGCAAAATGCACCTGATAGGAGCGGGCATTTCGGGCACCCGTATAGTCATGCCTCTTGTTGGACGCCCCGGAATAATAACAGAAGAGAGAAGTTGACTTTTGAAATCGGAGTCCTTGTTTCCGAACGAAACGACATTGCAAAAACGTAAACAATCGAACAGAGAAACGGCAACGCGCAACTGTGAATTCAACGACGCTGTGATTATAATTGAATCCCAACAATCGACGCACCCCTCCCCCCCCCCCACACCCGCCCGCGCGCCCGCGCGCCCGCCCTTCCATTGTGCTAGCCGATCGGATACAAAAAAATGGAGGAGGTCCAGTTGACGTTGACCTTCATAGTACTGTTCGCTTTTTTCATAACGAGAACTGACCCGGCGAGGAAGAGTGCTGTACCCCCGTGCTGATTGAGTTGATAGCATCGGCTGGCTCGTAGAGTTCTGAAAAAAGAACAGTTTTAGACTTTTAGAGATTAAACCATAATTTAAGGCGTCTTCGTCTTCGTCGTGAATTCGTCTGACTTACGTATGTCTTGCGTTTATTGCGTAAGACGAATGCAAGACGAACGAAGACGAGTCGAAAGACAAGGAGACGAAAGACGAGAAGAAAGACGACTTTTTGTCTTCGTCTTTCGTGAAAGCCTTACCATAATATAACGAAGGAAAACATTTAATGCTCCAAAAATAAAAATATTAATGCTCCAAAAATAAAAATATAGGAAAGTATAGGAAAATGTGAAATTTCATGTAAATTGCTCATTCTTCTTGCATTGTTTATTTCTCGCCGCCTTTAAATAATTCGCTATTTTTAAAAACTTTAATTTATTCCTATTTTTTGTCAAATTTCATGGCTATCTTCCTTGGAAATTTGAAGGAATTTCCACGAAAAAAATAGAAGCTTTCGACCATTTCTGTGAAGTTATGATTCGAGAATAGCTATCAAGGAATCCGACGAAATCGGCCCAGCTACTCAAAGACTTCTGCTCTTTATTACAAACGGGTCGACGCCTACAAGTAATGCTCTTTCTGCTCTTTCTTGTCCGAGAGGGCCCGCCTGTTTTTGGCCTGGATTGTAAGCAGTGTGTCGTTTCGAAAAATTATTTCTCGAAAAATGCGTTTTTCGAAAATTTTCGAGAATTTCACGAAAAATGATTTGAATGGAAATACGATAAACAATGCGCTTTGCGTTATTTCGGAGTGTCGTTCGAACTATTATCGCCTTAAAAAAGTTCCGACATTTTTTCGAGCCCGCGGAAATCGGGATTTGAATTTAGAGGCTCCGCCCATATATCGCGCATAGCAAATGCGCTGCAACGATGATGAATGGGCGGAGCCTCTAAATTCAAATCCCGACTCGAAAAAATGTCGGAACTTTTTTACGGCGATAATAGTTTATTCTTTTTTTTATCGAAATGTTTTTTTTTCGAGAATTTTCGAAAATTTTCGGAAATTTCTCGAAAAATCCCCGAGAAATTTTTCTCGTTGATTTTTCGGAAATTTTTCGAAAAATTCTCGAAAAATTTTTCGAGAAATCAACGAGAAACATTTCACGAAATGCTTTCAAAACGACACACTGATTGTAAGTCAGGCTTCCACGAAAGACGAAAAGGAAAAAGTCGTCTTTCGTCTCGTCTTCGTTCACATTTTCAGTTCGTCTTGCATTCGTCTTACGCATCAAAAAAGTTGTCAACACACTGCCTGCGTCAGACAAATTCAAGACTAGGAAAAAGACGAAACGAAGACGAAGATGAGACGACACGGCCGAAATTTTGCCCAAATGGAAGATTTCACTGTATATTGTACTGCCGTTGCTCAACTGTGAGCAGCAAGTAAGCAGGCCAGATGTCCTACATTTGTCCATTATGAGGTTGCTCACGAAAAGAGAAAAAAGAAAATGCACAGTTAAAGTGGCTTCCACAAAAGACGAAAACAAAAAGTCGTCTTTCATCTCGTCTTGCATTCGTCTTACGCAATAAAAAAGTTTGTGTACTGTGTACCAACACAAAGTCTATCCCTGCGTCAGACGAATCCAAGACGAAGAGGAAGACGAGACGAGACGAGACGGTCTTATTTCGTCTTTCGTGGAAGCCTGGATTGTTAGTTTCCAGAGCAGTATATGCAATTAGGGTGCACATTTTTGGGTTTAATAAAAATATTTTTTCCCGCATGATAATGAAAACCAAATTTCCCTCACTACTGACAACGGATTCTGCGAAATTATGCTACTTTCCTATTTCAAAAACGCGGTACAGTAGACCTGGAATGCCGACCTGGAAATTGAATTCTAAGCCTTCCCCCCCCATTTATAGTTTATAGAAGTTGAACTTTAAGAATGAAAATTAAACGCTGAAATCCGAATCCAAATTCCAAATTGAAAGAAAGAGCCGACAAAATGAAATAGAAATCCGGAGACTGGCGTCAAGCTCTCCTCTGAAAAATTCTGCGAGCCACCTATATTAGTGCACGGTTCGGCGATTTGAAACAAGTGGGAACGAGAAGATGAAGCAAAAAGAGATGCATACCTTGCTTCTTTCAGCACGGGGCACATGCACACTTTGCAAACAACGCGACAAACTACACTACCCTTCTCGCGGTTTGCGATTAATTGCTAGGCTTGAAACACGAAATGTTCTGTAACAAGTTTTGAGAACAAGTGCCAATTCATTAGGGGTGTGCTTCCGGTAAATGTGTTTTTGAAAGCGCCGCGTGTTGTGGGATGCTTCGAGTACTCGAATCGCACGTTTCAATCTGATAGTGAGAAGCATGCAGCATGTGCAGCAGGAAAACAAAAAGACATCTGCTAGAAATTAGGTTGATCTGATCTCTCGTGGTGAATCGGAAAGGGACAACCACAATCAAAATTTATGGGATTCTCGTCCCCGCTTTCTCTGAGTCTCTCTTCTCGATGAGAATCGCGGTGAACAGCAAAAATGTTGGAAGATTGAAATGAAAGAAGACGAGGTGCGAAACAAGTGATTCCTCCTCGCTTCCATCTCTTTCTCTCGTTTACTGAATGCCACTGTATCCACTTTACACTTTTTCTCATTTTTCTACCAGTCTGTCATCGCCAAGTGTGTTTTGTGCGCATGAGGCAAGAAGACAACGAAGACGAAGACGAAGAAGAAGAAGAAGAAGAAGAAGAAGAAGCCGACGCACAGATAAACGAAACGAATCGGCGTCTACGGTCTACAAGATCATCGGTTTGATCAATCTTCAATTATTGGCATTGACAGATGCAAACCAAGCGGAGGAAAGAAGCAAACAGACTAGCACAAAACGGTTTTCAGTGGGAAAATGTGCTCACTGCTCGCGCTCCATCTACGGGAGCAGAAGCTCACCAGAGCTCACCAGAATCATCTGCGAAGAGCCTGTTGTGCTCACTCTGAATATTTCGCATCTTGGCTGGCTACCAACCATTCCTGCGGTTTAAGCGCCTAATTTTTGTGTGTATGCCTGCTGAAAATCATTTTTCTGCATCATTTGACAGTGATGAAAAGGACGACCGTATCCGGGGGAAAAATAACTGCTTATTTGTGAGCCAGAGAAGGGCGGAATTCCGGATTCCGCCGTTTTTTTCATTCCGTCTTCCGGATTCCAGATTCCGTGATATGGCCTTTTTATCAGAGAAAGGTGGAATTCCGCATTCCGCCGTTTTTTTTTCATTCCGTCTTCCGGATTCCAGATTCCGTGAAAAAAATATTTTTTTTTTCCGTTTTCCGCATTCCGGATTCCGCGATATGGCTTTTTTATCAGAGAAGGGCGGAATGCCAGATTCCGTGAAAAAATTTTTTTTCCGTTTTCCGGATTCCAGATTCCGTTAAAAAAATATTTTTTTTCCGTTTTCCGCATTCCGGATTCCGCGATATGGCTTTTTTATCAGAGAAGGGCGGAATGCCAGATTCCGTGAAAAAAATTTTTTTCCGTTTTCCGGATTCCGGATTCCGTGAAAAATTTTTCTTTCCGTTTTCCGCATTCCGGATTCCGCGATATGGTCTTTTTATCAGAGAAGGGCAGAATTCCGGATTCCGCCGTTTTTTCTTTCATTCCGTCTTCCGGATTCCAGATTCTGTGAAAAAAAATGTTTTTCCGTTTTCCGTTTTCCGGATTCCGAGTCTATTTGTGAAATGCTGCAAGTGACTTCTCTCAGCCCACTGGAAATTTTAAATTTTAAAATTAGCACCGAGCGTGAGCTTTTGCCTAGGTTTTCCTACATTTAAAGCAGATTGAGCAACTTCAAACTCTTTGACCTATGCATTGTCTTATTTCTCTTTTCGTGAGCAACCCCATAACGGCCAAATTCTGGACATTTGGCCTTCTTTCTTGCTGCTCACAGTTGAGCAACGGCAGTGCAATATACAGTTAAATCTTCCAGCCGTCTCGTCTCATCTTCGTCTTGAATTCGTCTGACGCAGGCAGTGTGTGGACAACTTTTTTATTGCGTAAGACGAATGCAAGACGAACTGAAAGATGAACAAAGACGAGACAAAAGACGACTTTTTGTTTTCGTCTTTTGTGGAAGCCTTACTTACAATGCAGGCCGGGCACTCACTGACAAGAAAGGGGATAACCTGTAGACATCGGTAGACATCCGTTTGTAACAAAGAGCAGAAGTCTTTGAGTAGCTCGGCCAAGTTCGTCGGATTCTTTTGATAGCTTCATAGAAATGTGCTGTGCTCATGATGCTCACTATCTGCTCCGCTCTGCGTACAAATTGAAAAAAATTATTTTGCTTTCAGATTGAATCTTCGGTTTCAATCTTCGGAATATTAGCATTGCATTTGTAACCAGATTTCTTTATAACACATTTAAGTCTAGTATTCGTCACTATTCCCCTACTCACAAGACTCTTAAAACCTCTGCAATTCTATAAGTCTCTGCTTGCTGGCGGCCGGCTTTCAAAAATATGCAAGTGTAGTTATCGGTGTTTCATT
This sequence comes from Caenorhabditis inopinata, assembly GCA_003052745.1. Taxonomy (NCBI): domain Eukaryota; kingdom Metazoa; phylum Nematoda; class Chromadorea; order Rhabditida; family Rhabditidae; genus Caenorhabditis; species Caenorhabditis inopinata. Next base: position 17,674,031 of record AP018154.1, read on the forward strand.
CTGGTTTCAATCGACGTTTTCTGTTTCAAAATCTCTATTTTAGGAGGTCTTCGTCACGCGCCGCTATTTGCTCCACAGCTATATTCGAATCGGAACCTTCTCAACTCACCGGCAACTTCCCATTGTTGTTCTCAGTCATTTCGTCGGAGCTCAACGCTGTCGCCGTCGATTTGCCCTCGTTCGGATTGGAACTTCTGGCGCGTTTCCGTCGCATCGGAGACCACGGCTGAAAAAAAATGAGTGATACGGTAGGCTCTCTCTGTTCGCTTTAACACAGTTTATCGCATTGCTTCTGCCCGCCCAGCTTCTCTTTCTGGCAGGAATATAATATATGCGCGGTGACGGAGCAACACTGAGTATCACGAATTGAATAGAATAGCGGTTGGGAAAGAGAATGATTATCATATCGGAAAACGGCGAAACGGGCAACTGTCGTTCTGCACGCGCTTTCTTTTATTGTTTCTGATCATCACCGACTGCCAAAATGGGATTGTTGGTGAGTGCCTCATGAAATGTTTCAACGAATAAAAATGCACAACGTCTTGCATGATTTCACGAGGCGTGACGTCAGTGTGCAGAACAGATCTATGTGTTAGTGCTACCTTTGCTCCTAATTTGCTTCAAGATTGTAATTTCAAAATTGATGAATGGAAAACGTCTGAAAGGCAAAATTCTAAACTGGAATAGGCTTAATGGAAAGTGAAAAATCCAGAGCTTCCTTCATTGGTATTCTTTAACACTAATTCTGGAAGATTAGAAGCTTCTAGAGCATTTTGAAAATCAAGACTTTCAAAAATAGAAATCCGCTCTATTTTTCCTCATAAAAAATACTTTTTAAATTCCGAATTCCGTTAAAGTCCCTTCCACTTTTGAGCATTTTGGCAAAGCCTGAGCTCTTGCCATGGTAACAATGAAATCGTTAATCAAGAGAAGCGCTCTCTTAGAGAATAGCTCATCTTTCAGAATTTCCGAATAATTCAATGGTAGTTCTGTAAAAAAAAACATCGTTTCAGTCCATTGGAATTCCATTCTTAAATTGTCAAATCGACTTTCTTGTTAGCCAGTTCTGAAACGGCTCGTAGAGAAGCATATTCTAGTTACAGTAATCGCCAACTAGAAATACCAAAATTCCTTCGATTTCTTCCAGATGAAACACAGAAGCTTCAGCTACTTTCCAGAATTTCAGAATTTCAGAAACCTTTTGATATTATCCATCCACGAGGACGTGAGCCTTCGTTTAAAGGCGCAACAATAAATTGTAAGAAAGCGCACACACTATCCGCTATTTAACGCTATTTAACGTGCTATCCCCTAACGAGACCCAAACAGTTAATTCGTTGCGCCTTTAAACGAAGGCTCACGTCCTCGCGGATGAATAATACTATTTTGAAGGTTCACCTTGAATTTCTTCACAAATCAAACTTCATTTCAATGATTTTCACAAAAGACCTCCACTTGTGCTGAAAACTGTACAACACAAAGGTTGTTATTATTTCATTGGTCTCTACTGTACATACCTATGACGACTCTCTTCTGTATGCTCCAAGACTACGTCAACGCTTGACGTATTCCAGGTGCATTCTAGGGCAGCATATAGGATGGTGGTTGGTGTATTGTTTTTTGACACATTAAATGAATGGGAGGGGGGGGGTGTGCAAAATTGTTTCCTAGCCGCTTTAAGAGGAAAAAAGCTTTCCAAAAATCACGAGTTTAGTCTTGGAAATTCAAAAAAGATAGTGAGTAGTGAGCTATGGCTTCTCAACAATCTTTGCTCTGAATGCTGGTCTGTTGATTCAAGATTGATTCAAGATTGATTCAAGTTTGGTTCTAGACTGATTCAAGATTGATTCAAGATTGATGCAAGTTTGGTTCAAGATTGATTCAAGATTGATTCAAGTTTGGTTCAAGTTTGGTTCTAGATTGATTCAAGATTGATTCAAGTTTGGTTCTAGATTGATTCAAGATTCATTCAAGATTCATTCAAGATTCATTCATTATTGATTCAAGATTGATTCAAGATTGATTCAAGATTGATGCAAGATTGATTCAAGATTGATTCAAGATTGATGCAAGATTGATTCAAGATTGATTCAAGATTGATGCAAAATTGATTCAAGTTTGTTTCCGGATTGATTCAAGTTTGATTCAAGTTTTGCTCAAAATTTATTCAAGATTGATTCAAGATTGATTCCGGATTGATGCTAGATTGATTCAAATTTGGTTCTAGATTGATTCAAGATTGATTCAAGTTTGATTCAAGATTGATTCAAGATTGATTCAAGTTTGATTCAAGTTTTGCTCAAAATTTATTCAAGTTTGGTTCTAGATTGATGCAAAATTGCTTCAAGATTGATGCTAGATTGATTCAAGATTTATGCAAGATTGATTCAAATTTGGTTCTAGATTGATTCAAGATTGATGCAAGATTGATTCAAGTTTGGCTCAAAATTGATTCAAGATTGATGCAAGATTGATGCAAGATTGATTCAAGATTGATTCAAGATTGATGCACGATTGATTCAAGATTGATGCAAGATTGATTCAAGATTGATTCAAGTTTGCAGCCTCGTGCTTAACGCTTCAACTTTCTTACTTTCACCTCTTCACTTTAAGACCCCAACTTTTCGGGTTTCCCCGAAAAACGAATAGTTGGCAAAAAGGGACGAACCGTTCTGTTCTGTACATTTCGTCCATTCCCTGTGCTGCAGCCCCTTCATGTTCTCTCTTTTCCGTTCTCGCTTCAATTTTATGATGCATCCATCCTCACCACTCTTTCCTGTCTCTCTCTCTCTCTCTATTTTAGTGTTTCTCCATAGTTCACCGCCTACTAGTACCCTTGACTACGACTTATTCTTCGTTTTTTTTGCGATTTTCTTCCCCGATTTGCTGGAATTGTTAGCTGCCAGACAAAAATAGAATAGAATATGCATTTGTTGCGCTTCTGCTTCACATGCCGAGCTGCCGCTAGAGTTGTTGCACATTGTACCTCCACGATTTTTTATTTGAACCCTTGCAGTCTTTGCCTTGTTTTCAACATGTCGCGTGCAGTTTTAATCAGAATGGAAAGCTTTCGCCAAGAACGACAGACAGACACTCTTGAGCCGGATACCTTTAAAATGCGATATGCTGTAACTAGCCAAGAGATTTCAGATTTTCAGAGAGTACCTCTGGATTTTTGGATTCGAGTGCCGTGGAGCAAAGGGATAACCTCTTCTAGTAGGCACTCCTTCATGAATGCTCAATTAGACATTAACCTCTAAAAATAGATTTCAATATGACTGATTTTCCGTGAACTTTGATCTTTATAGAGAAGTTTAGCTTAGTTTGGCTTCAAATTTTCATTTTTTTAAGATTTTGGAAAATAAAAGAGTATGCTCTTATATAAGAAACTCCCATGCCTTTCGCATTTATTTGACTTCATTCACTTCAAAAATGCGTTTTTGAGCGCGTCGCGTCGCCTCGCGTTACCCCCCCCCCCTCCTCTTTCAGCCACTTTTCCTTTCATTCTACAAAGCACATCAGGAAAATGGGAAACACCAAGTGCTGCCAGGTTCCAGTACTCTGCAAATAAAATACTTCCGGCATATTGGAAAATTGTGCGAATTTCCATTTGCCTACCTACGTATGTTTACCGCCGAGTCTTGAAAAGCGACGACCCATTAAAAGGGCACATTTTGAGAATGTGGGAACCGTCACCGCGAGTTCCAATAGAGAGCCTGTAGGGAGAGCCTGCATGATGCACGCCGGCCTTGGACCACTTTTTTGAATGAATAAACCGCTTTTATGCGTGTTTCAATGCATGCTCAGAGTCCCGTGTCATAAAGAAATAAACGGGAAATGGAAAACATTTCGGCGTGTTTTTGAACGTTTCTTGTTCGGCATACTATATGATCTACAGTAATCTTTTCTTGTTGCCTTTGTTGAATTCCTTATTATTTTTACTGTTCATCTTGCTAAAAGAGCACACGAAAAGAGCAAGAAGCTCGGCGGAATATGCCATATGAGTCCACGCGGAGCAATCTTTGCGCACCGTCCTCTACAACTTCTGGCTATTAGAAAGCTTGTTGAATTTCTAAATTCTTTGGGGCGGGGGAAGGGGGCGGTTGCTTTTGTTGGATTTTCTATTATTTTTACTGTTCATCTTGCCAAAAGAGCACACGAAAAGAGCAAGAAGCTCGGCGGAATATGCCATATGAGTCTACGCGGAGCATTCTTTGCGCACCGACTTCTACAATTTCTGGCTATTAGAAAGCTTGTTGAATTTTTAAATTCTTTAGGGCGGGGGGGGGGGCGGTTGCTTTTGTTGGATTTCCTATTATTTTTACTGTTCATCTTGCTAAAAGAGCACACGAAAAGAGCATGAAGCTCGGCGGAATATGCCATATGAGTCCACGCGGAGCAATCTTTGCGCACCGACTTCTACAACTTCTGGCTATTAGAAAGCTTGTTGATTGTTTGATTACAGTACTCTTGGGGGGGGGAATAGAATCCACAAAATTTTAAGAGATTCGGGAAGGATTGCTCAAAGTTTGGAGCGGGAGGGGCGACAGTGTTGAGCTGAAGAATTAAGAATTTCAGTAGGCTAATTGATTAGCTGGAAATCTCTGAGACCAAACAATACAACTGAAAAACATAGTAATAAATATGTAATAATCAATAAAAAATATGATTAATACGGTAGCGACTTGTGTTCATGCGCCAGAATCCACTCAAAGTTGCGTAACACTATTTGTCAGCCACCCCGCATAAATTAAATCTCTGACGCTATCCATCACAGACCAATAAAGTCAGACATTCCTTTTGGTACATATTTTCGAAGCTTCAAGATTCAACGAACACACTTGAAGAGCTGCATACTCAACGCAACACTAGCCGCCCATGTGCGCGCTCCGACAGTGGCACCGCTATTAGGACAGTTGCCGTCTTATTGTCCATTTCACGTCCACGCCCGGCGCTCATTGAATTATGGGAGCACATAATTTTGGAGACTAACATGTTCCACTGCTCTCATATATATTGATTTGTGTATATTAGTTCCGGGACTTGCTCTGACATCTGAAATCAAGACAGCGGGATGCTTGATTAACAAGTTGGGTATATATAACAGCTTCATATTTTAAGATTAAACGAATCTTCTAGTTTTCCGAAATGCGACTTCCATTTTGACCTGACATCCTACGAATCTCTCTTTCTTACTCAGGATATTTAGTCCATCCGTCACTCGCTTGTATGGGCGAGGATCAAAGCTAAGCCATGCCTTGCGATCTTAGGTGAATGTGGTTCGTTTTAAAATGCTCCACATGAAAATCGAAGTGCAAGAGACGGCATAACTTCGAGAACTGGTCATTTGCACGGATGTCGACATCCTCCGAGGATCCGTGGTGAGTTTCACGTCTCAACAATTCACGATACCAGATGATTGCCTAATGCTTTCTCGATGAAGATTTTGTTGGCGTTGTTCAGTGGGTGTCAGTCTTCTTTCCAGAGACACATGAGAGTTACTCTGAGTCTTACTTACTTAGGATACTTAGTCGACCCGCCATTCACTTGTGTGGGTGGGGATCATAGTTAGCCGTGCCTTGCGATCTTATGTAATCTTAGGTGGTTCATTTAAAAATGCTCCAAATGAATATTGAAGTGCAAAAGAAGGCATAACTTCGAGAACTGGTCGTATGCACAGATGCCGGCATCTTCCGAGGATCCGTGGTGAATTTCACATTCGAACATTTCTTCATATCAGATGCTTATCGTTACTTAAATAGATACACATCGATCACAGCGTACCAGTCCTTCTGATGCGCGCCGTGCCTTATTACAGTCTGTAGCAGCGGCTGACGGCGCCTTCAACAACTATGGAAAAGCAATTTTGAAGAATGTACTCATTTTCTATTGTTCCCCTCGGAATTCTGATTTTCTGAGGTTATCCTTCACATTGATGGGTACGCCTCAGAAAACCGAAACATTCAAGACATTCTGCTTTTAGCTCTTCCAGAATATGAAGAATGAGTTCAAGTCTGACACATTTCTATTGCTCTGTAGTAGCTCTCACAAAGTTCTGAGCCTAAGCTGGTACCTATACCGGTATTCCGGTTTGTCAGATGTAGGGGTGTGCTTGATGCTTGATGCTTAATTATCGATCCCTCAAATTTTCCATTGGAAGTTGAAAAGTCTTCGGATTAGGGTGCAAGCCTGGACTATCGGATACGTCGCATTTGTAGAATAGGCGATTATGATACGAGGACGTGAGCTTTCGTTTAAAGGCGCAACAAATTAACTGTTGGGTCTCGTTAGGGGATAGCGCGTTAAATAATTCGTTGCGCCTTTAAACAAAGGTTCATGTCCTCGCGGATGGGTAATATGTGGAGAGTCGATGCAAGTAATCTAGAATGATATTTCCATTGTCTGACTAGCACTATCCCCATCTTGAGCGCTTTCGACTTCTCTTTGACTCTTCTCTTCTCATTGACGACTTCTCTTTGGACTTGTCCTTCGCTGGAAGGATTCCCTTCTTTTTATCTGACTTTCTGTACCGCCCTGCTTAGTGTGTTCAGTGCTCAGCTTTTTCGGCCCGGCTTTAGTACCCCTGCTTCAACTCAATTTGTCTTCTCTTCCAATAGTAGCTTAACATCATTGGACCAAAATAAGAATCGATGAAAGAGGGGGGGGGGGTGAATGATGCTAAGCTTTGCGATCGCCACAAAAAACTGTTGGAAATACTGATAGCATTTTTGTTTCAATTGAAGGAGATTCATGGTCGCGTTTTTCTCTCGGTGGAAATCGTTTAAGAAATAGGAATGACGAAGCGTCCAGAAAGTGAAAGGAATGCGGAACAACCGAAACAGAAGAACAAATGAACAAAAAAAACGAACAAACGAACATGATATAAGAAAATTGTTAAACGTCGTTTCAGAATTAAAAATGGCGACGCGGACAGAAAATGAATTGAATAACGAACAAACAACATTACAGAATAAAAATAATTTTAAAAAAAAAGAAGAATTATATAAATAAATATATATGTATAATAAATATATATACATCATCCCGTGGCGGCGGCTCACGCCGCCTCGCCTCGGTGTTCTCTTTTTAAATCCTTCTTCCTGATGGTCTATCAGACAGGTGCTACCCCACAATTCAGATGTTCTGTAATAGTCTTGAAATGGAAAAAGGGAAATAGGGCGTTCCATACTTCACGAAACCATTCAAGACAATCGGGTTATAGCTGTAAAACTTCCAGAATATGAAGATTGGTTCAGGCAAGAATTGAGTTAGGCACTCTTCCCCTTTATTCTTCGAGACAATCCCTTTTCTGCCTTTGTCACTTTTTGGATCTGATCAATTAGAATTCTGGAGTTTTTTCGTATTCTTCAGCTCTCAACTTCTTGTGATTCTTCGGATTATCCGAAGCGGCTTTTGGTCAAGGAGAGCTGCAATGGCAATTCCAATGTTCCATCAGCTTCCGTTTGATTTCTTGCGCGCTTTCTTGATAAAGTTGTCTTTTATTAGACGAATTCCCTTCTTTATATCTGACAAATTCTGATGGAACAACTCTTTCCGCCCTTCACTGAATCCCTTCGCGTACCGTCGGTGGCTTTCAACGATTCTTGATTATTTTTTGCTAAGATTTCCAGAGATTTCTTTCTGCTAGATTCCGATCCTCTCTTCCCAGCATTGTTATGTATCTTCTAACACTCCTGGCAGACACTACTTGGCCCCTATGAAAGCGTTTCAGTATCTTTTAGACCCCACGTTTTCATAATAGATTTTGGTTTATTTATGTTCCGCCTGGTACCCATCCGCGATTCAATTTCATTTTGAATCCATATAGAATCATCTCATTGAACCTGCGTTTCGGATTAATGCATCTTGAGATAGGCCTAGCCATCAAGCATAATCTTCTGCCTTCCTCTGATTCCCGGCTCTTTTGAGAGTACTAAAGAGCGGGTATTCAGGAGTTCTGTTGTTTTCCAAGCGTTTATTCGTCGAGCAATTATTTTAATTTTAAGAAATTGATGGGATTCCGGCGGCGACGGATGGCTCCAGATTCGTTTCATATACCGGTTGAAATGATTTTCTCGAAGAGCTGACATGAGCTTCCGCAAGAAATTTAGTGGCTTTAGTCTTCACGGTCTCTGAGAAGGAACAGTTCTTCGTGCTCAGCATTCATCTATCTGTTCCGTTTTCTTCTTTGATTTCGACTGCCGATTTTAAAATTCATGATCTTTCCTTCCCATTCTGTCGTGTCGTGCCTTTCAGATTTTTCATTATGTGGTTCCGCTTTTTATAGAAAATTCATTGCAGCAACTTAATGAAAAAATCGCTGTCTTCTTTGATTTCATTCATACGGTATACATATTTCTAATTACTTTCGTAGTTGACTCTTCATTTTTCAATTCCCCTACTTTCACTGGATCCAGCTTACAAATTACTGATCTCGGTGTGCTTCACGGCACTTGTTCTGAAAGAAGAATCAGGTAAATTCTTGCTAGATTCTGCAACGGCTAGGCGAGAATCTGCTGAAAATAAAGAGTTTTCCACTGAGCAATGTGTGATTTGATCGAGAGCGCTTCATTGAGTGAAAGTTCGTAATTGAGGGAAGTCGACACTCGTTATGTTGGCTAGTAGAAATTTGAAAATATAGTGAATGAAAATCAGAAATAAGGAAAAATGGGTTTCTGTGTAAACTATAAACGGAGCCACGTTCTTTGGAAATCATTTCAATTGCTCAGTTTTACGTGCTAACTGCTTGTATTGGAAGCTGCTTCACTGACCGGTGCGTGAAGTTCTCATCTTCCTTGATCGGCGGAGAGTTGTGGGGCTGAAGTTGTCCTTGAGTCGAGCAGGTGCTGTTGCTGATGTTGCTCTGATGTATTGATCGTGGGGAGCTCCTTTTATAGTCGGCGGATCGATCGTATCACTTCGTCCTGGTTGCCGAGGCATGTATTTCCGTGGTCGATTGAATTGAGAGAACTTCCTGTTTTCCGTGTGACCGTGTGAGCTTGTTTCCCGTGATTTCGACGTGAGAGTTATTGTCGATTAATATCTTCGATGTAGTGAAGATGGGCTTTCATCTTTCGCGACAGCACTCTTTTGTAGCATATTATGACACTCTTATTAGCACTCTTTTGGCGACCCGACCAACTTCGCATAAATGAAATTTGCAAGGCTCTCTCAATTGTATCTGAGATTCGATGATATGCGTTACGGTAGTTATTCCTTGAAGAATCGAAATTCCATGTGCTCTACTCCACGATTTTCCTCGAGTAGTACAGAAGATTACGGATAAAAACGGTCTTCGTAAATTACCAAAAAGAAGCATTCAATTCAGAAGTGAGAGAGAGAGCAAAGGTCATCCAGATTTCTTGCACTTCTTTCGGTATTTCGAGCTTGAAACGGTGAAATTCCATACAAAACTTTGTGCGGAGTGATGAAAGCATATGCATGTATTTTTGTCATTCATAGAACAAAAACTGTGAGAAAAAAACCGTTTCTTTTGTTTTTAGTTCCAGTTTTGGACAATCGATGGACAACTTTTCCCTGAGATTATTCTTTGGGAAAAAGTTCAAATTGTATGCGAGTCGCACAAGCAACATATGCTAAAAACACTGAAAAGAAGTGGTTCGTGCCCATCTTTAAAAAGGAAGTCTCGAATCGCGCATCCTCGTTCCATACGCCTTCTTTTCAACTGCGCATTCATCGCCGCGAGTCATTAATAATAGGCTTCATCATCATCATCATATAACACTTTTTTATTGCTTTTTTTGCATTTCATTCCATAAATGTTGCATTTCTTCATTTTTCTCGCAATTTTAATGAACTAAAGTGGTGTAGAACAAACAGAAAAACGATGGTTTTTAGTTGGTTCCAGTGCGAAGATTTCGTGGAATCCTTTCGTCTCGCCTTGCGTTCGTCTTACGTTGTCTATGTCCAACACAATGACTATCTCTGCGCCAGACGAATTCTAGATGATGACGAAGACGAGACAAGACGAGACTTATTTCGTCTTTCGTGAAAGCCTTAACAAATAGAGCGAAAAACTGAGCCGTATAGAGCAGACGATAATTCGGATTTGGCTAGAAATGTGCAAACAACGGCACTTTCCGGGGAGTCTACACCATAAACTTTGAAACCTTTTGAGCGCACTGCTCTAGAGAAATCTATTAAATTGCAATTCGGGCTTGCGCGTTATTTTTTTCGAAATGAAGATTGATATTTGAAAAAATCGATTAATATGGGCTATTAGAATGATCGATTGAACCAGCAGGACTTCGGCTATTTGCCTGCTTCTGGTATGCTCTGATGCTCAGAGACGAGCATCAATTCTCATTTTTAAAGCCCTGCTTCTACCCGAAACGCTATGAAAGCTTAGCCGGGAATCGAGGGAGGGGGGTGGTGCCTAAGATTATGCAAAATGAAATTTCGTGGAATCCTTTCGTCTCGTCTTGCGTTCGTCTTACGTCGACAATTAGAATATATGAGTACAAACTAAATGACTATCTCTGCGCCAGACGAATTCTAGATGATGACGAAGACGAGACAAGACGGTCTTATTTCGTCTTTCGTGGAAGCCTTAACAAATAGAAAACAAATACTTTGAAACTTTTTGAGCGCACTGCTCTAGAGAAATTCCGCAAGCGCATACCTAACTGCAATTCGGGCTGCCGCGTTATTTTCTTCGAAATGAAGATTGATATTTGAAAAAATCGATTAATATGGGTCATTAGAAAAAGATCGATTAAACCAGCAGGGCTTCGGCTATTTGCCTGCTTCTGGTATGCTCAGATGCTCAGAGACGAGCATGAATTCTCATTTTTAAAGCCATGCTTCTACCCGAAACGCTATAAAAGCCGAGCAGAGAATCTGGGAGCCGGGGGGGGGGGGAGCGGGGCCTAAGATTATGCAAAATGAAATTGGCTGCTCGCAAAAGTCGGTAATGGCTTCACCATTAATAGATCCACCATTGATGTCCAGGATGAGACTTCAAGCTGTTCAGTGACCATCGCATGCCAAAGACGAGGTATTCTAAAGGCATATGACATTGGAAAAGTCGAGATAGCGGCATAGGAGTCGTTCTAGTGATACTATTTGCTTTTCCAGTCTTTTCTTTCCAGAAAGCTCCAAATGGTTACTGTATAGGTTTCTCATAAGATCTGCTTCATCCGCTTTTTTATAATTTTTCTGCTAAACAAGAATTTGCTTGAAATCTGTGTCTCGAAGAACACAAAAATTCAGTGTGAATCCTTTTGTTGGATAATAAATCTTCCAGAAGCGCTGTTTGATCGAAAAAAGGAAAATTAAAATGCGCATAATTGGCTCCCATAAATCTGTGAAGACGTAGACGAAATCCGGCTCTTTTCTTAATTGAAAAAGAGCAAATTTTAAAAGAAATAAATAAACGAACAGTAATATCGCCTCCCCCTCCATCTCCGTCAATCAGCGAAGAATCTCAATTGGTTTTCACGGATTCATGCGAAATGCAAACAATTTTTTCTTCATTTTCATTTCACATTCTTCTTCTATTTGTTCGAGCTGAAAACATCGAGCAGTTCTTCTTAAAATGAGAAGAAACGGATGAAAGTTTTGCGAATTTCTGCTAACAAACCCAGCGCAAGCCATTAACTTAAATTTTCAATTGGATCATGATACGAGGGAGGCACACACGCAACGCCTTCCTCGTTCGTCATCGTCTTTCGTTGAGACTCAATGACTTCCCAGAGCCGAGCGAGTCATGCTGGGAAGACGAGCTCCGTGACCCAGAAGCAGATGAAAGCACTTCTTTACCCCCCCCCCCCAACTCCCTCATTACATCGGTTTCGCTCCATTTGTACTCTCAATTCAACAATCTCATATAATTTGATTTTAAACATGAAAAGAAGTGGAGAGCGCTGGTTTGGTGCTATACGTCTTACGAACGACCGCGTGCGCTCACTACTATTTTTGCGAAGTCTTCAATAAATCTCCTCTTCCAAAGAAGAAGGAAAGTAACAAGCCATCTTGTACCTTCAATTTCTAGCATTTATAAGTTCTATTGTCTGCCAGAGCCCATTGCAGAAATGCTCAAAAAAGTGAAGCTTGTTTCCTATGGCCGGACAAGAGCCTTTTACTTTCAGAAAACTCGATTAAATGATCATGCTGAAATAGTTGTTTCGTGATATTTAAAGTCAAAACTCCTCTAGATCGGATAGTGGTGCTTCCTAATGATTTTTCCTGATTTCAAGGATCCGTTATTTTCAGAAAACCCAATTAAATGAACGTGCTGAAATAGTTGTTTCTTGCTATTTAAAGTCAAAACTCCTCTAGATCGGATAGTGGTGCTTCCTAATGATTTTTCCTGATTTCAAGGCTCCTTTACTTTCAGAAAACTCGATAAAGTGAATGTGCTGAAATAGTTGTTTATTGCTATTTAAAGTCAAAACTCCACTTGATCGGGTAGTGCTTCTTATTGATTTTTCTTGATTTCAAGGCACCGTTACTTTCAGAAAAATCGATAAAATGATCATTCTGAAATAGTTGTTTCGTGATATTTAGAGTCAAAACTCCTCTAGATCGGATAGTGCTTCTTAATGATTTTTCCTGATTTCAAGGCTCCTTTACTTTCAGAAAACTCGATTAAATGAACGTGCTAGAATAGTTGTTTCTTGCTATTTACAGTCAAAACTCCTCTTGATCGGATAGTGGTGCTTCCTGATGAATTCCTACAATGAAAGCATCAAACGATTCTGTCAATCAACGGTGAAGTGAAATTAAAGTTTCTACAATTTAAGACATGAGTTACAGCTAGGCTTCCTAGAATATCTCTATTCTTGTGATTATAAGATTTGCCAAATTGAATACTGAATTGACTTCTCGGATTCTCGGATTCTTGATTCCCGCAAGTAGCATTGAAGAGTTTACGAACATTACTAGTTGATAAGAGATACGACCATCCTAGAGATAATAGCTCGGATTATGCTCCTAGTAGTATTTCGCTCGGAGCCTTCCAAAAAGGAGCTTCCTAGGGCAAGCTCGCCGAGCCGTATGCATAGCTTTTCCCACCTTGCAACAACCATTTCAGCAAAGCTTCTAGACCAAGTTCACCACAAGTTTAGAGGAAAAGTTTCACCCAAAACGTGGGGGGAGTGGAATCATGCTAGAATTAAAGAGTTTTGATGCGATGATACATTCTCATATAGCTCATGGATCAGCGCATCTAAGCGCAACGGGACGCTTCTCAATCTCTCTCCGCAAGATTACTTAGGAAAGAGGCACTAGCGCCCTCCCCAATCCCCCCATCATCGCTCAACTTCTGCCCGTGCGCCAATCGCCCAAACGGATGCGCATTCTGCCTATTTAATAGAGTTAAAGAACGATTCTTATGAAAGCCAATCAGTGTCTTACAAATTTAAAATAACACCTCTAATATCAGAAAACAGTATTTCCTAGCTTATCCTCTTCAAACACTCTGATCTATTTTATTTGTTCTGTCTTTCTTTATTTTTCAGAAGATTGGAGAGAATTTGAAAGATTTTGCAATTAGTTTCCAAATTTGTATTCCCAATACTTAGCTTTAAGAAGGGAACGCTCTCAAAGCAGAGAAGGGCGGAATTCCGGATTCCGCCTTTTTTTCATTCCGTCTTCCGGATTCCAGACCCGGTGAAAAAAAATTTTTTTTTTCGTTTTTCCGATTCCGAGTTCCCAAAATCCAATTCCGCCCTACTCTGCTTCAAAGTACAGTTATGTACTACGGTACACGGAAATTTCAGAAAACTCATTTCAGGGAAATCGTGCTCACTCATTTTCTAGAAAGAGCACCATGAAGCTTTCAAAGTTTAAAGCTCGGTGGAAAAAGCTTTTATGCTCCAACTAAGGAAATTATTGAATAGAGAAATGTCCAATACGGTCCGCCGTAGCGTTTTATGGGAAAGACACGGGCCGCACCTGTGAAACCTGTGAAAGCACGCACCTTGATGCGTTTTCGTATAAAATTATTCGGATCTGTAAATATCTGAATACTCTTCAAATCTTCCTCTTTTTATGGATTTTATATAATCTGGCGATCAGCGTGATCAGCGTAAAATGAGTGTCCTTTATTGAGTTTCTCCAAGACACGATGTTCACATTTCAGAAGCACTTGACCGCGAGCTCGGCTGCTGTGAAAGAGGCGAAGAAGACGAGGAAAGAATCGCGGAAGGCGAAAGAAAGAAGCCCGAAATATTCTGAAAAACCGAATAACGCACCGGACGGAATGACGAACACTGGGCGCAGAACATCATCCGTCACTGCACAGATTTCTCGTCAAGCCAGGTGAGCCCATTCTTTTATTTAGGTGATTTAGGTGAGAGCCATAGAGTATACGCTTATTTTCATTTGACCAGCAAAAGATGGGGATTACCATATACTGGGGATACTGTACCTCTTATTGAAGGAATTTATTTCAATCTTCCTTCATTCGGTGTATAAGATTCAACTTTTAATGACTTATGGAATACGGTGTTGGAAAGTTTTGGAAACATTTCCGTTGATTCAGACAACTTTGAGTAAAGCCATGACTCAAATATTTCTTGGTTCGATGCCAAGTAATATTTTCGAAAATTCCCGAAGCTTCTCTCCAAAGTCCGTAGCCCCTGAAATGCATTAGCTCCATCTTGACTTCTCCCTCCGTTTCTACTTTTTCAAGAGGGAAATCGACGTCGCTGTACCTACATCGCATGACAGCTCCGAATCTCATCTCGACTTTCAGAAAGAATTGATTCTTTAAAGAGGAGCAGTCCGTGTGCCAACACAATTCGCAGAATCATCAAGAAGAGGATGAACAGGAATGACAGAAATTTTTTACTTCTGACGTCAAAATTGAGCGACGATCAGTCGAGCGTATGTATTGGGTAAAAAGTGTTCAAGCTGAGGACAGTTCCTTACGGATAAAGGGCCGCTGGACTAGAAAAATCCAAATGATAAGTCCTCACGTCCTCAAGTTTCTGGAGTGCCGGAAAATGTTCTCCGATGAACCATTTCGAAATTGCGAAAACCAGAAGAATGTTGTCTAAGGCGTCAATATTTCCACAAAACATTGTCCAGCTCAAGACCGTCTATGTATTCTTTTTGAAAAGCGTCATGGTTTGAGCTGATGAGACGTGAAACGGAGAAGCTCCACTGGCTTTTCTTTAATGTGAAGAATGCTGTGCTCCATGGTCCTGTTTAGCTCTCCACTGTCTGTATGCTCATCTTTGAACAAGATTTGAACCCCTTCACACGGCTCGAAAGGATCCACCATTGATGTCCAGGATGTGCACATCGCCGATTAATGGGCAAGTTTATGTGCTCATTGGAAGTGCAACATCTTTGGAAGATCCTTCTCCTCGGAGAGGCTTTGATTCATTGGTCTTGATCACCAACAAGAGCTACCAATTCTGTGATCAGAAATCTGCAGGCCGGTGGAAAAGGTTGGAAAAACGATAGACAAAAGAAACAAGGCGGTTAAAGCTCGTTCTTCTAGTGCTCAAGCACTGCAGTCCCCGTTATTTGAGGCTCCAGGACCTGCTGTCTGCTCCGAGAGAGTTCTGTTGCTCAAGGGTCGACACTTCAAGATTTCAGAAGTCCGGAGTTCCTATGCTTCTAGTGCATTATGGAGATAAGCACTTTATAAGTATAACACTGCATCCATTAAAAGTAAATCTGTCTAGAAGGTGCATCAAACAATTCGAATTTCTCAAGCCCGTCCATTTTCAGCATTTCCAAACGGTTTTAGAAGAGAGATGAAAGACAATGAGACAGCAGCTTTTTCTCCGGTTTTTTGATGGATTTAATAGATTTTTATATGATCTATGTATTGGATGAAAAGCAAAATTAAGTGATTCGAAGAGCAATCAGAGGAAGGCACTTGAAAACGAAAGCTTCAGTTCAGGATTTCTCTGGAATGAGTCTTCTGAAAGTTGCATGTACCGTAGTACATAGTAGTATAACTGTACTTTGAGGCAGAGTAGGGCGGAATTGGATTTTGGGAACTCGGAATCCGGAAAACGGAAAACGGAAAAAAAATTTTTCACGGAATCTGGAATCCTGAAAACGGAATGAAAAAACGGTTTAATCCGGAATGCGGAATGCGGAATCCGGAATACCGCCCTTCTCTGGTTGGAATACGGTCAGGTTACAGATTTTCGGAGATTTCAACGACAAATTGTATAATAGCGCAATTTTTCGGAAGTTTTCGGACGGAAATTGATTTTATTTCGAACTTATCAATCGGGCCAGGCCTGGCCAAGCGGAAAGACCTTCCTATAAAGTGGGCCGGCCCAGATTTTAGTTAGCTGTACTTTGCAAGAGGTTTTACGGTTAATGAGCAATCGCAGATTCAATATTTATAGAGAAAAATTTCGAGAAAATGTATTTTTCAATCAGTTTTAATTTGATAGAGATGGAGAGAGAAAGAGGTCTTCAGAAATTAGCTCATTGAAGGTAGAAAGCCGGAAAAGAATGGAGCTTTGAGAGAGAAAGAGGGGGGGGGGGGCGAGAGTCATTTTGAGATTTTGAGCAGAGCAAAGCTCAAATATAATAATACTCTACGAAACAATACGATAAAATAAGAATGGCTGTGCTGCGAAGAATAACGTGTTTTTTTTCTTTTAAAGAAGGGAGGAGAAAATAAAGGAAAAACGGGAAATGAGGAGCCCGGACAGCCGCCCAATTCATTGCTCAAGTGCTCTCCCTTCTTCCACTCCACATTCTTTTGGAGAACTGATTCCCAACTATGTTTGGTCCCAAAAAGTGCGTTTTACAGACGGTTCTCCACTGCCATCGCGCCGACGCTCACCAAGATCGAGGCGGTCCACATTTTGCAGAAACTGGATGAGATTCGAGTGAAAATGAACGATGTTGCACAGGTTTGTTGAATTGAAAGGCAAAAATGAAGCGGAAAGGAAGGAAGCGTTCACTAAGTTCCAATTTTTCAGTTACAACGAGCAATAGAGCATTACGTTCTCCGCAATTCTGCACAATTTGACCCAGTAGAATTGGATGTAATTAACAAAGATGGATTCAGAATTATGCAAGGTAAAATAGTTGTCATCTTGCCAAAAAAAATGACCCATAGTCATTTTAGCAAGCGTCTATCCAGATGAGGTTGTCCTTCAAGAAGGCAGTAAGAAGATTTGTGATATCACACTTATTGACTCTGAGGATACAAGCAGTCTGCTCAAGATCAAGCATCCAGTTTCAGGAATGACGGTGTATGAACTTCGAGAGCTCGGCGGAACCGTTCTTATTCAAACGAACACGGACGAATTGAAAGGGTAGGCTTCGTTCGCTAACACTAAGGCTTCCACGAATGACGAAGACAAAAAGTCGAGTTGTCTTCGTTCGTCTTTCAGTTCGTCTTGCATTTGTCTTACGCAATACAGGGTGGCACACGATAGAACGGCTATAAAACCGGAACCAAAAAGGTTTTTTTTTTTGTTTTTCGGACCAAGGAAGAAGGCACTTCGGAACCCGTTTAATTAGCGGTAATTAGAGGCCACCCTTGTAGAAACTTTGTCAACACACTGCGTCAGACGAATTCAAGACGAGACGGCCAAAGTTTCGCTCAAACGGAAGCCTTAGCTAACCCAACCCGCCATTTTGCAGAGCTCGAATCATGACGCAGACATCAGGATTGAGCACCTTATTTATGAATTGCGGATGCTCATTCAGCAAAGAAACGTGGTCAGTGCTGACTCAAGACAAGATAATGGCAAGTGTGCGGCCGAATCGCTCATTCTGGTCAGATAATGAGATAAAAGTGCGTTTTATTGTTTCAATATAATGCCGCGTTCAAAGTTGATTTCCAGGAGAAATTTCCTGAAAAAACGCTGCCATTTTTTCCAGATTTTCCGGAAACTGTCGCTTACGAATGTTTTCGAGATCTCCAACGATTTCTCCGTCAGAATCCATCATTTGAGGAGAAATATTCAGGAAAAAAACGTCTGAATATAGCGAAAAAAGTTTAAAAACTTTGAAAAAATTGTGTTAAAAAAGAGCCGTAAATCGTGCGGTGGTCTCGAAGAGAAGAGGCAAACTACGATAACACTCGTTGCGATAGTTTCCGGAAAATCTGGAAAAAATGGCAGCGTTTTTCCAGGAAATTTCTCCTGGAAATAACAACATACTTTCGGAGAGCTATTTGAAGCTGTAAGCTTCGATGTGCTCTAAATGAAATTGAAAAATTATCCAAAAAACGATTTCAGATCGAATGGGATTCAAATTGTGAGAACGAGCTCCGCCTCGTCTCTTTGGTGTTCAGTATTGGACAAATGATCCGCGTTGCCTTCCCACAGCTATTCCACATTGTTAAAGAGTTTCGTCAGCGCAATCAGTGATACACTCCACTTAAAACGGTTACCCCAATTGTAAGTCCTCCCTCCTATCATCCTGCGAACCCTCTCATCACTTTCTTCAATTTAAATTTTTAGCTCGATCCGTCTCGCAAATTGCAGATCTCGGTGTGCATTAGCGTAGAACAAATCAGCATGGCCTTCTCGCTAGAAGACGTAAAAGAGGCTGCGCCGCGCATCACTCCTAGCGCAAATCATATGAATGAAATTCAATTCTTTTTGCTTTCTTTATCAGCCTACACTCTACAGTAAGGCTTGCATCCATGAAAGACGAACACGAAAATTCGTCTTTCGTCTCGTCTTCGTTCGTCTTTCAGTTCGTCTTACATTCGTCTTAACCCATTAAAAAATTGTGTACTATGCACCAGTGTGTCGTTTCGAAAGCATTTCGAGAAATTTTTCCGAAAAATTCTCAAAAAATTTCCGAAAAATTCTCGAGAAATGTTCGTCTCGAGAAAGTCTCGAGAACACAGTGTGCACAGAGTTGGGCGGAATCGGATTTTGGGAACTCGGAATCCGGAATCCGGAAAACGGAAAAAAAAATTTTCACGGAATCCGGAATCCGGAAAACGGAAAAAAAATTTTTCACGGAATCCGGAATCCGGAAAACGGAAAAAAAATTTTTCACGGAATCCGGAATCCGGAATACGGAATGTAAAATACGGCGGAATCCGGAATGCGGAATCCGGAATTTTAACCATTAATTTTTGCGGGAGATCAAAAAAGTATACTTTTCACAACAATTGAGAATAAAGTATTAAAACTCATAGTTGGGCGGAATTGGATTTTGGGAACTCGGAATCCGGAATCCGGAAAACGGAAAAAATGTTTTTCACGGAATCCGGAATCCGGAAAACGGAATGAAAAAACGGCGGAATCCGGAATCCGGAATTCCGCCCTTCTCTGGTGCACACAATGTATTTTACTTGACCAATACTATGCCTACCTCTGCGTCAGACAAATTCAAGACGAAGACGAGACGGTCTGATTTCGTCTTTCGTAGAACACCAAGACGGATCGATTGAAACTATTAAATTTGAGGAGAGTATGAAAGGTCCCGTAGTAGACACGTGTGCCCGTAAATTATGCTCTTAATTATTTCCTTATTTTCTACTAATTCAATTTGAAAACCCCATTTTGTATTTTGTGTATTCTCCCGCGAAAACTTTTCAGTGAAACTGAATCTGTGTCCCATTTATCGGGACCATTTCCTTTCTTTCCTACACTTTGCCCTATACCACGATTTTTCAGATATCATTATGGACCTATTCACGCACGGGAAAAATGTTTTTTTTTCCTCTTTTTCCCCTATTCACAAAGGAAAAGTTTTTTTTTAAATAAGAACTGTAGCCGTCCGCGAGCATTTTTTTCCAAGTTCCCTAGGCCTTCTGACTACTACAGTAAGATGAAGACGCTTAGCTAAATTAGCAACAATGGTTATGTTCCTTTAAATGTGATATCCACCACAACATTTTAAAGAATTTTTCCTCTGTTTTTATCGATTTTTTCCATCAAATTCAATTTTTCTCTCTAATTCATTCTGCGTGATTTGTTCTTTTCGGCTTAATTAAAAATTTTCGCAATTAATTATCGCAATTTTTATAGAAAATCGATTGGAGTGAGAGTCGATACAAATGGATACGTGGGATACGTGATTACAAGTGATAGTCAATTACTTTCGCTATTAAAACGATAAAATTTAATGAAATTTAATGGAATTTTAAAAAATTTGCTTCTTAAAGCAGATTTCAATGAAATTTTATATTATGAAAATTCTATTGAGACAGACAAAAGCTCGCTGCATCCCTGGTGTGGTGCATGGATTATTGATTATTTTGTGTGCAAATCGTCCCCATTTACGAAATTTTAAATTATTATATTTCACAACTGTTTTAAAAATTAATATATGCCTAAAAAAATAATAAATTGTGGATTTTAAAGGACCATATAACTGCTGCTGCTCGTTTGCCTCCACAGCTTTATTATACTGTAGCGGTCAGGCCTCCACAATTTTTTGTTAATTTTTGTCTTCGTGAATAGAGGAAAAGAAGAGAAAAACCCATTTTGTTCCTTGCGTGGAGCGGATAATCCCATTATTCATTTTATTTTTTAGTCATACGTTTAACGGCTATAGAATTCAAAGTTTTTAAATCAAAAAATCTTATGAATTTATTCTCTTTTTTTACTCATTTTTCGGGAGCCCTTTGTGTTGTTTTTTCGATTTCGGAATGTGATAAGTGGTTTGCTAATAAATAGATCCACAATTGATGAAAAAGACGAACCTGATTCCAAAACTGGGTAACCGAAGACTTCATCATTGATAGCCAGTCAGATGTATCTGTAAAAAATCGAAAGTTCCGGAGGGGCGCCGGGAAGGGGGGGGGGTAGTGGTTAGGCGACGAAATTGACCGGAAATAACATGGATGACAAAGTAGAAAAGAGAAACAGCAACGGAAGATTCCAAGTGACCAGAAAAGCGAGCAATTAGGGGAGGAGGGGAAAGAAGAAGAGGAAGAGCAAGTTCTAAGAAGGGGTGAACGAATGGGGGCTCCCACGTTCTAATCGTATTGGAGACTTCGGAACGGGCGGATTCATTTTAAATTGGATGGAGCACAATATGCTCATATGAATAATATTCTAAAGCTTCCACGAAAGACGAAATAAGACCGTCTCGTCTCGTCTTCGTCAGACATTGTGTTGGTACATATGCACAGCTTTTTTATTGCGTAAAATGAACGCAAGACGAGCTGAAAGACGAGCGAAGACAAGACGAAAGGATTCGCCCACCGACTTGTTTCGTCTTGGAAGCCTTATGATATTCCATCGATGACACGACACTGACTGGCACTTTGGGATACTGTAGCACAGATTGTCAAATAATATTTTTTCGACATTGATGGATATGGATGTGGCGAGAAGACAGACCTACTTTTACTTGTCGACTACCGGCAAAAATAAAAGGGGGCGTGTCTCGTTCTGCACAGAGTAGGGCGGAATTGGATTTTGGGAACTCGGAATCCGGAAAACGGAAAAAAAATGTTTCACGGAATCTGGAATCCGGAAGACGGAATGAAAAAAACGACGGAATCCGGAAGTCCGCCCTTCTCTGCAGAATAGGGCGAAATTTTTATTTTGGGAACTCGGAATCCGGAAAACGAAGAACGGAAAAAAAATGTTTCGTGGAATCTGGAATCCGGAAGATGGAATGAAAAAAACGTCGGAATCCGGAATTCCGCCCTTCTCTGCAGAGTAGGGCGGAATTGGATTTTGGGAACTCGGAATCCGGAAAACGGAAAAAAAATTTTTCACGGAATCTGGAACCCGGAAGACGGAATGAAAAAACGGCGGAATCCGGATTCCGGAATTCCGCCCTTCTCTGCAGAGTAGGGCGGAATTGGATTTTGGGAATTCGGAATCCGGAAAACGGAAAACGGAAATACATTTTTTTTACGGAATCTGGAATCTGGAAGACGGAATGGAAAAAACGGCGGAATCCGGAATGCGTAATGCGGAATTCCGCCCTTCTCTGGTTCTGCACACCAATATCCGAATAACATAATTTTCGAAGATAAAGCTCACTTTTAGAAACGGTATTTTCTGTCTCGGAGAGCATTTTTACTACAACAAAATTATTTTGAATGCTCCCTAAACTTCGTATTAAATAAGTACGTCATCTGTACTTTGCCACTTTAAAAAATTAATGAATCTGAAAATTTCCAATAGAATATTATTCAAAAGAATCGCAGAATGATAGTCATTTCAAAAAAATGGACGCATAAAAAGCGAGAGAAGTGCTGTGGAATTCGCCGATGGGTGGTCCTTCATGCCGTCTCCCACGAGACTTTCGAAATGCGACAGGAATTGCTCATTGAGTCAATCTCAGCGGAGAGAGGGGAGGGTGTCATCCCCTTTCCTTTCACCACCCATAAACAGCAGGGCACCCGCAAATTGCGATTAAAAAAGGAGAAGATGTGCACTGCCAGAGGATTTATGTTGCTGCTCAAGCTGACGAGCCTGGATGCCATTTCCAGATAAACGCACCGAGAAGTGCGCATATTTTCGAATTGAAATGAGTGGCTTAAATTCGCAGATGGTAACGTTTGCAACTAATATAAGGGAGAATAGACGCATTTCGCAGGCTCCACTACAACTCGAGGACTCTTTCAAAATGCATCATTCTTTCGGATGCACATTGAGTTATGACGTCTATTGAAAAATTCAGCACTTCACTTTAACCAAGTACATTCTTCTTCTTGTTTCGGTTTTCCATGGATAAGGCCAATATTTTAAAACTGTAAATGAGTACTAGGAAACCAAAACCCATTTTCAGCTATCAAAAGTTCGAGTTAAAGCACCGCACAACACTTACAGTAGCGGCTACCTGAAATATACTTTTTTGGCTTTTCAGCTATAACCTTTAAGAGCTGGAAACTTGAGGTCGACTGTAAAAAAGTGGCGAAATGAGCTCTGGAAAAATGACACAGTTTAGCTCTTATCCATGAATAAGATGTTTATTTGAAAAGAAACAGTTTTTAAATAATCAATAATCAGTTGCAAACCCTCGGGAATCAGCGCAAGCAACACGCTGAGCATTTCAACGTCGAAATCGTTGTACAGCTGGAAGTATTCTGAAGGAGCCAGTTAAGAAAAAACACTCAAGAACTCGCGAATCATCAAACGGATAGACACATCGTACGCGCATCGAGAAGAAGCAACTCTAGGTTGAGAAGTCCTGTATAAACTGTTGGAAGCATCAGAACGATCCGACGTCGCCTAAATGACGCTGGACTCTTTGGCAGAAAACCTGTGAGGAAGCCGTGCATCGCTGACCGCAATCAAGCAGCGTGTACATCTCAACTGGTTTCAAAGTCAGGGAGAACGAATTTTCTGTGGATTCTGTGGAGAGCAGGTTTATGTTGGCTTCCACAAAGGCTTCCACAAAAGACGAAACAAGTCGGTGGTCTTTCGTGAAATCCTATCGTCTCGTTTTCGTCTTACGTCGTCAATTAAAATACATGTGTATCAACACAATATCTATCTCTGCGCCAGACGAATTCTAGACGATGACGAAGACGAGACGAAACGGTCTTATTTTGTCTATCGTGGAAGCCTTGTTGTTCGGTTCGCATAGAATTTCTTCAACCAATAGAAACCAAATTCGTTTCAAAATTTACCAACTATGCAACAATCGCCGTTGAACAGCTCAACAAGTTGTTTGGTTTGCCCAACCTGACCCAGTCAAGAAGATGCCAATATATGTACGTTTATTAGTGGTTCCTTGGCCAAATGCATCGTTGATATCGCGAGTTGTCTCGACAGAGTTTCGGCCTAGTTTGAACTGGAACAAGAAAATCGTTCGAATTTGCTTTTTATCCATGCTTTTTTGAAGTGCTATAAAAAGTGACATAATTATTTCAAGGAAGAATTAATAAAACAAGTAGATAGAGCGAATTACGCTCTTTAAAATGATATATAACACGACCACAGATAACCAAACATTTTATTCAAAAATCTTTCACAAAAGAAAAAAAACATAAAAACGCAATAACTTTTTCATCAACCTAATATTATCGATTCTCGAGGTTTTTTAACTAAGTATTGATCATTTAAAAACTGTTTTTATTATTTATTAGCTCATTTAAAGTCATTTTCCAGGTGAAAATATAAAATAAATAAAATATTGCGAACGGGCGAAAACTGTTCGCAATAAGCCGGCGTTTGCTAAAATTCGAATTTTTCAAATAAATATTTCTCATCGATAAAAGCTGAATTGGATATTGTTACTGGCTTATTTTTTTCGGGAGCATTCGAGAGCCTCGCAGCTACTTACTTTATTAATCCGATCTTCGCTCACATCGCTTAAGCTTCCGATCGCTTGTGATGGCGTACAAGAGGTATTCACGTAGTATCCACCAGAGTAGGGCGGAATTGGATTTTGGGAACTCGAAATCTGGAAAACGGAAAACGGAAAAAAAATTTTCACGGAATCTGGAATCCGGAAGGCGGAATCCGGAATGCAGAATCCGGAATTCCGCCCTTCTCTGGTATCCATGTCGGATAGATACTTAATGTTTGATCGATGAAAACATTTTTGACGTTATTCCGTCTGAGTCTTACTTACTTACTTAGGATACTTAAAGTTAGTCCATCCGTCATTCGCTTGTATGGGCGCGGATCACAGTTAAGCCATTCTTTGCGATCATAGGTGGTGATGGTTCGTTTAAAAATTCTTCAAATGAAAATGGAAGCGCAAAAGAAGGCATTGCTTTCGAAAACATAGCTTCGAGAACTGGCCATTGCCGGCATGTTCCGAAGATCCGTGCTCAATTTCGCTTTCGAACAATTCTCGATATCAGATGCTTATCGCTACTTAAATAATTACTTATCGATCACAGCGCACCATGACATAATTACAGTCTGTAGCAACGGCAGACGCCGCATTTAGCAATTGTGGAAAAGAAATTTCAACGAATGTGTTCATTTTCTATCGTGCTCCTCGGAATTCAGAGATTCTGTAGTCATCTAAATTCTTTCTTTCTGCTAATTTCTGGGAAATTCTAACATTATTTCATGCATATCTCTAACTTAATACTTATTATTATCTAATCTTTTCATGTATTATAACCTTGAAAAAATAAAATGCAATTCTAGTTCTTTTTCAATGAATAAATATATATGGGGAGAAATCTTTCACGTTGATGGGCACACTTTAGAAAAACGGAGTTAAAGCTTTCCATACTTCACAGAAACATGGAAGGCATTCTGGTTTTTGCGCTTTCAGAATATGAAGAATGAGTTCAAATAAGAATTGAGTTTGGTGTTATTGAAACATTTCTATTGCTCTGTAGTATCTCTCACAAACTTCTGAGTCGTAAATGAGAGAGAGAGGAGGAGGAGGAGAATTGAGTCCAATGAGGCCGCCCACACTGCATGTCTTTTTTTGGTGTAACTCTGGCTCCCCACCGTGAAGGCTCAGTTAATTTCACCAAAAATGAGTTCACCAAAACTTTTGTTTGGCAGTTGAAGTTCACCTCAATTTCTACCTGTGAGAGAGGTTCTGATGAAGCGAGGGAGGATTCAGAAACTCGATATTAATCTAAGTAGAAATTACGTATTAAATTAGACAAAGTAGCAGTTGAATTATAGTTCACAATATTTAGTTGCCATGTCGATCCATCCGCTCTCATGGATCGTGCTTCCAGCTTCATATCTTCATCTGTTCCACCCATTTACGCTTCTGCGAATCGCATGTCCAGTCCACCTTACAAGAACACAGAATTCCAAATCGGTTTTCCGATTGGATTTGGCGAATCCTACAAATTATAAGTTTTCGCAATCAGAGAAAACGAGCCACACGAGTGAAAGCAGCTGAAATTCAATTATTCAATAATGCCTCCTTGACTTTAGAAAGTTCGACGAATTCTCCAATACTGAATTGAATCAAGTTGGGGGCTCCAGGAAGGTTGACCACATCTGGATACTCCTTGATTTTATGGTACTCCTCGTCCTCAGGAGTCCAACCTGAAAAAGGTGCTGAATCTGGAATTTTGAAATAAAAAGAAACCCAAATCCTTCGAATCGTCGTATGAATATTGAAGACGTTCTTCTGTGGTGATTACATATTCACCCTTGTCAATCGAATCTCCTAAATCGATAAGATGAGCAGCAAGTTGGAGATCTTCTTCTGACAGCGGGACCCTCTTCGGATTGCTCTCCAGATCAAGGATATACATAAGAATCCGACGGAACTTGGTCATCAGTAATGGAGAAATTGGATAAGATAAGAAAATGGAAGCAAATAATGAAGAAACTGAAGGAAAATCTTCTTTTTATACTAATTTGCATGCCTGGAACTTTCTCTGGAACTTTCTGCAAGTTCCATTCGAGAGCAACTCGAGAGCTCTGGAGACCTCTAGAAAATGAAATTACAAGAAACAAAAAACATTTTCCATAATAGGGTTCGAACTTGCGACCCCCAGGGTTCCACACCGTCCCACTGCCACTACACCACCGCTGCTTCCGGAAATGAATGATATGGAAGCATAGAGAAGAGTGAGGTCGCGAGATGAGGGGAGAACTTCAGATGTGATGAAAATTCAGATGAAACTTCAAATGCGAATATTCAGCTTCTGGAGAGTATTGGGCAAAAAAAAAGTTTGTCATGGTTTTCAGCATGCTCGAAAGTGTCTGTGTACCAATTTTCATAAAATTCTCAACCATTATCTAAAAACAGTTCCCTTGTTAGTCTTCCTCCCTTTATGAATTGTAGTTGGCCCACAACGCTTGAAATTCCTCTCACGTCTTCTCGATGGTGATATGACTTATGTTGTTCAATGAGTGGCAGTCTTCTTTCAAGAGATGCGTGGGTCACTCTGACTCTTTCTGCATAAAAACTGATAGAAGGTGCTTAAAGGTCTTTTCTATTTCGATGTTAAAAGAAATTCAATTACATCTATGTTTCATATTTCGATTGTCTTCATGATTTTAATATTTTTCTCTAGAACATCGTAGACGTATCGCTGATTTCTTTTTCTTGTACAAAGCTTAAATCTCGAAGGAAGTTTCTATTCTAACATCTAAAATTACTCCTTTCACCTTCAAATGTAAAACATCTCAGGCGTCACTCTCATTAGTTCCAACATTCGCTTATCAACTTTTCCAAAGTTTATTCACAATTTTTCACTTCTCGTATTATCAAAGCTTGGAGCGCACTTGTTCACGACTTCTTTCCCAATTTCATCAACCATTTTCAGAACAAATATTGTTCAATTTAATTTCTCCTCGTAGCTCACTGTAAACTCTGCGATTTTTTTAACTGTTTTCATGTACATCTGTAATTATTATTTAGTTTTTTCTCCTTTCACCATAAAATACAAGAGACTGTTTGTCCCTTTTCCAATAAATTTTCATTCGTCCTGTGTGATCTCAATTTCTAACACATTGCTCTGAATAGAGAAGAATTGAGAACTAATTTAGTTAGGCGATCCTTGAAGGAGGTGAATTGGATATTCCATTTTGGTTTTCGAAGATTTTGACGAGTTTTTCGAGTTTTATAGAAAGAACACTGAGGCTAGAAACAACTAGGTTAACTCAGTTCGCATCTCTTGTAGGAAGACTGACCGGGCCAACACTCACGGAACACCGATCTTGATCGAGAAGAGGTCATACAATTCTTAGACATTCACTAAGATGGGATGGACAAGTGACGCGCAGAAACGAAAATCAATGGAACAAGTAGACGCAAGAATGGATATCATGAGAAGAAAAGCGACCTTTCACAGGTAGAAATTGAGTAGAACTTTTACTATCAAACAATAGTCTTAAGGTGTATTCGTCAAATATATAAAGAAAAAAGCAATAAATAAAACGAAAAAATCAATTATAAAGATATTCATTCAGATATTTAGTTTAGACATTGTGTTGCTTGAGAAGATCTTCTATGACCTGACGGTTGAGCTCTAGAAGGCGAGCACGTATGCGAATTGCTTCGACAGTCTAGAAAGAAAATAAACCATCATTAATCATTGAATGAAATTTTAACCACACCTGTTCAATTGGTCTGGCCAAAGTTTGACGGTCGGCATCTTGGAGTTCTTTGCAATTACAGAAGAAATTTTGAAACTCAACAGCTCTCTGTTCAGTTGCAAAACTCTGCGCAGTAAGCTTAAGGCAATGCTGGAATAGACTAGAGTTGGATCCTCCATATTTTTGGAGGAACTCTTTTATATGGTTACAGAAATATTCCCAAGCGTACTGTTGACCCATGCGTGTTGCTCCGGTGCCAAGGAAAAGGTACATTTGATCCTGTGGGCGAACTTTGTTCTTTTCAAAACCATATTCAAAAAGCTGAGCGAGAAGAGGTTGCTCTGGAGTATGTGACATAGCAGTCATTGTTTGTCTTTCGATCTCTTGGAAGGTTGTAGTTTCCCTAAGGTTCATAAGTTTGTCAAATCCTTCTTTTCCACCATAACGAGCAACAATTCGGAAAGTGGTTAGGCGAATGTCTGGGTGAATCGGTGTACCTTTCTCCAAGAAATCATTAAATATTTGATGGAGCTTGTCGATTGTCGGCTGATGACCAGCACGAGCGAGACACGCTTGAACGAGGGACCGCAGCATCATTTTCTGTGAATCTTCTCCAGCCTGATTAGTGAATCCAAGTTCAGCACCAGACTTCTCGAAAATTTTTATAATCAGTCGCTTCGCACTGAAAAACGAAACATATCCTTAGTAAAAGCCGATGAAACGAACCTTTTTTCAGTTTCTTCAGACATTTCATGTGCACATAATAACAGCTTGCTTATTCCCCCGTCTATAGCTCCCCATACAACATATTCATTTTCATTAGCCGAAGATGCAGCTACTTGAACGAACTGAGCAATCGAAACAAGCCCAGTGTTCACCAAGGCGGAGAGATCATTTATTAACCCGAAACGATCGAGAACTGGCATTCTGCGTGAGGCAATATCAGGCAGCATAGCCGCGAGCATATCATCGGAATACTCTACGCGGTAGAATCCAGTTGTTCCAGAATTCAACTTTATCCATTCTCCAGGAGCCACTCCGTCAACAACAAATTCTTGCCGTTTATCTTTGAGAAGGAATTTAGCCTTGATGTCACTTGGTGCACTACCGACAGAAACTGTGATAGGCACCTGCCACAAACTATTTTTTGGATCTTCCCCTCCATCAGCAATGAATCTTCGTTGTTCAACAGATATAATACGATTGTTTCCGTCTTGTCTCTGCGAAACTTTCAATACAGGAAATCCCATTTGTTGAGTCCAACCAGACATTAGTTCATTGACATTAAGACCAGAAGCTTCGCTGAGCGCTGTCCACAAATCTTGAGTAACTGCATTAGAATATTGGAACTTCTTCAAGTACAGACGAAGCCCTTTCTGGAATACAGGTTCAGAAAGGTAATGGCACAGCATACGATTGACCGAATTGGATTTGGCATAAGTGATTGAGTCATAAATTTCGTCGAGTTCGTTTGGATTATTTATTTCGACTTCAATGGGATGAGAATTTCGGAGACCGTCTAGTGACATTCCAGAAGCCAATTCATCATTAACGAAGTGAAGCCAAATCTTGAACTCTGGACAGTTTGTACCAACGAACATGTACTCCATAAACGAGGCAAATCCTTCTTTCAACCAGAGATCTGTCCACCATTTCTAGAAAGAAAAATTACGCTTATTTTAATTTCCGATTCTTACCATTGTGACAAGATTTCCGAACCACATATGCGCCAACTCGTGTGCAACCACTAGAGCAACATTTGATTTCTGACGAGTAGATGTGACCCCTGGATCAACAAGAAGAGCTAACTCGCGATAAGTTACAAGCCCCCAATTTTCCATAGCTCCCATAGAAAAATCAGGGATGGCGATAAGGTCGCACTTAGGAAGAGGATATTGGATGCCAAACCATTCGTTGTACCAGTCAATGCATCTAAAATTTCGAATCTGATCTTCCCAAATTTTGTCGCAGTAAATTAGCTTGGACTACAAGGAAATTTCTACAGGAAAAAAGCCGATGAAACGCGATTGCTACTAAGTTAAAACTCACTTTGTGGAAAGATCCAAACTGTATTGTCCCTGTTCCTTCTTTCCAGGAACTGTGTACACACGCATTTCGACGCCGCTCTGCGTTTTTGAACTGATATACTCCAGCTCTCCAACCGCGAAGGCAACTAGATACGATGACATTTTTGGGGTCGTAGCAAACTTAACGATTTTGCGTTTTCCATCTGCACTAGGTGTCTCCGATACAACATTCATGTTTGAGAGGGCAGTCAGGTGATTCTCCACTTCCAGAGTAACGTCGAATGTTGCCTTGTAGACTGGCTCATCGAAACACGGGAAGGCTAACCTGGCATACGTGGACTCGAATTGCGTAGATGCAAGGAACTTATCGACAGAATTTTTGTCCTTGTACTGGCTACGATAGAATCCTCGCATTTTATCATTTAGCTCTCCGATGAACTTGAAATTCAGCTGAACTTTCTGTGGTTGGAGAACAGCTGGGAGTTTGACAGACAAAATATTAAGCTTATCATCGTAGCTTGTATCTAAAGGTTTTTCAGCGTCTCCTGGATTGATACCCAACGTTACTGATTGGATGTGCAGACTCTCAGCATGAACTTTCAAAACATCAGTGGCTTCTTTAATGTTGATGTCAATAGTCGCGATTCCACCGAATGAGAATCTGTAAATACAAAATTTTGGAGAATTACGAGTACAAAAAATATCTTCAATTTTGAATTATAAATTATCCTAAAGACAAGAAGAGAATGGCAACTGGGAATTCAAATGAATATAGAAGCATTGAACTAACTGATTGAGGCATGGCGACAGATGAAGGGTATAATGGGTGGGCTCAGCAAAAGTTGGAAGTCGTTCAAACTTGAAGCCAGTGTTCGGATTACCACAGGTCGCCATCCTGAAAAATAAATAATTTATTTTGTAAAATAAAACATAGTTTTCAGAAATTACGAATAAAACGTTGAGTTTGGAATGGCATACGACAAAAATATAATAGGGAATGTTGAAAATCATATCATATTCAGATAGAAGCATCGTGATATTCGGGGACATCGTTTGCTTCTTTTAATGCAGCAGCTTCAGCATATTTTTCTTGCTCAAAAACATGAAGAGATTCAGGCGTAAATGCAAAAGGAAGCAGATCGCGCGTCGAGGTTATGATAATTTTATCGTTTGAAGAGGTTCCTATGACAACCTGTAACATGATCAATTTATACAAGTAAGCAATTTACACCTCTCACTTTATAGTCACCGAACTCAACAATAAATTGTCGGCAAAGTCCACATGGCGCAGCTGGCTCACTGAGGCCAGTGACGACGGCTATGGCGCGAAATTTAGTATGTCCCTGTGACACAGCAGAAACAATAGCGCTTCGCTCAGCACAAATAGTACCGCCATATGAAGCATTTTCCACGTTGCACCCTAGACAAGGAAATTTACTTATTTTCACCTAGAGGTTCGAGCCGGGGAAACGGCTCATGATATCAGGAAAAATCAAATTGCCACGTTTTGCCTTCGTTTCCGCGGCTGAACCATGAACCAAGCACATAGTAATCGCTGAAACCAAGCAATCAGGCAATCAATTACCAAGGATTATATCCCCAGAATCTGTGAGAAGCGCAGCGCCAACTGGAAACTTGCTATAAGGGCAATGAGCACGCTTCATCGCAGTTCTGGCCAAATGAATCAATTCGATATCGGAAATATCTTGAGGAAGAACAGTCGTTGCCATCTGGAGAAATTTAAAATGAAGAAAAAACAAAGAGCAGGTAAGCGAAAGCGGAAAAAAAAAATGTCGGTGGACTATAGAACGTGCAGCGTGCACGGTTTTCTCTTTCGTAAAATCAAAGCATTTCAAGACAAGACGCGCCATCGATAGCACGATCCGAGAAACTTTAATGAGATTACGAAATGCGTAAGTTTTGAAAGGGCTAGATAATCTTGTAAGATTATTTCCAAAAACACAGATTTTCACGTCAGATCATAAAAATATAACAGCATTCCGATTTTTTTTCAATGTTCAACGGAAGAACGCAGAAAAGCATTTTGGCTCGTCTACAGCGTTGTGTGGCCAAAACGATTACACTTAACATTTGAAAATATATGAAATGTAGAAAAAAAAAATAAAGAAAGGTGGACGCATAATAGAAAAGAACCGTTAGAGGTAATAAGGAAGAAATGAAAGCAGGGTATTAAGCTACACCCAAAAAAGCCAACCCGAAAAATTGTGGAAATTGTTGGCTATCCATAGATTTTGCATAGCTGGCGACTCTTAATCTCCCGCTCTCGTTTCTTCCATCGCATTTGATAGTCTCAAATCGTGTGGTATCCCGTTTTCAAGCCTCCCACTGGTTTCGGCGGGGTCTCGGAATGATTACTGAGTTCCAAATTATTCGCGGGTGTGACGTGTCTATTTTCATTGCGTACTACCCCGCATACCGTAGTCGAAGTAAATAATTAAACACAGCATTGCCAAAATAAGATATTTTCAAAAAACCATCGAGTGTCTCGAGCGATGTCTAAAAAACTACCGAAAAGATTTTTGCTAGTAAGTATCGACGAGGATATGGAACCGACGCAAACTATACGCAAGCTTCGTCGCTACCTGGTGAGTGCCTTAAATAACTGCTATAGTCGTACGTTTAATCGATCGTTTCAGTCTAGCCACAAACTGAGTTATATTTTTTCGTCAACTTTGGAAGAAATGAAAGATTACTTGGATAAGCTGCAAAGCAATACTTCTAATTTTCAAGAAATTGCCGATCAACAAAATACTAACGATCGTGCAGTGAAGTGGAATCAACCGCTCATCACATTATCTTCAAATCAGGAAATATTAGAGCAATGGGCGGTGAGAATAAAAGGATAAAATACATAAAGAAATTAAAAATTTCCGTAGTTCAATAATTATTAAAGAGAAAGTTACGTTTAATTAAGTTAGTGATAGTCTAGCGGCTAGCCACATTTCATTTTCAATTTTTAGGACTCATAAAATTGGGAGCTGATGAAAATTCCATAATTTTTCGAAAAAAATATATTTTACGTCGATCAAATTTATCCACAAACTGATATCTAATTAAAATTAATTCGAATTCTTCCTAAAATTCCGAACTTCCCGCACATTCGGAATTTTTTGCTCCACCTTTACGTACCATCGAGACTTTCTAGAATACTGATTTTTTTTAATTGCAGCGAGAAGCGTTTTCTGAAAATTCGGATGCGATGAAGCTCTTGTTCGGACTTCCAGTTATTGATCAAGAAGAACCGATGGAGCAATTTGATAATCAAAAGCCGGAAGACAACACTATTGGTAAAAAAGTCACGTCTTTACATTTAAATATGTTCGATAACAGATCATACACAATTGTTCACGACACATCCAATTGACCTGGAAAATATGAACGATTCCACAGCCTTTGAAAACGGAAAAGAAGAGGCTCAGGATTTGATTTATTGCTCAGTAAGATTTTTCTGTTTCATGTAAGTGATGGTCTAATTGCTTCAGCTTTGTAAAGACACAGTCGAAGTGGGTAGAAACAGGAATACCAGAATTAGGCGACAAGCTCAGCATGTGATAGACAGTCATTCTAAAGATGAGTTTATCGGTGTAGAAATTGCAAAACGTTATCAATGTTTGGGCTGCGAGAGAATGCTTCCCGTTTCAAAATCTCCTTGTGAACACATTTCTGATTACCATGGAAAAACAGATACAGAAACCGAATTCCGAGATTTGTGGTGACAAGCTTCATAATCAAAAGCCAATTTTATGTATGAAACATTGCAGGACAAAAGAACAACTATCACTATTCAATTCAGTAATGGAGCAATGTTTCGATCGCCATCTTCCTGTCCCAAGAAGTCGGAGAATTAAGAGTGAAACCACTCGGATTCTGGAGGCAAAGGCATCGTATAGAATTGTAAAAGAGGATGAGATTGTTCAAATTAACACAGTGGCTGAAAAAACTCGACATGCAGTGAGTTATAGGACTACATGGTAACGTGCCAAAATAGTGCGAGGAAAGTAATAATTACTGAAAGACATTGAGTAATTGTGGGCAAGAATATCCTGCGACAAGAATACCTTACCGTGCCACAGCATCACACCATAGAATTTTTATAAGAAAAAGTAATAGTTTGAAAAGATGACCTATGCAGACAAATGCGTTTTAATGTCGCTAAAGACCCTTTTTCTTCAGATAACAAGAAGGTATAGTTGGAAGTAGGCACTCCGTGGCACTATAGTCATCACACCGGTCACACAAATACAGGAACATAGATAAAAAGAGAGCGCAGAACTTACTCGTGTTCGGCGCTAACGGTGCGATGGAGCATCTTTGCTGATGTATGAAAGTGATGACGCAGAGCGCCGGCAACAACAGGAAGGCGTCGAATAATCGGGAAATTGCGCAGCTTAGGGTGATGAGGATGTATGAATCTAGTGATAGCTGCAAAAATCTTCTTTCATTAATATTCAAGTTTCTCCAAATTTTAAACTAGTTCCAATTTTTAATTTTTTGATTAGCGCTGTAACTAAATTTCAGTGTTTGTAATATTTTAAGTGAAAGCCTTCAGAGTCATTCATGACAATAATATCCTAATTAGAGCAGTTGATGTTAGTTTGATATTTTCTATAATAAACGATTTTAATTATTAAGATTAATCGAGGATAATAAGTAATAATAAGAATTTATGTAACATTCCTATTCTTACTAAACTGTTAATTTTTTCACAAACTGCGAAGTACGAGTATCTCATGTGATTTTCTTATCATATCATATGCCAAAACTGTAAAATCAGCAAATTTTGCATATGTCTGAATGCTGTATCTACTATTTCAACATACCTCTGTTGTGACGGATGATATTGCAAAGAACAGTATTTCTGAGCATACTTCTGAAAGAAATAATTATCAAACGATATTAGTATTCTTGTCAAATAGTAGCAGAAATTCAAAAAAAAGCGAATTGATATTTGGTTGTTTCAGTCGGACAGAGCCGTTAAAGATGGCAAGGTCATTCTTGAAGAGTCAAAGCCAAGTTCATCTATGGAATATCCAGAAGCACTTCAACTCTCCGACAATAGCGATGATTCATATTACCAAATGAACGATATAGATTCGGATGACGGTGTCACCAGAAGCTCTAGGAATCATAAGGATGACATCAGTGAGTATGTGGACGAGCACATATAATAACGAGCCGTTGTCAAATCAATGTTCTCATAAAATTTTTAGAATTGGAAGCCTAATCAGATCCGTAATATTTATATTATAAATGTTAAAAACGAAGATGTTCTCCACTTACTGTAAACCAAATTTTCCTGTTGTTTAAATGCTGTTTTTTCGTACATCTCACAATCAACGCTTTCACAAGAAAATTTTTTTCATAATGAATATTGCTTCTTTGAAAAAAGTCTAACTGCGACAGTTGAACACGATGAGTGAAACATAGGATTTAGTACTGATGAAAATTTATCAATAATTGTTTGTCAGGCAAAAATATACACAGAATGCAAATACCCAAAATGGAAAACTTTCAAAGAAAAAAGTTGAACAAAAATAACGAGCAGAATAAGCCTATCGAGGTTTTTAAATATTAAAATGAAAAAAAAACAACAATTATTCGTCGTGCGGAACGGGAACAACTTCGGTTGAAGGAGTTGGATGGCCTCCGACACCGAAGAAGCGGAATGCTGCCAAAGTGAGCTCAAGCCCGAAGAAGCAAGCGGCGTTAGCTGGGAATGCTCGCAGCATTACTGGCCAGAATCCCTGAATAAATTACATTAAATATGAAATTTCTTGTATTTCTCAATTAACGTTTAACAGAACAGAGCAATAAAGTTCATATTTAACCACTAATTCAACCCTTTCAATGTTTTGCTAGTTATTTAGCGAGAAGTCAAATATTTCTACTTTTCCTTGAACAACTGAGAGTATTTAAAATTTTTCCAGGATAACTTGGATTAGTATTTCAAAAAAAATTCCTTTACGAAGGAATCCGATAATTTGAAAATGATAGCTTTAGAATAGAGAGCCATCACGCGCCTTTTTTATCATCAAAAATTAGACGACTAGATACAGTTTGAGATAACAAAGCTGAAATACTATCTCTTTCAAAATTCATGGAGAAGCACGCTAAGCACTTGAAAATGAAACTTAAATCATGTATTTTAAAGACATTATCTAAATTTTGCTATCAAAAAAATATTCTGTGAAATAAAATTTGAATTTCACAGCAAATGAACTTGCTGACGCGTTTCAAGATTTTAGCGCATTTCGCGTGAGAGGTCACTGACGACCATGTAAACACTTTTTATATTTCATTTTTTTTCAACTTTCCACGTTTATGAAAAAAATTAGATAATTTTAAATTATTTTTAAGATTATTGAATGGTGATGGAATATTTTCTCAAGACCTATTAATATTGTTTCACTCTCTGCTTCTGTAACTTACACCGGATAAATGATTCAACCGGTCATTTTGTAGATGCAATAACCGTACCAATAATAGTAAAGCTTTTTTTAATAAATTAGATATAGTTTTAAACGAAAAATAAATGAAAGAAGTGGGATTTACAATTTCCACACATTAGATATTAGGATCAGAATAAGGGCATCGATATCAAAGACACACTTTTATGTTGCTATTTCAATTTTCCATGTACTGCAAATATGTGGAAATTTTCCAAAGAATCACCAAATTCATAATTAGTTTTCTACTTTTACTCAGAAACTTCTCGGTATATCACTTTAATTAATTTCTTAACCGATTAAAAACGTTTTTTCAAGAGAAATCGTTCAAAACTTCAATTATTTTATTAAATCTTACCTTGAATAGGGCTCGAGGACCTTCTTCGCGAAGTACTTCTCTAAGAACTCCACGAATTCCATCTGGATACTTTCCTTCAGGCGCAGTTTGCAGACGAGACTTAAGAACGTCTGCTGGAATGCAAACTCCCCAGTTAGCTATACCCGCAAGTCCTCCAGCCAACAATGTGGCTCCAGGTGACAATGTCCGTTGAGCTCCTTCCCCTGAGAATTTCTTCTTTAAATATTCATATACTGACAGATATGCGGCGGAAGCCGGAATGTCTCTGAGTAGTGTGGCCCCGGTGCCTCTGTAGATTGAAGAAATTCCTCCTTGTTTGTAAAGTTTCTTTACGACATCTAGAGGCCCATTATAATGAACGCCAGATGGGGCTGAACCAGCCTGTTGTACCTGAAGAAGGCACTTGATTCTCTCTCCTGGAACCATAACAACTGTAGTGAACACTCCAGCAAGTGCTCCAGCATTAGCATTTTGAATGAATGTCATCTCTTCATCTGAAAAGTATAAGCTGTAAGTCACACAGTTGAGGGCAGGGAGTTAGCATATAATGTGACCAAAGTACAGTATTTTGCACAACTGGTGTATAGACAGCAGTTGCGCCAAGATCGCTAGCTAGTGGCCTTTCAAAAGTGAGAATTATTTAACACCAAGTAGGAGACCGCGAAATAATCTCCTTCCGTGGTCTAATTATTAATACCCACCGGAAAGTTTAAATTAGAAATTAATAAGAGTCAAATTTTGACGAAAATTATTTAAGACCGACGAATATTCAAATATTATAGCTGATATTATATCTTCTCGTTCGAGCCTGGTCCTGGCCCATTCTAATCCTGGAATAAATTTCCCTAGCCACGTGGCACTGTTTTTTGAAATATTCAATAAAATTTTTGGGACGTACTCGGATCTTTTTGTTGCAGCCACTTTCCCACAGCGCAGCCTCCAAAAAAAACTGCAAAAAGTGGGGATACACCGACAAGGGGAGCTGCCATTCCTTTGTACAAAGCGAAGAATCCTTCCTTGGCAACTGTTCTTTTCGCACAGTCAAGGGCACCAGTGAATAGTGGCTTTTCTCCTGGTTTCGGAAGTGGCATTGTTTGAACTCGGACTTTCACAGTATCGAAGGGGTGACCAACGATTACGGTGCAAGAACCACCGACACCACCGGCGATAAAATTCAGGAGGACGTCCGACATTCTGAAGAAAATTCGGGTATTAAGAGCGCATCTAAAGTGCGCCGATATGCAGTATTTCTTGTTTCGTTTTTTTCGACTAACAAGGCAAGACAGCATTTTCAGCAGCACTATAGACGCCACGTAACGAAACAAGTGCCTTCAGTTGACTAAAACTGATCTCATGGAGGGACATAAACCGTTCTCTATCAGCTTCGTTTTTAATCTGGAATTCCGGAACGAAATCATTTTGATTTTCATGATCTTAACGTGTGGACTGTGTCTTCGTCTCTTAACATGTGTAGAAGATAGTAAAAGAGTTCCAGAGAAACATAGAACATGTAGTTTGTAATCCCTACGGCCCTATTAACTATCCAGCAACTTTTCTAAATATTACATTTAAAAATAAATAAAATAAAGAAACACCGCGATTTTGAAAACATAATGACTTGATAGTTTTATATAACAGTAAATACAAAACTTGATTTCGACTTTTCGGAACCCGAGAAATTAATTTGTACAGACTGGAAGATTCAGATGGTCATGTAGCGTACAAGAACACGTTTTATCTTTTTCTGGAGATTAATTTCAGATCGTCTGTACTTTTAAAGTAGGGAAGGAGCTGGGGAAATCCAACACTTCTATCCTCCATCGTCGCCCAATCTCTCAATCAATGAGTATCGTGGGATATCACTTTTCGGTAGATCTTTGATGTGAGAGTCTATATGTTAAAATGATGAAAATCAACAAGGAGCAATACTGGAATTTTATATTGAAATAAATACCTTCGTTCACAGAGGTTCCCAAAATATGGAGACATCGGATTTTGCCTATCCACGACATCAGTTTCGACTACTTTAGACACTTGCCTAATAAGAAAAACAGTTCTGAAGAGCTAATTTCTGTGGGAAGAAAAAAATGTTTAGAAAGCATTTATCTTGAGAAATCTAATCCGTTAAATAAAAATGAAAAAAGTAAGACCCTTATAGCATTGATTTACTTGAATAGTTAAAGCTAATTTCAATGTTTTTATAGTATCGGTTTATAGTAAACTAGCAGGTCAGATTTTGCAGAAAAACTTTTGAGAAACACAAGGAACAACCAAAAAATGTTCGGTCACACCGATGAGTATCAGACACAAATAACGTCCACGCTGCAGATGGTATACTCCGAGAAGATAACAAAATGTTAGTGAGAATGAGATCATGAGAGAATCAAAGAGCGTGCGTTACACAAGTCTTGTACCCTTCAGGTAGACTACGGCGTGGCTTGCAAACGATGCTGTTATTGTATTACACGGTAAGAAAAAAAATGTAGTGCCGCAACTTTTCATCGGTGTCTGCGGAGCCACGTGTATAATGCACCGTAATATTATTTTAGTGATTATTTAATTTGTCACTATTTGGTCTAGATTTAGTCAATTCTTTCAATTTTAGGGGTGCTTCCACTTCCGTCCAGGGCCGCAATCGTTGAATGTGCTACGCAATTACTGAGGACTGCCGAAGTCGTCAAAAAGCCCAGCGTCGGTTGTTACTGGAACATTTAGAAGATATGGTAGAATATGAGTTCGATGCGCGCCCGAAACCGATAAAAATTATTGTCCGAAAGAAGCAACTTACTCACGAAAACGGAAAACGGGAAAAGACTCCTCTGTAAGAACATTGAACGTGGCTCAGCAGGCTTTCAAATAATGGGGAAAATAGTCAACTATAATTTTAGTTTATTTGCCGCCAAATTCTTAAATTTCATATTTTTATACCGAAGTTGTTCATTTTAGTTGTAGATTATTTTCTACAAAATTCTGAGCCGGTTAAGCCACTTTCCACATTTTCAAGTTTTTTGTAAATAACTGCAATATCGCTTTCAAAATCTTTCTCACTCAGTGAACTTAGGCGCTTATTTTTAAAAAGAACGTTCCTTTTCTCGCAACTTGAATTGTTAAAAATGAAAAGCTTTTTAGAATTGAAGCCAACAAAAATGGTCAGGGCGGTCTGATAAGTATATTGAAATTTAAAGCGACTCAAAAAGAAGCAATCTCTCAATAAATTGAGGGTAATACACAGGAATATCCGCTGACGGAAATAAGCTACGCTTTTTCTGTTAATATCGGAGCTCGAATGCATAAAAAAAATTTCTGAAGTCAGAAGTGCTTCGTTGGTCGCAGTATTATTATGGAAACTACAATTGGATCTTGCTAGAATGATCTGAGGTTGGCACTCTGTCTTCACATATCTTAAGCGAAAAACGGGCCAGTCAAATGACTAAGCTATTGGATCTATCGGCAGGATGGCACGCAATTTCATCCAATTAGCGGCTCTAGTGATGCAAAGATCCGATTTCTGGATTTTCCAATAAACACAAATGACCGGTATCCAGCTCATGCCACAGTCCCATTTCGCAGTATGGAGTTAATTTGAACAACACGACCTCACGCATAAGCTAAAAATTTTCCAAATTTTGGATCCCTGAAGAAAGGACAGCTTAGCCACCAACTCTTTGCGGGCGTCTATAATGACCTATACAACGAGACTACGTGTTTCCATCAAGGATGAAAGACGATTGGAAAACTGTTTATCCATTTCATTTAATATGGTTTAATAAGCGATTTATCCGATTAGCTGAAAAAAATCTTCATGCTTAATTTACAACGCTTTCGTGCATTGTTTAAAATAGTGTTTTTAGACAGATTTCACAATTATTTATAACTAAACGATTAATGTAATTAAAAGCTTTATTATAAGAGAAAAATCACAGAAGCAATAAATCGATGAGAAGAGAGATATAGATACAAAACGCATCGAAAACTTTCTTTTTGTCAAAACTTAGGAAATATCATTATCTGGCACAGAGAAGGATTTTCCGGGAAGTGACTAAAAATTGTTGTTACCATTTTTCAAATGTCTTCGTTTTCAGATAATTTAAAAAATGATTTTAAGTTCTTATGCTAAGTATGAATAATTAGGCATCTTAATTCACATAGCTCACTACTTCTTACTAATACTTAGTTGAAATCAGATCTCATATGAGAATCACCTGATATATCAATACA
Organism: Caenorhabditis inopinata; assembly: GCA_003052745.1. NCBI lineage: Eukaryota > Metazoa > Nematoda > Chromadorea > Rhabditida > Rhabditidae > Caenorhabditis > Caenorhabditis inopinata. The sequence continues at coordinate 17,714,967 of AP018154.1, forward strand.
TACAGAATCTGGTTGCGAATTGTTCTCTTTACCGATACTGTTTGTAGTTTTTCCGGATCAGGTTAGGAATTGCTTTCCCATTTTTAACATAATCCTTTTTTGGTGCGTACTCTTTTTAATGCTTAGAATGATGATAGAAATACCAGTCGAAATATTAGGATATTAGGGTAGTGTAAAAGTCGGGTTTTTTATATTATAAAATTTATCCAAAAATATTTGCAGAATTTTTTGAGGAAAAATTTACTTAACTTTTTTAACGCTTTAGCCCATATTCCCGGGAATTTCTCGTTTCTCGCCTGGCGCCGAGATAAATAAGGAGATATAAATTACAACTTTTCTTTAACTTCTTGAGAGAGAACTTCTTCATAGGTTGGTGGCGGTGGAAGGCCGCTTGACGAAGAAGAGTGGTTGGGGAGAGCAGATGAACGTGGCATCGTTTCGGAGTATGGAGGGGCGAATGAAGGGGATGGCCCATTTCCGTGCTGAAAACAATCTCTTTGATAAAATTGAAAAAAAATTTCAAGCATACCGAATAGAAATAAAGGGATCCTGGAACCGGCGGAATGCTGCGATCTGGAACTCGATTGGAAAAATCCGGCCCGTCTAAGAACCCTTCAAAGAAGTTATCGTTTGAACCAGGCAAGTCTGTTCTTGCAAAAGCAATAGTGGTTGTGTTTGGAATGGATTGCATTGGATTGCCGGCAGAAGTGAAATAAAATTGATCATTTTGCTGAACGAATGTACCCTGCGGATAAGTTGAAACCGGATAATGGGATACTAGTGGCGGTGGAACAGTCTTTAAATTTATATTGGACATTTTTGAAGTATTATATTCTAAAAAAAACTTACTGATTGCTTCGGATAACTCGGTTCTTCATTAGTCTTTTCCTTTTTATCGTTTTTCTTGCTCCCAAACAACGGCATCAGTTATTTATACTCGGCGCAATGCGGAAAACAAGAAAGAATGAACTGGGGAGAGGAAAGGAAATTGATGAAAGCATGGCGCGTGGTGAGACACAGTGGGGTGGAAAAAATGCCTAGCAACTGCTGTGATACATGCTTAGTGATTATATTGCAGTGCAAATGCTAATAAAGGGGTACTAATGCATTTACAAAAGCAAAATGTTTTGGAGAACATGGAAGTTTAATGGAAGAGAAGCAGATAAAAACTAGTCCACGTGATAGAAAAAGAGGTGGTGGGGGGGGGGGAGATTACAATGACTCAAAACTATTCCAGAATAGAACTCACCTCAAAATAAAACTGCTACCGAATAGAACTGTGCCAACATCGAACTGGTGAGAATATCTGTCCCAGAATAAAACTTGCTATACGGAAGGGCGTGCATGCAGAGATAAATAGCATTTTGCTGAATTGAAAAGTTTGATAAGTAATTAATATATATGAAGCTGTTTGGGAAGAGAGTGCTGTTATCGCGAATCATAGAACGAACTATTTGAATCGGGGATCGTTCAGAATTCACCTTTTTTGGATTCGTGGTACAACTCCGACCCGAATCTGAAAATGTATATATAAAAATGCGGTCATTATCACTAACTTCTGCATTCCACACTTTTCTCCTTCCTTTTAAGAAAAAAAACTAAAAGCACGCTGTAGTTGCAGAGTTAGTAGTGAGGCAGATGTCAACGGTGAAAAATGCAGGATTTTCAAAGAGAAATTTTCAGATTTCCAGGAATTTAATCAGTTAGCTACTATGCAAAAATAAAATTGTTTCACAATTGTGTTATTTTTCAATTACGCAGGCCGCTGTGAGATGAAAACAAGGAAATCGTGACAAAAAAGTTAAAATAAAAGCGAGCAAATAAGCAAACATTTTTCTCGATTTGGTTATACAACGGCTATAGTGGGGATCCTCCCTATTCCGATTTTGGGGCTACACCGATTCCATTCCGAAAACCTTTATTCCGATAGCAATCGCGAGACCTCTTAGTAACGGGGGAAATGGGTAAAAGACGGGAAGCATAAAGCGGAGAAATGGACGGATCACAGATTGTGCAAGACGTGCACGATCGGAAATTTCGAAATTCTGTTCCTCACACCCTTGATAACGGGACATTGACGTTTATCGGTGCATTTCCATGGCTCCGTACCACACTTAAATATTAAACGATCGCCACAGCATAATATTCAAGTTATATATTTATCTATGAAAACATATATTTTTCCCTCATTTGTTATACAGTTTTCTGGTCAAATATGAAAGTATCTTGTTCCAGGGCACTGTTTCACTGTTTCCTTCAAAATCTGGCTGACACTGCTTGAAATATTTTTTTCAGTTTTGGGATTGAGTATTATTAGGTATCTATAAGTTTTGGGACCATTAAAAAACTCTTCAACAATGTTTTTAATAAACAAGTCCGTCTTTTGACAAAATAAAGACAATAGTGATTGACGCATGGGACGATTTGCAGTCTCAAAATTGTCTTTGCGTCTTTGAATGTCGTTTTATTCTGCTTCATTGAAGAAAAATTCATATTCTCTAAACGAAGAATATTCTCAGGATGTACCAAAACTATACCAATCCTACAAACGATCGACGTCTCTGCGACTCTCATGTCAATTTCTTCTTCATTTTTAGAGTTTTGGAAAAAATTGTGTTTGCTTCCGCATATTCCTTTTTTAAAAGCAGAAGCAGCAGAAGCATAAATGCAACACCCTGCAAAGCTTTAAAAAATAAAAATAAATAACGATTTTCCAAAAACTATTTTTTGCGTAAATTTGAAATCCAAGTTTTTATATTATGATTCGAAAAAAAAAATTGAAAATAATTTTAGGATAGAAAGAAGAAAAGAAATATCACTAACTCGACTAATGCATATTCGAAAATATTTTTCTGATTTTTCTCTGACATTTTTTCGGTTTACCAACAAAATTATCGAAGAACAAAATAAATCAGGCTAATGAGTTTGGTAACTTCATTTGAAGAAAAAAATTAATTCGCATTTGTTATTTATCATTTTTTGTAACCCAATTTTTGAACTTTTTGCGTAGTTTTATTTAAGAGATTAGAAAACTCATAAATTTTCTGTTTTACCTCAGGATGTGACGATGGACGGGAATTGTCCGTATCGTTCTGAGAGTGAAGTGCCAATTTGCTCAAAATTAGGAAATTTTGATGAGTTTCATCGCTTTTCCAAAATAACACTGATGATTTAGAAACAAACTTTAATTCACTCAATTGTACACGAAAAAAAGAAAACTCATTTTCCTATCGTTTTTTTTTGAGATTCTATTCAAAAAAAGTGAAATTAGCAAAGAGCTAACTGAATTTTTAACAATGTAAAGAAAAATAAGAAAATAAGTGCGCTGGATTTAATGTTTAAACTTTTAAATGGCATACACGGCGCCGCCAAATCGGCGAGGTCATGGGAGCGCAGGAAAACTCGGCCGTGGCTACTTTAGTTTACTCGTGGCACATTAAATAACGCGCAAAAACTTTAATATTATTTTAATTTTATAATAGTTTTTCTAAGTTTCATTTTACCAATTTTAGTCTATTTTTCAAAAAGTTGTAGAAAACGTTTAAATAAATATAAGATTTACAGGCAAAACAGCGTTTCGTGAGCTTCGCAAACATCAGCAGCCAGACAACCCACGAAAGAAAAGTGATTTTTTCGATTTCTAAAAATCATTATTCCGAAAATTAGCATTGCTAACAATAATCCTTTAATTCAAAGTTTCTACAATGTTCTACTGAATACGATGTTCTATTTAATGCTAAATTTAGATTGATATAAGCTAAAAAATTTAAGACAAAGATTCTCGATTTATTTTAATTTTATACGATGTTTAAAGTGCGTTGAAAAACTCTGTTTTGGAGTGCGCTATGACAAAAGATTTTCAACCAAATTTTGGGTTAAATTCAGGGCGCTATCTTAGTTGGGGGTCAATGGCTTTTCGACTTTTTGGAAGAATTAGAGATTTTTTTGCTCAATTGTTTGCTGTTATTGTTTAAAAAAAATTGTAAGTTTTTTTTCACGCGTGGCGCGAAAACCCCGATTATGTCTAATAACATTTTCAGAAACAAAAACTATCCAAAAAAGTCGAAAAACCATTGACCCCCCGCCCCAAATAAATTAGGGCCAAATTCGGTTCTATTTCGAAAGAAATGCGTGACGAACGAGTTTACATACTTTTTCTCCTGATGAACCTTATTCTTTTTTGATTATTCCAGTCTTCAATTAAAATTCATAAATGTGAGGTAAAGTTTGTTTCGTAGTCCTGAAGAAAAAGATTTTAAAGAAAATTATGAGAATTCTGTCGCTGATGTGTCGTAGCATATTAAATGAACCGATCTTTAATTAACATAAATTCGATTAAAATTCTTTTCTTACTTACCAGTGATTCATGAGTTCGTGATCGATCGTATACCGCCGTATTTCCCTACTAGAAACTTTCCGATTTTCCTTTTGACCTGCAGTCCATGTTTTCACGAACGATATTTTTATTATACACTCATGTTTGTTTATGCTTCGAATATAGCTTCTAACCGTGTTATATAGTCCTTTATTGGCCGTGCGTCACACACATCTTTCTTAACGGCTCCCTTGCTCATTTCATAAAATGACGCTAAACTCGAGAAAAATTGACAAAACTAAAAAAAACAAAAATTTACGAACTTCCATTTTTTTACCCATAATATTAAACGTAAATATATAAATGTAACACTTCCAGAGTTTTGGTCATATGCTTTCTCCTCCGACAGCTATCAAGTACGTAATTGTAAGCTGGCTACTTTTTTACGCTCTGGCTATAGTTTTTGGGGCACCGTTTTTCTCTGAAATCGTCGCTACTGCTGCTCTGGCCGTATGAATTTAACATTTGTTTTTACAAGCGGCAACCATTTCATTTTCAGGGCGCTCTTTCGCTCGTCTCTGTTGTTCCAAGTGTCTTACTGTTCGACTCAGAAGAGCGAGTTCTGGAAATTCTTATTCACAGTTTTGTTGACGATAAAAATTTAACAACTAAAGAATCTATTGTACTTCTGACCTCGACCTTCTCTGTGATTGGAGCGTGGGCTGCCGCTGCTGTTCACCCTTTGGACTGGGATCGTTGGTGGCAAGTGAGTGATTTTATATTATAACTTGTGTTGGAACTTATTAGAACTTTTATATTAGAACTATTGTTTAGAGAATCCATTTTACAGCGCTACCCACTACCTTCCTTGTCGGGCTGCTTCATCGGTGCTTTGATCGGCCTGTTCATCGGACTTGTACGTTCCTACGACATTTCCAATAGATCAAAAAGACGCTGAATAATGGTTCAACGTCGTCAAAAAACTTTAGCGACATTTGGCGCGGGACCATTTGCCACTGGCGACTCCAGCGGTGGTCGTTTTGGACACTATACATTTGATGACGCCCCAAAGCTTTTGGGAATTCTTCTCGCCGTATTTGATAATAAGGAAGGTCCTATCATCAGGCATTCTGTTCCAAGAGGCAATAATAGTGTCGAAGCCACGTTTGCCTTCACTAAAAGTCAGTTTTTTAAAACTCGATTCTTACAGATACGTGGTTTTTAAGTTTTAAAATTTCGTTTATCGAAACTAGAATAGAAGCTGTGATGGAATAACTGATTTGTTTTATTTCCTTCATAAAAAGATAACACTAACGGAAAATGCGACACCCTAAGATAAAAATTGCTTCTTTTACTCTGCCCCACCCGGTTTTTCAACTGTTGCCTAAAGTTTGGTTTTCACTGAGTTGACGTTGCAGATGGCTGAAAAGATGATAATAAAATTGTCAGTAATGATTTGATCCAACGATACATTCGTACGTGTTGTGCAGGGTTGAAAGATACGTTTTCATAAATCTTGAATATACCCAAGAGCCATCGACTCGGCTGATTTGGAAAATACACATTTTCCGTCACTCAATTCTACCTATACACGAACTACGAGATGTCATACCTCCTTCAATACCAATTCCTTTCAGGTTTGATCATACCGAAGCTGTCAATGTTCCGTCATTCCTTCTCGCTCACAATTAAATCACTCAATTGCAAAGCATTGATGTTTCCAGTAGGAATAGATCATAAATCCTATGAACGCGGTCGATTTATTTTTGATATGTCCTTCATTGTTGATATGACCTCGTCTGCGGAGACAATGTACGAGCCCATTGTTCAAAAATGCGCTGAGTATCTGATCGAGTTGGAGATGGAATACAAATTTCTGACAGACCCCAAATATCAAGACCAGGTGCTTGATCTAATGGAGAGAATGTTCCAGGATCTATCAACGAAAGGTGATTTTAGCAATAAATTCTGAAAATGTTCAATTTTATAATTTTTCAGGGGAAAGCGTTAATGAAGTAGTTGTCGACGACGATAAAATTGTGACACTTTATTTCAAATTGTGTCCGCTTTACCGTGGCTGCGAGCCACCTGAAATTGATTATCACATGGTGCCGATGTTTATAAGAGAAGTTGAACTGACAGATAGACTGATTGAAAAAATGGATGTGCTTTCTCAAAAAATAATTCCCCAAATTGATGGTATCAATACAGTTCGAGAGATTGCAATTAGTCTTGAGCTAGACCCATCTCTTGTTGCTCGCTGCGTTCGAAATCTTCACTTTTATGAATGTGTCAGTCTCGTGCCAATGTTCCTATACTATAACACCTATGTTGCAACAGAAAGAGTTCATGACTTTTACAAAAATGAAAAAGAAATCAATGACTGTCTCGAATTCGTAAAAATTCAAACGGTTGTCGCTGAAGAAGGATCGAAGGTCCCAATACCTACTCCTGTATTTTCTGATGTTTTTAGGCTGTACCTGAGCATGAAAGTGGTGAGAATCAATAGCTTTAAAGTGTTTCACTGTGATCCTTGCCGTTTTCAGTGTGGGAAAAATTTAGCTGAATGGGCCAAAGACGAGCAGCCAAGATCTATGGGAATCGATGAGCAACGATTGGTTCAATTTGGAATGCATCACCAGTTTCTGCGGAAACTTTCCAAATATCCTATATGCGTAGATAAGACTGGCAATAATTCGTTCGTTCAAAATCCGTTCTGCTTTGATCGATATCCTTTTTTAGGCTGTTAAAAGCATGCAATGGAGAAACTTCAATCGACGAGCTGTCGCTACGACACAATGTAGACCCCAGCCAACTTTTTAGCTTATTGGAAGAAAGCGAAAAATTCGAGTTCGTCTTAAAGTGACAACCTTAAGAACTGTTATTATTCTTGTTTCTGAATAAATAAATTTCATTTATTATGAGAGCGCACACACCAGGTAAAGGGAATATTGGCCAGTCAAAACACAATCGAGAATAGCAGAAGAGGAGAATGAGGATGAGAGAAGAGGGGCAGGAGGATGAGACAAGCAAGGAGGATGAAGTGGGGGACGGCTCGATATACCTTTAAAGGCGCCTTGTGGGATCTTATTTAGAGGCGGGGGATTTGGTAAATTACAGGAAACTATTAAGGCGATTTCACAAGAACAAGGAGGTACACATTTGGATAGATCGGGTTTTTCGACCAGTCAAAGCGTTTCTCCATGAACGAATGAACCAAGAAAAACAAAGAATGACTAGGGATTGAGCAAACTAGGGATTCGGAATTCTACTTCCGGAATTGCAAATATATAGATGATAAAGAAAAAACAAAAAAAAACAACAGGTGATGGAAAGGAAAAAATACTCGCTTTTGGAAAAGAAATCTGGGGACCGTTGAAAATTGGAGGGACTGGGAAAGAAGAGGAGAATTTTTGAAAGAAAAGACGCGATAACAATGAAAAAGGATGAGGGTGGGGGGCGGCAGCGGTTGGAAGCACGGATAATGAGCGCGGATGATGGGAAACAAAAGGCGAAAAAAAAACTCAACAAAAATGCACAACTCACACACTCACTTTAAGAAATTAGATGAATATCATAAAACAGTCACTCACGCGTACACATAGAAGAGCGGGGACATTGCATCGCAAGGATCACAATGAGAAAAGATTAGCTCAATGAATGAGAAAGGGAGGTGAAATGAATACAAATCACAAATGATACAGAAAAGTGGCGAGATGAGGAAAGGTGATGAGGCAACTGACAATCGATTGAAAAAATGCATACTCGACGTGTCATATAAAAGAGCAAAAGCTTTGATAGGCTCGCCCTTTGGTGGAGCTGGCTTGGGGACTCGCGTGTCAGTTGGAAAAAAACACGAGGCCCAACGAAAAAGTGAGGTGTGAAAATTAAAGAAAACTACAGAAAAATTCGAATGAAAAAGGCATGCGAAGTTGGTGTTTCGAGTACTTGGGCACATAAAAATTCAATGACAAGGAAATTCGAGAGGGCGTTTACTTTCCAAAGTCCCAACCTCCATTGGGTGCGTCAGGAACTGGTGGAACATCACCTCCAAAAGCTGCAACTTGTGTACCTTCTACATTTCCGGTCTCATCATCGGAGCTGTAAATTATGTTTTATATTATTTTATTTTGACATGTTTTCGGTAAGGTTTACACGAAAGACTAATCAAGTCGGTCGTCTTTCGTCTCGTCTTCGTTCGTTTTACGTCGTTAATTAAAATGCATGTGTACTAACAAAATGTCTATTTCTGAGTCAGACGAATTCTAGACGTTGACTAAGATGAGACGAGACGGTCGTCTTTCGTGGAAGCCTTAGTTTTTAGAGGACAAGTACATGTCCATTTTCATTTTCTCATGGGTGAGCGAACAATTGAAATAGGTGCGCCAGGCACGCCTCGCAAACGTTTTTGTGGTGTGGTGCGTGTACTAGACAAAACCGAGAATCAGAACAATGCTGGTTTTGCATTGTGAGGAATCGCTTTTCCATTCAAAAACAGCGATTAAAATAGTTTGGTTAGAAAAAAAAAGACATAACACCCAGACAGCCGCAAGTACAAATTCTGGGAAGAAATATAAAGAGAAGATAACTAAAGACAATTCTAATCGCAGCTCGGACAACTAATTTTTTCTAGTCACATCACATATTAGGAAATTTCCAACATAAATTGTTACATAGGAGTTAGGAAACCATTGCTTGTTAATCGCTGTTTATTTAAATAGAATTTTTCGTTTAGATTAGGCCGAGTAATAAGAGACAGAAGTGTAGCAACAGTAGTAAACCGGCAACCAATTAGACATTTCTCTAGATTCTGAAGAAGTTGAAATTACGAAGCTTTTGAAAACCGGAGAAAATTTAGTCGAAATATTTCGAATTAATTTTTTAGAGCACCCAGAGAGAAAACGAAAGAGCTTTAAACAAAACTGAAATTGGTTGCAGGCTCTCGTTACGTTAGTTAATCGGTCGCAGGGGTTTTTCTCGAACAAAAGGCAAAAGGTTAGACAACCATATATTTCTAACAGTCTACAAGTATAACTGTTTACAGTAACAGTTTAGACAAGACAGTCTAAAGACACACTAAAGACACACATTCTAAAGACACGCATTTGCGTGATCATAATAAGAACCGATCCTATACCAACGTTTCGTTGTTGATCTTAAGATGTTTTAAATAAAGTGCCTTGTTTCTGCAAAAGAATGACGAAATCAAACTTAAGATAAATAAATAAATTAGAGAACGTTTCATGCGAAACCATAACACATTTCCGCATCTTTTTTCTTGTTTTTTTTTTGATTTGGTTATCTGATGTAGTAGGTATTGCAATCTAGAACGAAGAACAATGTTAACTTTAAAAAAATAGGTCATAACAGGAAAAGATCGTTTCGTATATCTTTGGAAAGCGTTTTTCTTTTAGAGTATTTTCTCTTTGAGAGATGATGGAAAATTCAGTTTGAGAAATGTTCTCCATCACCCGGCAGACTCGTAATCTTGAATATGCGGAAAGCTAGCGACCTTTATATAAGTTGGTGCAGCTTTATTTTCAGAGCTCTCGATACCCTTTCAGCTTCAATGTGAGAAGAACCTGGGGTACGTTAGCGGCGTACCAGCATAATTAACAGAAATATCAATATTATTTTTTTCCTCCGATCGAGAAGCAAATATAAAATAGTGAGTTGGGCAAGGATTTCAATATTTTGTCCTCGACTCTTCCGGTTCTCAGTGAATAAAACATTAAAATTATAGTTTTATACATACCTGAAGAAATTGTCGATTATCTCGAAAGCCAGTTTGTAAATATCCTCGTTTTCATGATTTTGAAGATTTTCAATTTTATCAAGCCCCCCACACTCTTCGATTTCCGAAGTGACTTGCTCAGCAGCTTCACCCGCCATCTTCAATATGTTGTTGATACCATCGAGAACCACCTGTATAATTTGTGAGTCCGTGCAACAGAGCATGGCACAGAAAGGGCGTAGGACACCAAGCCTGACCATATGTTCAACTTGATTTGGACGTCCGGATATTGTAACATTTGATATAGCCCACGCAGCTTCTTTCTGAGTTGAGAAATCTCCACGATCAAGCAAATGAATAATCATTGGCATGATTCCAGCATCAAAAACGTCTTGAACTTGTTGCTGATTTCCAGCTGTAATATTGGAAACGAACCAAACAGCTTCCTTGTTGATCTTGTCTTTGTAATGAGCGAGAAGCCCAGGCATGAATTTGAGGACCTGAAAAAAATAGGAAAAACTTGATTTGTTGCACCAAAACATACTCCATTGTCCAAAACCAGTTGTGTTTGCTCATCAGTTCCGGTGACTATATTTCCTACTGCTCTAAGTGCAGCAGTTTGAACTTTTACATCAGCGTGACCGAGAAGAGGGACAAGATGAGCGACAACTTGAGCTTCAATGACCATTTGGATATGTTCATTCCCACCATCAGTAAGATAAGATAGAGCCCAGACGGTATCAATGAGTATGTTGGTGTCTTGATGATGGATCAAGAGTGAGAGAGCCGGGAGTATGGTGCGGACCACAGCCGGACTAGGGGCAGGATCTTTGCATCTGCAGAGGTTGACAATAACCCAAGTCACATTTCTCAAAAATCCAATTGGTATTTCCGGATTAATAAATTGCAAAAGTGGTTGAAGAATACCAAGATCAAGACAATAATCACGGAAATGCGGTCCATCTCCAATAATATTTCCGAGAGCCCAGACGGATTGCTCGCAAACATTCAAATTTCCGCATGACAGCAATTGAAGAAAAAGAGGTACAGCCCCAGCATTGACAACAGCTTCCGTCTGTTCTGATGTTCCAGATGCAATATTGGTAAGAGCCCAAGCAGCTTCGAATTGTAAATTTGGACTGAAAAATAGCGATTAGAAAAAATATATAATTTATATTGCTTACTCTGTACTGGAGAGACACTGAACCAAAACTGGGAGAATCCCACTTGAAATCAAGTCGTCAATGGGTGGATTCCTATCGGTCGAAAGCATTTTACGTGCTTGCTGAACCGCGGTCAATTGCTCAGCAGGGTCCGTTGACTGAGCGGCAGTGACGGTCAACCGGAGTAGGTTAGCATCGAATGGACCTGGTGGTGTTGTTGATATCTCCACATCATCACTGCAATATTTCATGAAAAATATTATGAGCGATTTCTGGAAAAACTATGGGCTATTTTTGGAAAAACTATGGTTAGTCGATAAAACTTTCATGACAACATTTTTTTGTTATCCAAACCGATGTAATTGAGGATTTATAAATTTTGATTTATTACTGACTGAGAAGCAGAAAAAAGAAAAATCATTGCGCCGCGTTTTAACTCTTAAAATTCACAATACGTTAACTAAAACTTACTCAAGCTGAGCATCGATGTTTCGCCGTTTAGAAATGGCTTCCTCGCGTTTATCCTTCCGAATGGAAACAACCTATAACGTATGAAGTTACGACTGCACCACCAAAATGGGGAGAATTGGATTGGAAAAATGGACGGCACCGTACGACAGTTTTACAAAACTGGAACTGCTCCGGGCAATTCTTTGAACTCAAATTCATCTTCAGACAAGTTTTAATATGACAAAAATTTAAAAATACCTCAAGAAATTAAAAGTAAGGTACATGATTCAATTTTTGTAAAAAAAAACTTGAAAACTTACTTCCTCATTTCTCTTTTCCTTGCCAATTTGTTCTTTGGCGTTGTTCTTATAATAAGCCTGTCTGTTTGAACTCATTGCGCTGAAAACAACTTTTATGTCACAGTGAAAAGTTCTAAAGCAAGAAATTGAGCAATATATAGTATTTCGCAATTCACGTTTAGTTTAAAACATTGGCAAAATTTTGTAGATTAGACACTAGGAACTAAATTAGAAAATAATCCAACACAATAATATGCGTCGTATTTAAATCGAATTCAAGAAAAAATCAAAGATAGGTTATTACAAAAATAGGAAATTTTTGTCGATAATGATACAAGAATGTAAAGAAGCGCGTCGCGGTTGACACGCAGCGCGTTCAGTGGAGCGCGCTTACTAAAATATCATTTACCCGGAAAGTTCTGCACGCGCGATATCTTCATGACAACATTGTACGTCACAAACACTACTGAGATGTTACGCTGTTCTTGATACCAAATAAAACGACGTACAGGGATTGAAAGCCAGCCGGAATCAGAAACGAAAACGACTGTAACTTCCTTCTAAGCACCAAGAAAATATTCGCAAATTAGATATTTTAGTAGCCACAATCTAACGTTTTGCAACTACCCGCTTGAAAACAATTATTTCAAACTCGCCCACTCAGAGAAATTCGACAAAATCGGCAACTAGCTGATTTTCACCGTGCTTCCTCCTAGCAAGCAGATGGGTTGTTTCCAATCTTTATGATTTTTGTTGAAATTTTACTCAATTGAGTTTATTGGTTAATAGTAAGACAACAACGTTTAACAACGAAAGAACAAAAAAGACAATAAAGTAAAATAGATACAACAAAACAATGATTAGTTAACGAATTGAGGATTATTCGATTTCGTTGTATGGAGCAAGCTTGTCCTTATGATGAGATGTGAAAAATACCCGAGCAACTCTTATGTAAATGCAATTAATTATTAAAGTTGGAATGTGTTGAAAACGTACTTTACGATTAGTCCATATCACAGTGGCGTCACAAAAACATTTTTAAAAAAGTTAAATACGCATTTCTGGCAGCGTCAAGTTGTTTGAAAGCAACTTCAGGAATGATATCGTTAGCGAATCTCAGGTCTATGAGACTTCTGCCGTTGAATTGAATTCCTAGTGTTGTGTAGCAGTCCTCATCATGACGGCGAAATGGGGTTTCCTTGTCGGAAGCCTCTAGTGATGGGGACTTTGAAAGGTATTAGGAACTCCCATGAAATAGGTGGATATTGCGATAATAGACTCTCCCAGATTGAAGCAAGTTCAACATTATCAAACGCCTTATGAAAATCGATGAAGATATGTGTGAGCGGCATCAGGAATTCGTGACCCACTTCGAGCATCAGTGGATGTGGCCGATAGTTGAGAAGCATCGATTGACGGAATCTGTAACTACAATACAAAGATGTTTAGTTGGTAATCGATTCTTCCAGCAAACGCAACTTCTCGATTTAAGCCCATTGGTTTGATTTCTTTGTGAATAAACAATTTCGAAAAAAAAAATGTTTACAAAATTGAGAGCTCCTTTCGGAAAATGATGAAAAGCGAAGAAGAGCTGAACAAGCAGCCAAAAATGAAAGTTCTATACTATCTATTATTTCTTGTATTAATCGCTGGCATTCATGGTGCGGAGCATGTTTTTTCAAGGTTTGCTTTAAAATTATCAGACGGTTTACGCTGCTACGCTTCGGCAGCGAATATTTTACATAAGATAATTTAACCCCTTGCACCTTGAGTAACTGAAAATTGTTCTACTTGCAATTAGAAGCCATTCTGGAAAATTCTGTAATGTTTTAGAAACCTTGGAAAACAATGTTTATTAAAGCTTTGCGCCTATGAAGCTGATTTTTGATGGGATACACGAGCATCCAGACTGCTATATCAGCAAAATTTTGACTGTTTTTATCGTTTTTATATTTTTGAGAAATTCAAAAAATGTCCGAGACAGGCAGACAGAATTAATCGCTTAGTAAGAAATAGATCTTCACGATGTCCATTGTGTGACCCCTATTCTCATTCCGACTTTCAGATGCCCGCCGTTAACTCATATAAGATGCTTTGATGGGTTAATGTGTATAAGGAAGTCTTGGATGTGTGATGGGAGAATTGATTGTCCTGATCATAGTGACGAATTGCCACATATTTGTCTCAAACGAAATTCTCGCAATAAGCTGGTCGGTATCTTTTCACTTTTTTCCATTTAAAAATTTTAAAAATAACATTTATTATTAAAGCAACTTCAAGAAATTTCGCCTTCATTAAAGTGCCCTCCAACATGGTTCCGATGCTCAGATTCTAGTTCGTGTTTGGCTCCTCAAAAAGTTTGCGATACATTTAGAGATTGCAGGTAATGCGCTCAGCTAAAGCTTGCCTTGAGAGTGTGCAGCAATGTTCGAAACTGTCCTATTATTATTAAACTTCAAAACTATTCGCTTTTTGAACTTTGCGAACCATTTTTGTGCAGTAGACAGGCCAAAGACACCTTCTCCATACACACTACATATTTCCCGAGCGGGTTCGGCTGCTTTTTGCTTTCGATGAAAAGCGAAGAAAAGCAGATGTCGAAAATGCTGATTTTTGCCTCCTGGATAGTTCATTTCTAAGCCTGAAAAATGATGAAAAATTAAAATTGCAGAACAAACTAAAAACACTGTTTTGTAGAGCAGAAAAAGCGCTATCAGATAAATATATACACTTTGCCAAACAACAAGAAAATTGTTGTGAAACAAAAAATAATATATAATCAAAGCTCTACGAACTTATTCCTCAACGCAATATAATAGAATTGTCTGGCGTAATTTACACTACACAGATGATTTTTCAGATTACACTACACGGTTGATTTTTCAGATAGCGTGCTCTCGAGATTCATATACAGCGTGGTTTTTAACTACGGAGACAGTTTTGAGATGTAATAACTCGTGAAGTATTAATACAAGAAAGCTGAATATCAATAGAGAATTTATTTGGACTAAAAATTTCAGGTGATCGGTGGAAAGAAAGTTCCATTCCTAGAGAAGCGTCTTCTTCAGAGCTGCTACATTTGAATGCGATATTGCACAAGCGTTTTCCTAAAACACTCCCTAAATTGAATAGTTAAGAGTGTTACGGCCCGGCGAGGATCCTTGTTGGTGAACCCAGGGAAGTTGTTTCTGCACGACCCCTGAGTGAGATTAACTGTGTGAGCAGGCGCGCTGTCCTGCTGGAACACCCAATGTTGTTGACCGAAGTGTTCTTGGCTCCAGGGAAGGACGTACCGCCAAGATGCCGAGATCTCCTTTATATAGGTAGAATTTCAGTTTTCAAAAAAACGAAGGGAACTCTGCACAAATCGCTCCGATCAGCATCACTCCAGCCGGATGAGACGTTCTATGAACTGTTTTTCCCTTTTCAGAAGCTTCGTTGATGTTTCGAGTCAGCAATCGATTCTTTCGGAATTGAACTCACAATCAGCGTCTACTATTATATAATATGAACAGTTGTAAATTGTCACGGATGGAGTCCCGCTGCGTGCCAAGCAATAAGTCACTTGCCTTCTCAAGATGGTTTTTCCTTATTTTCTCCGAGAGAATCTCGGTCTTCGTCACTCGATATGGATTCAGTTTCAGCTTTTTCTTGAATTTATCTGTCATAGAAAAACGGAGTTTTCCATCTCTTCTGCCAGTTTCCGGATTGATTTATGTGAACCTCTTCAGAATCTTTCCCGAACCACTTTAACCTTTGGTGGTGCATTGGCAGAAATTGTATTTCCGTTTCCGACGCCGTGAATATGCGTTCCAGTCTCTTTCTATCAATCAACAGCGTTGCAGACGGTTTTCATCAAGGGTTCGAGCCGTTTCGAGATGCTTTTTGCACTATGCCCCTTTCAATTGCGACGCGGTGAACGCTATAAACCGTCATTACTCTGAAACTCAACGGATCTAGTTGAAATTTGGTAAAAATTGAAAAAAAAAGAATCAATAAAGCAATAAATCAAAAACAGATGCACCGAAAATGCGTCAGTCGCCAAAACCATTGAGTCAAAATTTTGTCTCCGTAATTAAAAGCCGCCCTGTAAACTCTCATTTTATTGTTCAGAATTGTGCTACTAGAATACTGCCAACTACTCTGATAGAGTTCCCGAACGAAGCGTTTGAAGCCACACCCTGAAAAATAAAACATTTTCATTGGAAATTCTGTTCATTTATTGGTTTTCGCTGCACAAAAACTGCGCTCTTACAAGAAATGCGCTCAGAAATTTGCGCTAAAGTTGAAAATTTCTTCGCCGATTCGTTCATTTTTCAGGGATGGGAGTGATGAACTTGGAAACTGCAATAAGCCTCCACGGGCCCCGAACGCTACAATCATCTACTAAATGTTAAGCTTCTACTCCAATTGCCTCTTCCATTTCACTTGGTTGTTTCATAATAAACCCAATTTCGCTTTCCACAAAAACTGTCTGCATTTCTTGTTGCTTGTTGTGTCCGAATGAGGTCAAATGGAAAGGGGGGGGGTTGGGGATAAGGCGAATTGAAGGATTGCAAACGATACACCATCAAGTTCAAATTATCAGTGATTATGCTGGCATTCTAGATGAGATCACCTTATAAAATTTGAAATTCTTCGCTGCACGCCACACCGGTAACAACTCCACCGAATCCACGATGATTGGGAACCAGTCTCGCTATGAAATGATCGCTAGTAGAATCGGGAAAAACAGCGAACTTTGGAAGGAAACACGCTAGCACATAACATATCGGTTGACGGCGTGGAGAATGGGGGGGGGGGAATGGGTGGTGTCCCACTTTCGGTTTCCCCCGATGACCGCCGATTTGGAGAAGAGATCACGGATTCTGTCATTCTTCCTTGTTATTCGTCCTTATCAGTAGTGTCTACTAAGGCGTTATCTACAACTACATGCCGCATTATTATTTTGTGGGCTTGATGCTCACAGTTTCAGCACTGGAGGCTATTAATGTGGCGAAAAGTGCGGATAATGATATTGTTCTGAAGGTGTCAGCTGACCAGGTTAGTGCAGAGCAGTCGACAATTTCTATTCTTAGACTAAGCGGAAATTCGTTGTCATTATGGACAGTGTGTCGTTTCGAAAAATTTCTCGAGAAATCGCGAAAAATGATTTGAATGGAAATACGATAAACAACGCGCTTTGCGT
Organism: Caenorhabditis inopinata; assembly: GCA_003052745.1. Classification (NCBI taxonomy): domain Eukaryota; kingdom Metazoa; phylum Nematoda; class Chromadorea; order Rhabditida; family Rhabditidae; genus Caenorhabditis; species Caenorhabditis inopinata. The sequence continues at coordinate 17,732,116 of AP018154.1, forward strand.
TATTTCGGAGTGTCATTCGAACTATTTAGTTTATTATTATTTTTTTATCGAAATTACTTTTTTTCGAGAATTTTCGAAAAATTCTCGAGAAATCAACGAGAAACATTTCTCGAAATGCTTTCGAACTGATTATGGATAAATTCATGCTCGACAAAACGGCATGTTTTCTTTCGTTTTCCTTATTCAAGAAGGCAAGAGATAGGAAGGAAAATACAGTGGTAATCGAGAAGTTTCTTAGGCGATTCCAAACAAGCAATATCAGTTTTGATACTTTAACTGAAAGAAAACTGAAAAAAAGTTTCAATGGGAATGGCATTTCAAGGAAACTCAATTTCCGCTGCTCGTTTTAGCTTAAACCTTTCTCCTCATGGCATATGGAACTGGAAAATACCTGTCACATGCCGCACGTATTTTTCCATTCTTTTCCCTTTGAAAATAAGGGAAATAAATGAAAATCAAAGGCCACTTACAGCGGTAGCTGTAAATGAGTAATGACAGGATTCAGTATATTCTAGCTGAAAACCATCAACTTTAGATGCATCGCGTAATGTCAAAAATGATTTGATTATTTCGAAAATTGTTCAGTGAATTTCTCAAATATAGAGCTTTATTTTTGTAGTTGACAACTTTTTCGTACGATCACTATCTGCTGATTTACAGATCTCTTAAGAGAACTCGGTTTTCAGCAGAAGTTTCTGTGAGTTCTCTTAAGAGAGCAATAAATCTGAAAGCTCAATTTTGCAGAATTCCCTCTAAAATTTTTGAATTAATCAAACCATTTTTGGCATTATGACAGGTGTCTTAAAATTGAGTTTTTTTTTCAACACAAACTGCAAAATTTGGACATTTCTCATTGGTAGCTGCTGTAAATGATAAATATCTCCGGAGGGGGGGGGGGAGTTTCAGCTTCTGAAAGAGATACAAAAAACTACCGGAGCAACGCGCTTCTCAGTTTTCCCAATAATTTTCCTGAAATTCTAAATATTTTTTCAAGTTTTGGGGCTCTTGAAATCATCTAATTCTCAGAACTCCGTGCTGGCCCTGGCCGCCACTCAAAAGTATCAGCCAGTGACACAAGTTTCAGCAGGATTTCAAAAGCTAACAGCTACATCGTTCTCTGTTGATTTTTGAAATTCTGTCTTTGAAAGGCGAGTAATATGAAATAAAATGGTAAGAAGGGCAACTGAAAGACTAGCGAAGTTTTGCTGAGAAGCCTAGAGTGTAGAATTGAAATCGATTCTGTTTCTGCGCTGATTGATTGAATGATCCGTTGAGAAGAATTGATAAGATTCATCTACTCGATCAATGAATCATTCTTTGATATCAGAAAGAAAGCATCTAAACAAATATTCCATTGAAGGCTATCCCAACTTGATCTTCTAGAAGACAACTTATTTATTCTTGTCTAAGGCTTCGACGAAAGACGAAATAAGACTGTCTCGTCTTGAATTCGTCTGACGCAGAGATAGACATTGCGATGGTCAAGTAAAATACATTGTGTACACAGTACTATTTCGTAAGACGAATGCAAGACGAACTAAAAGGTGAAAGAAGATGAGAAGAAAGACGGGGAGACGAAAGGCAAGACGAAAGACAACTTTTTGTTTTCGTCTTTCTTTCTTTGAGGAAATGTTTTACAGATTACATTTAAACATGTTTAATGCAAAAACCTATATCGTTTAATATTGATGCTCTTCAAGTTGAGCCATGCCACAGTTGGGCCTCTCCCTAAAAAGAAACTAGTGTTGCGAAAGAAGTGTAACTTTTTCAGCAGCTTCCATTTTAGAAATGTTTTCCATTTCTTCAGCACTCAGATTCTTCATAGGAACTGTGGTTGACTTTGTCGTGGTTACCTCAGTTATCACCTCACGTATTGTGGTTGTAGTAGGTTTCGGTGATGATTCTGTTGTAGCAGAGATGGTAGTACCTTCCATTCATCTTCAACCCGATGTTCCGCTCTGATCTAGCAATCAATATTAACCCCCCCCCACCATTCAATAGCGGCCTAAGCCTATTGCTAGTTATTTACTTAGCTACTTAGTCGATCTGTTATTCGCTTGTGTATGCCGTCGCGGATCACCTAGCCATGTTTTGGGATCAAAGAGCGCTGGTGGTCCAAGAAGTTTTCAGTTGATTTTCTCGGTATATTGAGGGAGGGGGTGGCTTATTTCAACTGAATAGGGGCTATTAACCAGAATTCTTAAAAGAAAGTTAATAAAATAAATAAATAAAAATTATTTATTGAGCCTGTGAGCAATTCGCAATTAATCATTACTAATAAGTGAAAAAACGAAGCTCTTCCCTCTCAGTTTTCCCAATTGCTACGACACTCCACCTCATTGGTTATTTCCGTTTTTTTTCAACTAATAGATCGCATTCAAATCAAGAAACACCATCATAAACTCGTGCTTTTCCTCTCAAAAGCGGAAGAGAAGAGTCGGGTTATTTTTCCGCTGCTATTCCTTTTAAACTTCTACTGGAAGCTCTCGAAATCAGCGATCTTCTAATCCGCGAGCAGCTAGTTTTCCAGAGTAGGGCGGAATTGGATTTTGGGAACTCGGAATCCGGAAAACTGAAAAAAAATTTTTTCGCTAAATTTGAAATCCGGAAAATGGAATGAAAAAAACGGCGGAATCCGGAATTCCGCCCTTCTCTGCAGTTTTCAAGAAAGACCATCCATTTCCTTGCTCCATTTGCTATTAATACCACAAATAGGTTGTAAATTCCAAAGGTTGTGTATCTTCTGAACATTGGCCACGCTAGTTTTATTTCTCTTGTGACTCATTTGCAGGGTTGTAAAATGAATTGCTGACCTGCATTCTTGTAGAGACCTAGTTTCGTCAGGTATCCTAAGGAGATCTAACGGGCAGTCCAAGATGCCCTATTTTTATTGAAATGGTTTAAATCGCAAAGAAAAATGAAAACGAAACGCAAAGAAGAAAACTCGGTGTATCTAGATTACATTGAAAACAATAAATCAGAAATATATTTCAGCAATCGGCTCACGACTCGCATCCTTTTTCTGGCGAATGGCTATCATCTCCATGGGGTGACCTATATCAGTTCCGTGCTGGAGATCAAAACTGGCTAACCGCTCGTGAACGCTGTCTATCGCTAAACGCCGATTTGGTAGCCATCCGGAACGTCGAGCAATTGGTAATCCCTTCCGCGTTCTCCTCTTTCGCACATGTTAAACAGCACATATTCAGGACTGGATCTTATCGCATTACGCTCCTCTTTCGTCTCGATTTGCGCAGCGTTTAGTACAGGTTTGTAAAGTGTTCTAGGCTAACATGAAAATCTCATCAAGACGTGTTCCTTATTTCTTGTTTCTTGCCAGATTGGATTATATGCTCCAGAAGGGCAAACCCATGAATGGAAATGGTTGAATGGAGAGGAAATTAACAGAACTTTGTAAGTTTCTTTATGGAACTTCTTTAATTAGTCTTTTTCTTTAAGTATTCGTTGAGGGGAATACTCAAAAAACTGTTATAATTGTCTTCATTTGTCTCCCTGAACTTTAATTTATGCCGCGTTCAAAGTTTATTTCCAGGAGAAATTTCCTGGAAAAACGCTGTCATTTTTTTTCAGATTGTCCGGATTATCGATTTTTGACGAATTTGTATTGTTTTCGTCTTTTTCCATTCCGTCTTCAACGATTTCTCCGTCAGAATCCATTATTTGAGGCGAAATATTCAGAAAAAACAGCCGAATATAGCGAAAAAAACTTGAAAAAATTGCGTTAAAAAAGAGCCGTAATTCGTGAGAGTTTTGGATAGCGTTTTTCCAGGAAATTTCTCCTGGAAATCAACTTTGAACGCGGCATTAAAGAAACTGAAGATATTTTCAGACAATGGAGTTCTGGAGAACCATACGATCATTCGATGGAAGGGCGTGAAAGATGCGGACTTCTGAATGTTGAAAAACGCCTTTTGGATGACGTTGATTGCGAATCCACGCCTCCCCACCACAGCGCTCATAGATACATCTGCCAAAGGACGAGTGAAAATCATAAGCAGGTTTAAAATTGCTCAATCAACATTTTCTCTCATTCGCCTATCAGTTTTTAGCAGCAAATATCGAACAACTACATCTGGCAGAAGATCGAAAACTTGTTCAGCTTTTTTGGAATTGGAGCATCTCCAACTCCACACAACGCCACTTCCGCTACAAATGATTATGAAGATGAAGTAAAACGAAACGAATCGGAAGCGGCTAAAAAAACGGCGAAGTTTAGTGATGGTGAAGAGGAAACTTCAAGTGAAGAGGAGGAATCCGTTGCGAAGACATTGGCAAGTCTGCCAAAAATTGAAGGATCTGGCCTGTCGGCTAGCTTGAAGGAAGTGGAGGTACTCATACTTGTTTTCTAAATAATCAAAAATCAAAATGAATTATTATCTATCCGCGAGTACGCGATTTTTCGTTCAAAGGCGCTGTTTGAGTCTCGTTAGAGGATAGCGCGTTTTAACGCGCTAATTTAAAAATTGTAAGAAAGCGCACACAATGCGTTTGTGATTTCTTTTCGAAAATTGAAGCGAATATTGGAATTCTTTCTATATTTTGTTTCGAAAATCTTTTTTTTTTAATTAATTTTTATTGTCAAATTTCTTAAACTGTTTATTAAACTGAATAAATCACAAACGCAGTGTGTGCGCTTTCTTACAATTTTTAAATTAGCGCGTTAAAACGCGCTATCCCCTAACGAGACTCAAACAGCGCCTTTAAACGAAAAATCACGTTCTCGCGGATAGATAATATGATTATAGGAATTGGGAATCAAACCATTCTATTTTTCAGTTATCCGAAGGAAGTGGACAAGCCGTCGAGAAGAAGGCCATCGAAGCGACGGCAGATTTGATTCCAGAAGTCGACGAGAAAAAACTTGATAAAATGATTGATAAAATGGAAGAAATGATTAAAAGCATCGACAATTTGACGGTGAAGAATGTCGGTCTTGAAAGAACTACAGTGTCCACCATTGAATTCAAGAAAGAAGCGAAAAATGAACCAGAGAAGACTGAAGAACAGAATAAAGAAGAAGTGAACCGAAATGAAGTCCATGAACAACTGAATGACAATAAGGTATCGGAGAGCATTGAAGGAGATTTTGATCAGGAGAAGACAAAGGATATGCCGAAGGCTGATATTCTGCCGCCGAAGGAGGAGGATTGCGACAATGAGGGCTCTGGCAGTGGAGACGAGGAAATTGATAAATCTGCAGAGAAGTTAGAGCTGACTCCAGAAAAAGAAGATAAGATAAAGGAGTTCCTTGGTGTCCTGAGATTGTTTCTAGATCGCGCCGAGCATGGAGACTTGAGGTGAGGGGAGAGCAGTTCACTTCGTAGGGCAGCGCACGGGGTGAGAATGCGCAGTAAGGCTTCCAAAGAGGAATTATCACCTTCTCATCTCATATTCGTCTTCGTCTTGAATTCGTGTGACATGCGTAAATCCTGCGTTTGTTGCGTAAGATGAATGCAAGACGAACGAAGACGAGGAGACTAACGATTCTTTTTTAAAATAAAACTATAATAAAATCAAATGAGTCTAGCTAGACCTTTTATATTTTGTATTATTCTTAAAGTAATCATTAAAAAAACTAAGACTTCCACGAAAGACCAAAAGTGACCGCCTCGTCTCTATTTCGTCTTCTTCTTGAATTCGTCTGACTTGCGTATGTCTTGCGTTTATTACGTAAGACAAATGCAAGACGAACGACGAGAAGAAAAACGGAAGCCTTAGTGCGCAACACTGTGTGAGAATTTGGTTAGCGCAAGATGAAGCTTAACTTCTGAAAGTATCTGTTTTATTATTTGCAACGATGGAATATTTTGCTTCAGAAAACTTCTTGACGATCAAAGCGGAAAGACTCTCCTTGAAAGGATGAAGAACGCGGTGAGGGAAGCAAACAGAAGAGAATTCGAGATGCTGGAGAAGATGGAGAACACGAAAAAAAGCGGAAATAAAGAAGACTTGGTATAGAGATAAATCAGTTAATTTTGAGCAGATATTTGATTTCTCAGGTTAAAACACTGAAAAAGGATCAGATGAGTGCGGAAGAGCAAAAGGACATCTACAAGAAAATCAGTACGGCAGTTATGAAAGCTGCGAAGCTCCATAAGATAGAAGGGATCGTTCACGATGGTAAAATGAGATATAAGGAGTTTTGAGAAATAAATGAAACCGTTGAGAACTTGATTTCAGCCCTGCCAATGGAAAAGTTCAATGAAGCGATGCAGAAAGCGGATTCCGAAGTGAAGGAGGAAGGTGCAGTAGAGTTGCTGAAATCGACAAAGGAAGGGATAACTGAAAAGAAAGAGAAGGTTGGCGACGATGATTACTATGGGGATTATTTGGATGACAACAATGTGATCAAGGTTCAGAATCGAAAGAAAAAGGAGGCGAAGACGGACGAGCCGGAGCAGAAGGAGCAGCCCGTAAAACCAGCTGAGAACTCGAAAAGTGTAAGTAACGATGAGAACAAGATAGCAGATAAGGAAGAGAAAGGAGAGCCGAAGGTGTTAGAGAATCAAGAAGAATCCAGCGGAGAGGAAGCTAAAGCTGTAAAAGAAGTCGAGAATAAAGCTAATGACGCAACACAGCAGCCAAGCAAGAAAGAACTTGAAGGATCGGGGATTGAAGAGTCAGCAACGTCTTCTATTAAACCTGCCGAAGCCGAAGAAAATGAAGCTGAGCTTGAAGCATCTGGCGAGAAAGAAATTCCAGCTGTCAACAAGGAACTTCCAGCTGGGGAGAGTAAGAACATTACTAAGACGATAGAAAAACAGCTAGTTGAAGATGAACCAGTCGCAGTCACCGAAGGTCCCAAGGCTGACACAACTACTACCATCTCTGCTACAACAGAATCATCACCAAAACCTACTACAACCACAATACGTGAGGTGATAACTGAGGTAACCACGACACTGCCAGCCACGGTTTCTATGAAGATTGTCAGTGCTGAAGAAATCGAAAAAATGTCTAAAATGGAAGCTGCTGAAAAAGTTACTCTTCTTCCACCATTACCGACGTTCACTTTCCCAACACTACCTCCATTTACATTCCCGACTCTTCCAACTGCCGTAACAACGAAGCCTGCTGGACATCCAAAGGTTCCAACATTGGAAGAGATTCTGGGGAGCTTGAACGATCAATTTAAAAAACTGTTGGCGCCACCAAAAGCACTGCCACCAAAATAATTTGAATTGTTTTTTAACCTGATCCGCATTATGGGTATTTGCTGCTGATATAATAATGTTCGAGATTTTCAAATAATAAAATTGTATTTAATATTTTTATTTGACGCATGTGGGATGATACATTATTTCGTGTTCAGTCTACAAAACGTTGTTAGTATTTTCCAGTGCATTCATAAGCGTACAACATCAACAGCAGTTGAGTGTTCACTAAGCGCAGTCGGTAAAAGAAAAGCGCGAGGTGCGTGTCACCCGGGTTCAACCCCAAGCTATGATGATTTTATAGTTCAGCTTATCTTCGGATTTGATGATAAATTTCGCCCCTATCAGAGCTTTTTGCAAGATTTAATCAATAAATCAAGAATCAAGAATCAATAAACAGAATTGTGAAACCATTGGGATGGAAGTCTACTCATAATTAAGCGAATAGTTCCGTCCGTCTTTTCAGAACATTTTTTTGAATAACTGAAGAGAACGTGGTTCTCCTACTTTGATATGCTGTATGGAGTCATGGCCATTTGTGCGAGGTTCGCTTGGTACTTGGGATACTGTAGAACTGTACACACAACGTCTACAAAACCCTCCAGAGCACTCCAGGACATTCCAGATTTCTCTACAATTGTTTATACAGAGTAAAAAACTAGCTGCCGTAAGCCGTAAGTGTTTAATACTTTTCTGGATTTTTTTGTTTCTGAAAATCTCCTATCCATCTAATTTTAGTAGCTGGCTGGTAGAAATTCTTCGCCATAACGTCTCAGAACCATTGACACCATTGCGATGCAGTGTTTTCTTCGATTTCGACGTGTTTGGAGAGGTCGTCGATTGACATGGAGGATGTGGTGTACAGAAGAATGAGTAAAAAAATTTTCTTTCTATCGCCACGCAGACCTTGAAGGAATGTTCCTTTGAGATACCCGATTTTACACGAGACTGCTGCTAATCGACAAGCACGCTTATTGCCCTTATCTAATTAACTTTGACCCTCACCCCCACTAAGATAGCGCCATAAAACATTCCAGAATGTTCCAAAATGTTCTAGAATAGCGGCATAGCCACGAACTTTTCACTGGTTAATAGTATTGGAGAAACTTAACTGTCTATGTAGATATCTAAATTTCACGTATTTTATGTTTGAGTGATTATCTCAGAATCGAGATGTTACTATTTTGGATTTTTGATAAATAATAGAAAAATCGGATTTGTAAACGAATTCGAATTTGATTTGATTTGTAAGCAGTCCATGGAATGGAAAACAGCGGTATGGTACAAGATCCGAGCATTTCAGGTTGACATTTCTTTCGGAGACCCTGAAATCAGAGATTAGCCGTTTTCAATAAGAACAAAACTAAATGAAAAGTATAATTAAAATTTAACCGTTTATTGACGTGAAATTCCACTGAAGTCCCATCATGCAGGAACAGCTGTCCTTTCGTTGGAATATCTTTTGATCCTCGGCCACGTTCAAATGTCACAGCGGTTCCAGGTGGAATCAGTTCCCTGAGAATTATTACTCGAGAGTAATGAACTAAAGGGTAGGATTTGATTGAAACAAGAACAACTTGCGGTTCTATGTTTGTTCGGCCGTCGTTGGGAATATTAAAAACTGCAGACATCGGGCATTCTATGGTGATTCCATAGTCAATGAGAAGAACGGTCACAGTTGATTCTTTGACTCCACAAACAGCAGCTCTTTTCCCAATTCCATTGTGAATTACAAAGCAAGCAGCTCCGAAGACAAACCAACAATCCGGAAGAGGTTCCAATGACTCTATTTCATTCGATAAATAGTCTTCTACTTCTTGTCTTTTCTTCTTCATGGTTTCGTTTGTCAGATAAATCAGTTGTTCATTCTCGATCCGTGCTACCTATAAATAGTACAAGTAACAAGTCACTGCAAAACATTCGTTTTTTCAGAAATCACAACGGTGGGTGCGAATAGCGATGTTCTATACCTCACTAGTATCATTCCATTTTGTAGGGACTTGTCTCGTTGGTTTTTTTGTTTTTTTTTTGGTAGTTTATGGCAAGTATTCATCGTCTAACATATAATTTACTTTCTGAAATTATTTTATTTTATTTCTTTTGATTTTCTTCAATTTTATTGAATTTGCACTAATGCTCCTCCAGATTCCGCTCTCCTATTCTAGCCCAAAGACTGCCCAAAAAAACAAAAATTTAAGAACAGCATTTCTACATGTGCCCATATGGGGCTATTTGTATAAATCACTATTCGCAGGTATCATCAACGCGTGAACATGTTTTCAATGTTTTTCGCCACCGTAAAACTAATGATTTTCAAAAAAATAGAATTCTATACCATTAACATTCGCCGCGTTCTGAAAAAGGTCTGTTTTATAACTTCTTTTGAAAACAGTAGATTCCTTGCAGCTCGATTTGGATATATATACAATATTTTAGTGTACCTGCCTCCGAAAATTAAAAAAAACCTCAGACGCCACTTACTATTTGCCTTTTTTTTACTTAAATTGAGAATATTAGTGAATCTCATTCGTTTTTAATAAATGATTATTATTCAGTCTTCAAAAGAGCCATATTTTATACTTATCTCTGTTTAAAGAGTGGAAAAAACCTATTAAATTAGTAGTCAAAAATGGTGCACTTAAAAAAATAAAATTCATTACCTCAAAGTTATTTTCAGCGACCCGATCGATTTTCTTCGCAGGGGGGAACGATCTCAAATATGGATCAAAGATTGTAACCGATTCCCATTTCTCGTCGGGATCATCTTCCTCGAAGTCGGACTCGCTGCCCGAGTAGTCAGATTGGTTGTTTTCCAGTTCGTTCATCGTTTCTAGTTCTTCAGCAATCTTTTTGGGAATCCAAACACTTTGTTTTGATGGTAACCCGCTAGGAGTATCGACCAAAAACGAGCACATGTCCATCAATTCATATGTTGGATGATACAAGATGATTTCATATGGTTCGATACACGACGTCACCTGACAACGTGCTAAATAATTGATGCTCTGGAGCATATCAGCGAATCGATCGACTCTTCCGCTATCCATTTTGTGAATGACAGCACCTGTTGAAAATCGGAAATTCATCTAATAGAAAAAGTGTATGAAATTGCTTAGTACAGCAAGTCTGAGAAGGATAGCCCTCTTGGTCCTTTCTTTATACCTTTAACAAGAAGGTAATCGCTGCTATCGTAGTTCAAACTTTTGTTTTGCTTTTCAAGAAAGTTCCACGGCTACAGATTACAATGTTTTATGGTTTCTAAGGAGACTCATTAAGAAAGTTGAACCATGAACTAATTTGTAACGCAGAAATTTTCTACTATGATATATTTTGTGTTATTCTCAGCTAGAATTTTTAATTTTATATATACACGTTTTTCCAATAAAGGGTTAAGAAAATATACACGATTTTTCAAGGATTCTAAGCACATTCTCTTATTTAACTGATTGCGAAACTATTTTGTACCGATTAGTGCATGCTTGTCCGCAAACAGCACAATGACACATTGCGGACTGAAACCACCATGAAATGCGGATTATTCCGAACCTCGTCGCATTGATTTTCCAGTGGATCACTATGGTGACTCTTGGTGTCACCTTGGCACCACCACTCTTTATTATATTTTCACTTTGTGGCTATTTGATTAAATAATTTCATCTCCTTGTTATTTTTTTTGCATTCTTGTCTTCCTTTTAGTTGGCCATGCAGTGAACTTTTAAATGAAAACTACAGATAACCCGTTCTCAACATGGCAAGGAAATCGACATCTGTTACCAGGGCTTCTACGAGACATCAGTTAGCTGTTTTTTACTTTCGGGTATTTTATAAACATTTGCTAATTATAGAAAAACGCCAAAAAAACGCACATCTGAAGATAGTGGAAATCTTAAAACCCCAAAAGCGACTTCGAATGATTTCAAAAAAATCGTTGGTCATCGAGTGTACGACGAGCATTATGTGGAATACGAAGTTAAACTTGTCAACGGGAAGAAAATTAAAGTAACAGAATATGAATTGGAGGTGATTCTATTGAGATTACAAATGCTTTAAGTTCGTGTAAAATAGCTTATTTTCAGGATAATACCAAGCTACTTACCGATTACAAAAAAAAAGTAACCAATCAAACAGATGTTGAAGAGGAAGGTTTGATTTCTGAAACCAAAATATTCTAAAAATTATGCTGCTACAGAATGTGAAGTCGAAAAAGTGTTAACACATAGAATGGTTGACGGAAAACCACTGTATCTCGTTCAATGGAAAGGATATAAGAATCCAGTATGGAACTCGGAAATGTGGGAGGAAGATCTCAGTGTGAGTCGAGGGAATAGAGCTAACTATTGATTTTAATTGAAAAAAATGCTTTGAAAAACTAAAACGGACCGGTCAATAATGTTCGTCAAAAGTAAGAATATTTGATCATAAAGCTGTCTGCACAACGATGACATGGGATAGTCGCGCAGACAGATAAAGGGTAAAGTTGTGATTCGATAACTTCTATTCCAAAACTCTACTGTCGGTAACCATGCATGGTATGGAACAGATTACTATTTTTCCCTATAATCATCAGTTTGGAAGAAAAGACAGTATTGAACTGGAGAGGTGTTAGTGTTTATTTTATTTTAAGGGTTGGCGCATAATTACGACGCGCTCTACTTACTTTCAAATGTGTTAAAAAGGGTAGGAGTGCCTAAAATTTAGTTCGCATTACTATAGGAACATGATTTCATAGAAAATATCTATAATTTTGAACCTTTTCCTATAAATAGTTTTATATTTAAAAAACGTGTGAAGAAAGTGCGCATTTTTGGCGCGCGACGACAGGTGTTGTGCAAATCAAAATCTTTCTTCAAATATAAATATATATTAAAACGAAAAATCATATCTAAATTCTATTTTCAGAACTGCAAAGAATTGCTAACGGCCTATAAAGGTCATTCTAAAACAACCAAAACGCCAAATACTTCACGCAAATCTCAACAGGATGTGCCTAGAAAGTCTACCCAGACATCAAATTCATCTAAAAGACGCGTTCCATCCCCTTCTAATTATGATGAAAAAGGAACTGAAATGGTGAGCTTATCTCAAAAAACAAAAAAGCAACATTCTACACCGGAGCATAAGTCACCAACGAGAAGCACTACCAACACAGTTTCCTCCTTGATAGACGAGATAGAAGATGAGGAGCAAGAAGTGGAAGTGCAGGAGGAGGACGAGACGGAAGAGGTTATAGAGAGAGTCGAAGAGGTACAAGAAGAAGATGATGAAGATGAATCGAGAGGATGCGATCAAAAAGTTTCTACCTCTCATAACGGAACAACGAAAAAATGGCCCTTCTCTTGGGGATGGTTCTAAACAAAGGCATTAGCTTTCCTTTCGCCTTTCTAACTATATTCCCAATTTCGTCGCGCTGCTTACGGTTCTCACCCGCTCGTTTCTCATGTTTCTCACCCAAAAGTGTAACCTCTAACATACAACACTATCAATTCAGTAATCGTTATAATTGTCATATTTTTTTTGAATTTTTTTCGAACTTCGTAGGATGAACCAAGATTTGGTGAAAATGGTAAACTTAAACTCATGGTCCAACATGATAGGTAAATTTCCCGCGGCATAATTATACACGACCAATGATAATACATAGTGTGTAGTTTTAGAAAGCTTCAAATAAGTGGATTCTCGAAATGTTATTTTTTATAGAAACACATATCAGCGTGTAATCTACTTATTATTAAGCGAATAGTTTTTGTCTGTCTGTCCAAGACGTTTCTTTGAATAACTCAAAAGAACGGGGGCCTTTTACTTTGATATTCGGGATGGAGTCATGATCACCTGAGCGCTTCGCAACCATACCTTTAGGAGGTCGCTAAGTGCTTGGGCTACTGTAGAAGTGTACACCCAAAATCTACAAAACTGTTTAACAACGACAAAAACAGTAAAAATTTTGCTAATATAGCAGACATAGACATTGTTTTCCAAAGTTTCTGGAACATTCCAGAATGTTCTAGAACAGAGGCATAGCCGCGAACTTTCTGTTGGTTATATATATATAGCGTACACGTAATATTTATTTGAAACATCTGTGCTCATTGCGATGTAAGAATAAATCTCATATGCATAGTCTTTACAATTATCCTTGCTCATAATTTGTACATTATTACCAATTCACAAATTGAATAAATGATCTCGATAATTGCTAAAATAGCAATACACTTTTCACAAGTTCATATAATACTACAGTGAGTAAGTATGTAGGTTTCTGTACCGAGACTTCACGCGGCGAGAGATCTGCCGATAAATTCCCTCTTCAAACGCGATCACATTGAAGGGAGAATCTGACCAAAAGATACACCGCTTAAGTCTGTCGGAGGAATACTCTCTGTGACGGTTGAGCCCCAAAATTAATTTAACATGTCAAATTAGGAAATCCGAGAATCTCAACGTCAGTCAACCGCATTCGGCCTTTACTTCTGAGAACGGCAGATTCAGAATAACATCGGGAGAGGCGAAAAAATCACAAATGATCCCTCGTCTACCAGGAGGCACGGGGAAACAATTAACCGACCAAAAACAATAAGAATCGATATAGTAGTTAATTTTCAGGTTTGTCACCATTAACGCCCTACTTGCAGAACCACTTCTGCAAAAATCAGACTCATTAAAACGAAAGACAAGTTGAATTAAGCTTAACAAATCGAGAGGGACTGAGATTTCCTTAGGTAAGCGGAATCACGTGTCCGTCTCAGTATGACTCAATTTCATCGCGAACCGCACTTTTTCCCACAATTTCACAGAGCCATTACGTTCATAGATTACAGATTAGAATCACCTTCGCAGTGAAGACACGTTGGAGCTAATCCAAAGTTCAAATATACGCTTTAGTCTGCGGCAACCAGTTAATTGGAATTAATTTGAATCATTTGAATTAATTTGAATTAAATTTAATTTGAACTATTTGAATCCAGAAAAACTAGCTGACTTTTATGATGGCGTGAATGGAGCCAATCTGATTTGCCCTTGGCGAGTTCAACCGCCCATGGTATGGCACATGAACACGCAAATCAAAAAACCATTACATACACGGTGAACTCACATGCTATAAACCATGGGTTGAGTCGGGTTCAAGAATATCTTTTGGTGGAACGTCAGGACCATACTCGACAGCGCTTAACTCCCCTCAGCCAACTCTACTTACTCGCTACTTCGGTAAAAAATATATTCAAAGGCTGATTTCTTGCTAAAATGTTCTTATAGGATTACATCAAGGTAGAATAGTGTGCAAAAAAGAACTTCCCAACCTCGAATCCTCGCTTTGGCAACTAATGGAGGATAGTGCCCAAATGTCAATGGCAGTCGTCGAACATCCTTCTTCATAACCACGTGGCTCGTTCCAAAGTCAACCAGGTATGCATATATCACGTCAATTCCAACTTTTTCTATTTTTGCGCGGTACCACTTGAATTGAAAGCAGACTGCACATGCCGCGTTTAATATTAGCTGGAATACAACATGTTACTTCCAAGAAAAAGGCATTTAATATGCTAAGACACACCTGATCCTCAGGAATACAGATCTCCGTTTCTCTACTTTGATAGTATTTATGCATTTTCTTGGAAACTTGTTCTTTGGCTTTGTCATACCTTTTTGGTTGCAGGCTTATATCAGTTGGGGTACTATGATCCATAACCCGATAGTATTCACACGGATAAACATGAATCTGTGTGTATAAAAAACTATACGATTTCTAACTTCGCAGTTTTACCGGATTGATTTCAAGATTTTGAAACTCTTTATTCATTTTTTCAGCAATTTTCATTACATTTGCGGAAATTGTAGATCCTTCAGGGTACTTCCACAGATATTGTGGATACAATTCAATTAATTGGCGAATCTTATAATCCGACCCTGTTGGAACCTCGATCAGTTCTCTGCATTTGTTTTGTACGGCTTCTACCTGCATTTGTGAAATTCTTTCCTTCCAATTCATCTTAAAAATGGTTTAATTCATAATTTTATTTTTGAATTAATAGATGGAAGATGAATACGGCTATCAGTTTTTGATTGAATTTATGAATTTTATAATTTAGAGATCTCCGTTTATTTGAATATTTAATGAATGTATTCCTGATAGAGAGGCATAAAACATAACATGATAGTAAATAAAGGAGGTATATAAAATAAAATGTCAGTTAATAGAAAAGTTTATAACATTTTAAAGAAAGTAAAACGAGCAGTGATGGATGAGATTTTGTTTGAAAAGGAACGTTGACAGAATTGAAAAGTACAACAAGGGAATTGACAAAAGGACTTCGTATTTAATTTTTGGATTTCTTGTTTCCGTTAGATGTGGATAGGCCATCCTTCTCGTCATCTTCATCACGTTCGCTTCCGCTGTTATTATCAGAATTATCATCTTGGTCGTCATTATCGTCGTTATCGGACTCTGGTGATTTGCGAATATCCTTTTTTGATTTTTTTGGAGCAGATTTTGAAGACTTCTTGGATATTTTTGGTTCTTCATCCTCCTCCTCATCATCGTCAGCTACTTCTGAGCGCATGACTTTCTTCGATTTTTTTCTGGATATTGACTCATCTTCGTCATCTTCATCATCAGAAGCAGCACGCTTTTTGGGGCTCTTAGTTTTGAATGACTTTTCTTTTTCCTCGTCGTCATCGTCATCGTCCGAGGATGATTCATCACTGTCCGCTGTTTGTTGTTTCTTACTTGTCGGCTTTTTCCCTCCTTTCTTTTTATTCTTCTTTGTCGTTGGTGGTTTCATATCATGAGATGCTTTATATGCTTCAACAAGCTCTTTGCAGTTCTAGAAATGGAACAAGTTTGAAGACAAAAATATTACAAAGTATTGTTTTCATTATCCAATTATGGGTAGCAATTAAGCCTATCTATCCAAGAATGGAAAAGAGGCGACATAGCAGTGGACACTAACGGTCACTATTGGAAGAATTTATTAAGCAAAATCAAACCTCGAGTTCGTTTTCCCACAATTCAGAGTGAGAGACTGGGTTTGGAAATCCACGCCACATGACCAGGTACAATGGTTTGGCATTGTCTTTTACATAGCGATGAGTAATGATCTTTTCCACAGCGAAATCTGAATTTAGGGTGCTGATAAGAAAAAGTTTGCATAAATTTGTAAAATAGCATACCTTCATCAACGTTGTCTTCTTGATTGGTGATCTTGAATTTGTAAGCGCTCAACAGACCTAGATTCTTCTTGCCCTGAAAACTTAAGCATGAAATACAGCCTCAAATTCCGAAATTTTGGCATACATACCTTGAACTCAAACTCTGTGGCCATAATTTTCTTTCCGTTAGTTAAAAGTACTTGGTACTCCACATAGTGAGTATTGAAAAGTCGATGATCAACGACTTTTACGAACGAATGATTATTAACCGGGGCCAATTTTTTATGGGATTTCCTCGACTTTGAATCGCTTTCTGAGTTTTTGCGCCTTTTCGAATGCCTTTTCTTCGCTTCGTGCACAACTTGGAACAAGTCAGTTTGTTTTCTAAAATTACCTTCGAGTTGGACAACTGTTATTTTAAAAGGTTAACTTGTTTTTTTTTTCTTACCCTGCTCTTCCAGAAGATCTAGATGGGGTGGTATTGGACGATTTCTTCGCCATGATTGATCCTTGGTACACGGAAGAGTTAGAAATTAGAAAACCTGAAATTTGATGGCTCAAATGTAATAAATCTATCGAGCATGATTAGAATGACGTGTAAAGAGAGAATTGAGAAAAACAGCATTATTTTCGAGTATATTTAATTGGTTGCACGCGCGACCCGATTTCCACTGTATCTAACTCGCGCCAGCCTAGAAAAAAAATTATAGAAATAGAATATTTTTGTGGAAAAATATTACACCAATTCTTTACTGCCTTTTGTTTGCATAAATGCGAGATGAAACCAAAAACACTACGGCATACCAGTGAATTCGAAGAAGTCAAGCCTGGAAACCCATGCTTGACAGAGTAAAATGAAAAGTAAACAGGAAACATCGAATGAAACATATTTTAGAATTAAAGTATTTTTTTCCGAAAGATGGTGACTTTTCGCTCAAAAAAAGTTTTTATCGGTAGAATTAAATATTTAAACAAGAATGTTTCCAAAAATAATGAACTAGATGATTTTTGCTGGGCATATTGCGCCAGGCCCTATTCAGGGATGTGCGAAGCGGAATACGGGATTCTGAAAATTAAATGTTTTTCAAGAACACCGTGTTAACGCCTGAATATGGGTAAATGGGATATTCATTTAAAAAAATCAAAATGGATAAAAAAAATTGAGCAGAAGCAAGGGAACACAGATTTCGGTCAACTTTGACATGATCTAGAAAATAAATCTCAAAAATGAACTGCGCCAAAAGTATAGCACGCTGTCAGTATTGTTAATTTGGTCGCCATAAAAGGCGTACAGTACCGTGCAAAAATATACGAACCGGGGTAATTTTTACCGAAACTCGACTTCGGAAGATCCGATCCGATCTTCTTCACTGGGCGCCTTCCGAAGAGTCCAGAATCACGCAGACGTCTTTTGACAGTGTCGTTGGACACCTAAAAGCCATATCAATTGAAATTGGCCCTTCAGTTCCGATTTGATGTCCGCACTTGTCAGCCGCGAGATTTTTCTTGCACATCCTGACAATGATTCTGACGGTTCCTGGTGATGTTTTGGAAGCCCTTCCAGTAGCTTTACATCGGTTTCGAGTGTTCAAAGTTGCCCTGATATCCGATTTAGAAGTCTTGAACTGCTTCGCGAGGGTGGACAAGTCCAGACCCCTCTGACGACCACGGATGATAGCCAATCGCTGAGATTCTGATAAATTATGTGAGCCACGTGGTTTACCCATTCTAAATAACAATATTCATGCATAAAAGAACGATACTACTTGAAAAAAATGAAAAAAACAAAAAATCGGATTTTACCGATTATCGAAAAATTTAAAAATAAGATCGCAATTGCTACTTCTTGTCGTAATTTATCACTCAAACTCACTTTTTAAGCGTTTTTCTCAATTCCTGAAACTTTGGGGTCCATCGGATCATCCGAAGTAGCGTTTCGGTAAAAATCACCCGGTTCGTATACTTTTGCACGGTACTGTATATGGCGTATAAGGCGGATATTCTCATTATTATTTTTATAGCATGAACACTAATTAGAATAAGGTATACCCTTTTTGGTAATCAAACAATGGCAAAAACAATTTCCAGATTATTTTATTCAATTCAATTTGGATCGCCCAGATGGGCGGAATTACTACTGGAGAGATTTGCGTAAAGTGAGCCTCTCTGACCTTCTACATATGCAGAGGAGATCGGCACCCCGGCAGAATCTCTGTTGGCTAATACGTGTCCTATCGGGTCGGAGGTAGCGTCCAATACTCTGCGACCCGATAGCTCTAGCATTGGCTTAGCAGGCCATAATAGAGTAAACATGCACACAAAAATTGTTAAAAACAGAAACAAAAACTGCCGCGGTCCTTCGCACTCGGCCTCTGATACGGTAGAGTCAGAAGCAATTCGAAAGAGGCGGTCAAATCTCGGAGTACCGGCCGTCTACCACTTGGAAAAGGAAAACAAGAAAACGCGGCCCAAAACAAGAAGAATCGATTTCAGAGTGGGCATGTACTGCAGGTCCGTCGCATCTAAAAGCAGACTTACAGAGCTGCTCGAAGAAATAAAGTACGATAACATCGAACTTTGGGAAACAAAACGGAAGATGGACAAAACTGATACAAGAATGGATTTCTCGAGATCAAAAACGACCTGTCGGACAACCCACCTCCCACCCTGAGATGGTCCGACTCACTGGATCTCTATGAGGCAAAAAAATCCGATTCCATCTGCAACTTCCGAAGTCAAGAATAACGAAGACTTTATCGTTTAAATGTATTTCCAAAGAAGCTTATAATGCTCTATCGTGTGAATGACGCTGTGAAACAATACTATTAAAAATTGGTTTTCAATAAATTTAGTTGAAAACAAATCTCACCATAATCGACGCAGAACTTAAAGGCGCACGAGGTTTGCAGATTATATTATTCCGACAGGATGATTATTTTACATTATACTAATGTGAATTTAAATTCTTTTTCTTGCACGTATGAGCAGTGTGCCGTTTCGAATAATGATTTATCGAAACATTTCCGAAAAATTCTCGAGAATTTTTTCTCGTTGATTTCTCGAAATGCTTTCGAAACGACACACTGCGTATGAGTAAAAAAGGAGCGAAAAGATCTTTTTGGTCTTTTCGGTGAATATATACATTTTTTTAGCTTGTGCATTCCCTATAAACCGCTGTATGACAATACCGCAGTCCGTCAGAAGTGCATTGTGAAAAGGAGCATATTTTCTACCGTTGCAACATGGTTTCTAGAATACCGATTTATGAAAGTGCACAAAAGCCTCAAAACATTTTCGTAAAATCAAAAAGTATTATATTCCTTCTGATGCTGTTATATCAAAGACTGTCAGTTTATCTATCGGAACGTGCTAATAGAAGTTTAGCAGTACATTGACTGTCGTTGTTTATTCTTTCGGGATATCGAAATTAACATTTTTACTTTAAAGTTAAGAATAGTGTTTTTGTTTTAATATTGCAGTTTAAAAATTTCGTGCCTAGATTTTCCCTTTTAAATAAAAA
Organism: Caenorhabditis inopinata; assembly: GCA_003052745.1. NCBI lineage: Eukaryota > Metazoa > Nematoda > Chromadorea > Rhabditida > Rhabditidae > Caenorhabditis > Caenorhabditis inopinata. The sequence goes on from AP018154.1 coordinate 17,751,955, forward strand.
AAATATAGAAAAACCAAAAATAGAAAAATTAAGATTTATACGAGGTAAGAGATTAAATGAAGGAAGGCAGGAACAACAACGTTCAATTTGAAGTCGGCGTGCATGCGACGCAGCTGGCAACGCGACGCGGTCGCAGATAGAACCCAATTACCAGTGACGCAGACAACTTTTAAACGATGCTTCGTCCTAACAAATACCGAGCTCTTTTTAATTTAAAATGTTACTAGCCAGGAACTGGAGCTGAACTTGTGGCTTGAAAGTGCTTTTTTGAAAAATGAAGAATTTTTGAAAGTGATTTGTGTTGTTACATAACTAGCGAGCCTTTAATTTGCTAGTTTAATCAGGTGATATTCTGGTTTAATTAGATCGAACTGTGCTGCGTTACGGATTTAATTTCAATTAAATTAATATGGTGTAGCCTGAGTTTGCAGTCTCCTTCATTTTTCGTTAAAATTATCTATTTGTCAATAAACAATAGTTTTTGCTCATATTCATTTCCAGAATATCATTTAAAACAGTGTTAATATTTTAATTCCGAGCCGGGAGTCCCACTTTAAAATTATTGACCCGGTTCGGCCTGATTCTTCTTAATTGCTTCGTTTCTTGCATAATTAAATAGAAAATTCAGAATTTATCAGAATCATTTTTTAAATTTTATTAGAAAAGTTGTATCTCATTTCGAGGAACTCATTAAACGAGTAATGTTACTGAAAGAAATAATATAAGGTAATCAGGAAATTTATGAAACTGATCAAGTATTTATTTGGGATAACGCGTCTTGTCCTAGAAATGTCACATTAAAAATGTTTCTGTATTGCTTGAAATTTGAATTTTTCTGAATAAAAACGAAACAAGTTGTCTTAGATGTATGATTTTTTCACAGAAATAACAAACCCAAATAGGAGGGATTTTACTTTCGAAATAAAACTTGAAAATGGAGGTGTCAACAGTGAACGATGTGAAGATTTACAATCTAAGCGCAGGAAAGAGTCTACCAGAGGTACAGTGTCTGTTGAAAGAAAAGTATTTTTAAAAGTTTTCAGTGGATGTCATCTCGTGCCAGGAGAAAATTAGAACAGAGGAACACGGATGTACGACAACGAATTCAATTGATTCAAGACTTCGAAATGCCCGATGTTAGTAACTCCGTAAGCACTACTCCTGATGGAAAATATGTATGGGCCACAGGTGAGAAGCCGCGTGTTCACTTATCCAAAATGTTCTCCTAGAAAATGCATATAACTCGGAATTTTTATAACTCTTTTAACGCTGAGGCTACTAGATATTGCGCCAGAGCACTGCTATCAGTGCCCTGGCAAAATAAAATGAAAAAATTATTCAGCCGATGAAGGTAGTAAGGCTTATACATTAAAATTATTGGTAAACTTACTAATGGTATTTTTTGAATCTACTATGTGGTAATGAATTAATTTTCTGCAGGTAATTACAAACCGTGGTTAAAATGCTACGATTTGAACAATCTCTCTATTAAATTCGAAAGAGGACTAGACGCAGATGCAATCAAGCTTATTCCTCTAAGCGACGACTACTCGAAGGTTCGTTTGTAACTATGGTAACCAGTACGTAAAGAATATTGCAGGTGATCATTTTAGAAGAAGAACGCTGGATTGAACTGCATGCAATGCTCGGAAGGTATTTTAGAATGCGAATGCCTTGCCAGGGAAGAGATATGGCTCTTTCACAAGAATCGAGCGATTTATATTTAGTAGGATCGAAGTACTTGCTTATATATGTAATTCACATAGCTTACATTTATCGTTCAGAAAAGAAATATATAGGCTGAATCTGGAACAAGGATGTTGGCTTACTCCATTCGAATCAACGGCTCCAATGAACTGTGTTCAAGTGTGCACGGAACATCAGTTGATCGTTTGTGGAACTACAAATGGTGTTGTTGAGGCATGGGATCATAGAGACAAATCACTCTGTGGTACTTTGGACGCAGGAACTTCTGTTCATAATTACACTGGGTGAGGCTAACTTCTAACGTGAATAAAGTGTGGCATTGGGAAACAGCTTCTGGGATATTTTCATGTTTCCGTCCCCTGATTCCCATGAAATTGAATAATCATAAGGGAACATTGTTTGCTCATAAAAAAGTGCTTCTCTATTTCTTCTTAAATTGCCTTATAAAAATATACCAAAAAATAGAGATTCATTTCTCTAAAAATTCCTGAAATTGCAACGGTTTTTCCCGGAAAAAAGGTCATATGACATCACAGGGTTCAACCCCTTCACAAAAAAAAGTATACTGTTTCACGATTTGAAAAAAAGTTTGCTGAAAATGTCGCGGAATGCTGTAGGTCCGCTGAAGAAGTTGTTTTATTTCGATATGGGCGTCAATTTTTTGTTCCCACCTTCTAACCGAGATTTCGGAGATTTAGTCCAGATGTTTTGTCTAAAGCTAGTAATTACTAATTTTCTTTGTTAAAGCCCTTTGAATGTACTATTCCGTATTCCGTTTGCATCTTGTCTTTATTCAAATTATCGCTTTACAGAGACGATCAAAATGTGGCCGTCACATCACTCGCATTCTCTGATCCTTTACACATCGGCATTGGAATGAGTTCTGGCCAAATTCTTCTGTATGACCTACGTGCTCGTCGTCCTCTGCTTATCAAAGATCATAATAACGAATCGCCGATAAAGAAAATAGAATTCATTAAAAGAGATGATGGAAATGTTGTTGCTTCTATGGACTCCCGAATGATGAAGCTTTGGTATGAAGAAAACGGTGTACCAATGGCTGCTATTGAAAATACTTGTCAGCTAAATGACTTCTGCAGATTCCCCAACTCTGGAATGTTCTTTTTTGCAAACGAAGCCCCGAAAATGCTGCAATACTTTATTCCACAAATAGGCCCAGCTCCAAAATGGTGTTCTTACCTGGAAAATCTCACCGAAGAAATGGAGGAAACCGAAGCTACTGTTTATGATAATTATCGGTTTGTGACAAAAGAACAGCTTGACAAACTGGGATTATCTGGTCTTGTTGGAACAAATGTACTTCGTGCTTATATGCATGGCTTCTTCATTGATGCTCGTCTTTACAACAAGGCTCAAACACAAATACAACCATTTGCTTATGAGAAGTACAAGGAACAAAAGATTAAGTCAATGATTGCGGATGAGCGTGAAGAGTCAGCAATAAAAAAGAAGGCGGAGAAATTGCCTGCTGTTAATAAGAGTTTAGCAGCCAGACTTCGTGACGAAGCAGCTGCAGCTGATAAAAAAGCCGAAACAAAGAAAGAGAAGAAAAAGAGTAAAAAATCAGATGCTGCTTCATCACTGCTTGCTGATGATCGATTTAAAAAACTTTTCGAGTCTGAGGACTTCGAAGTTGATGAAACAAGTGAACAGTTTCTCAAAAATGCTTCGATTGCACAAAAAATGAAGGCGAAAGGTCCGGTTGAAGTTGAATCTGATGAAGCAGAACAAGAATCTGATGAAGAAAATGATGAAGGTAATGATAGTGAAGCTAGTGAAAGTGAGGATGAACCAAATGAATCGTTTTCTTGGACCGAAGAAAAAAATCCTGAATTAGATATGGCGTCTGATCTAGAAAGTTCGTCTAGCGACGAAGACATTGATCAGTCTGCGAAAAAGAAGCGAGCAAAACTTCGTGCATCAAGGAAAGCGGAAAGAAACATACAAAAATCGCAGAAATATGATGAGCGAAAGGAAGCGAAAAAAGTGAGAAAGTGAGTATGCAGAACACTGACAGCTTTAACAGCCTTACCTGATCTATCGTTTTTTAGGGAACAACGCCAAGCTTCAAAACCATCCAAATTCGTATTACATTCAATCGGATCTGGTGAGACAACTAGAAAGTTTGTAGATGAGACCGTTGTAACTACCCCTGCTACAAAGAACAACGTAAGTTGAAATTGTGAAAAAGCGAAGCGATTTACATATAATCCGGTTTCTTTTCAATAGAAAATATTTATAATATGGAGACTACAGTATAGTAATATTATGGCATTTAGGATTTCATGGCTCTGGGAGACCGCATGACGGAAACTGCCAATCGTAATAGAAAGACAAACAAGGCTAGTTTTTGTTGCTCATGAATCATTTTCCAACAGAATATTTTCAGGTTAACGATGATGGTGTTCCATTCGGTGGTCGGGAAATGACGTTCACTATTTCCAAGCGAGAAAAGGATCTTCGTGCGGAGGCTGCAAAGACAAAACAAGCTGCTCATATAGCTGAACGAAAGGAAGTTAGCCGTCGTCCAAATGCACTTGTCACTAAAGGACTGAAGAAACTTCCTGGGAATCTTAACGTTGGAAAACGGGAGAATATCTATTGAAGAAAAAGTGCTTAATCTGGATTTTTTCCGTAGTTGTTTTATTATTTTTTAAATTGTTCCTGTTGATTTTGTTACTGTTGTGTCTCGTGCCAACTCGTTGTTTTTTGTTTTACGATATACTTTTCCTCGTTATAGCTACTTTTCGTGAGAAAACAGTGACTAAAAAGCAAATTATGTTTCGAAATATGATACTCGATTCTCTAGCATCCCGTTTCTTGTGACAATATTTCGTGGCTCTTATTCCTGATTGGAAACTTGGAACTGGTGGCTCATGCCATTTTTGTTGCGGAAAAAAAAACGACAACCTCAAGATTCAGAAAGCCTGAATAAAATTTTTTAAAAAAGTATCAGCCCAGCTCGGATTCTTTTTTTCATAAGGATATCATTTGAAGAATAAAGTCGCACTTGCAATTAAGTCTTGCCTGTCTGTAGGCAGGCGGAAGCAGTAATACGGGTAATGAAAATACGCAGCATTATGCTCCAAACTCCTACTGAACCAATCTACCTCACTCTGATTAAATTGTAGTTAAGCCAATCAGTTCTAAAAACTCTTCACTATTAATAAGCGAGCCAGAACTATCGACGTAACCGGATTCCAATGAAGTCTCTCATGTCATGCAACGCATTATAAATCTCCAGAAACAACATCTTCAATGAGCTCGTTAGTGTAACCCGAGTGAACATCGAGCATACTCTATTGCAGGTTGTGCAATGAAGCTTGAAATTAGCCTCATTTTCTTCTAGATCGTTAATCATTGCACTCTGAAAACTATAACATGCTCTTGGAACTGCTCCAAGTACGATCTGAAGATGACTTCTCAACGTTGTTGACTGTGCAGGCATTTATTGGATCTCTGAACGTAAAGGACCAGCGTTGAAAAAGTTTCTTTGGAAGAATTACATTTTTGTGAAATAAAGGTCAATAGCTGTTTAAAATTAAAAGATTATTTGATAGGTAGAAACAAAATCTAAGCAAGAGGAAAAAGGTAAAAGATAACCAGGTAGAAACAAGAATGGGGATTAAGAAAACAAAAATTGGAATAAAGGTGTCAAAATAAAAGAATAAACGGAACAATTTAATCATAATGTTAAAGGCGCACCCATTTATGCCGACTGGCCTCGAAGGTATTTGGCAGATATGGTAGGAATTGCGTCGCGGTCGCAACTCGAACTGAAACTTGGGTAATGAAACTTTTATTGCAAGAAAATGAAAGAAATAACAAAAAATGTGAAACAAAATAAAAGTCATATGCAGGTGAAAAAACAGTGAAGAATGAGCAAGGGGACCCCTTTTATACTTGCCAAAAAGGGCGGTAAGGACATTATAAAAAAAACTCTGAGTGGCTGAAGCACATCTTTTACAATCCGGTCTAATAAAAAATGTTTAAAAAATGTGAATAACTGAATAATTTTTTCTAAAGATGCATTAAAGTTGGTGCGAATTTCTATGACGCGTTACTAAATATCATTTCAACAAAATGGCTCACACATTTTAAAAATCGTTCCTCGGCCAGCTAGTATATTTTAAAAGCATAAAAATGAACAATTTTTCTGGATTTTTGATCTGAAATATTTTTAAAAACGTTTCGCACATTCTATTAAACACAATGGAATTGACACAATGACTAAGAATACTGGAGAAAAAGTCGGAAATTTCAACATGAAATGCAAAGATTGCATGTGCATTCAAAAAAGGTGTGCGAGGAAAGTGCAGAAATCGGAGGATTTTTCTTTCTGATTTTAATGTTGGAATTTTGCAAATTTTGCGAAGTTTTGAAATGAAATAACAGCAGAATAAAGCATAGAGGTGGGATTGCTAAGCTTAGGGCAATTCGGTCATAATTTTGCAACTATCTTAATTTTTCAGAATTATTTCTCTATTATTATGACAGAAAATGGAAATATCAAGGAAAGGAATACAATCTATTATGCCAATCAGAAAATTCTCACGACTCAACCTAATTTGAAGGTTCAGACGCAAAGGGGCCACTGCTCCTCTCCCTCGCCACATCTGTCTCACAGCCACTAGTAATGTCGGGAGAAAAAGGGACGGACCCCCTGCTTTAATGGCTCCTAGCTCATCATTACCAACACCAACACAACTAAAACCGCACCACCACGGTTCACCAATGCAGTCGATGCGAAAGAAATTGAAGGAAAAGAAGCCGCACTCGGAGAAGTGGTGGAGCGGTGGCGGCGTTGCAGCGTATCGATTCAGCATCCGCGCGGCGCCTTATCTGAATTCGAGGCTCTGCCTACTCCGCCCTTTAAACGCTCTTTCATTCTCCAACGTCTGCGGGCTCCTAGACTAGCTCTTTTTAGAAAGTAGGACAACGAAAACGACGGCGACGACTTCTACCTTTTGTGCTTCCTCGTTTTTTCTGCGGCTGCAGCACACTATTTTTATTTTTGCTATCGAGTGTTCCGACTTGTGAAACTCAAACTTTGCTCGCTTGTCGTTAGCTTATTTGCAGTTATATCCTCCGCAATTCGGATTTTCGTGTTCACCCTTGCTTTTCATGCCAGCAGCTTTCTGGCCCTATGACTGAGAAACATTGGAGGGGTGGGGGGGGGGGGGGAGGATTCACAAAAGGGTCCTAAAACTTGTACAGAACCTTAGAACATTCACATTTATCTCGTTCAGTAGTTGTTCCCCATTCATCAAAATTAATAATTTAACTTCAAATTTATTAAAAATAGTCCAAAAAGCTTACCCATATGGAAAACGAGCCAATTTTCTCCAATTTCTGTTTGTTGAATTATATTTTAAAATTTTCAATTTATATTAGCTCCTCATCGTCCAAGCTTTCCAGTTTCCAATAATTATGTTATTCATTTTTCTTTAGACCTCTTATATTCTTCCCGCAATTTCAAAACTGCCATACCAATTGCTATGGGGCTGTCATTTTACATTTTTCTATTCTATGAGATGCGCATTTCTTCATTTTCCGATTTCTCTTTTTCTGGTTTGAACACTGTTCTTTTAGAAAAATGCTAGTTATCTGCCAACCGCTATTCTTCAATATTCCTCCCTTCTCCTCTTTTCATATGCTGCCCTTCAAGAATCGCATTCGTTGGCTCTCCACTTCCATCGAGAACTCGCATCTCCATTTTTCGGCCGGCCGTTCCTTCTTAAATGTTTTCTTCTAAAAATTATAGGTGCGAAAAGAAATAGCATGCGTTGCTCTCCGCTTCTACTGAAAAACTGCTGAATCGGCTTGTGTGCGTTGCATTTTTTTTGCTAACATAACGTGGGCGACCGTCTTTTTTCCTAGAATTTCGCGGATTCACTCTATTTACAGATTTTAAATAGAGAAGTGGTGTTTTTTTTTCAGAAAATTGAGCTTCGAACAAAACGGAAACATTTTCCCTCCTGAGAATTATATAGTAGCTATGAGAATGCGTTATTGATTCTGCTTGTTGTCTAGCTCTTTCTCAACACTACAATCATCACATCTCGGTTTTGTGCTCATTGAATCCGAAAATGCACTGGAAATAATAAGAAATTGGTTAATGCTACATTCCTTTTAAATCTGTTCTCTATAAAATGGGATCGATTAAGCATTGTTAGCTCATTGTCATTGTGCATTCCGTCATTCGGCTTTCTGCTCGCTTCATTCTATAAATAGTAGCAGAGCACTTTTTCATCTTTACCTCCTGTTTCTATTTTTGCAATTATTCAATTAGCTGTCTCTCATGTTAATCTGATATTGGCTCTGTTCGGTTGGCACCACCCGACCAAGACGTTTAGAGAATTTTCGGCAAGCGTGACAGCGGATTGCTATAGAATTCGGCAAGTTGCCGTGCCAAAACTGCTGACAATCAGCAAGTCTAAGAGCAGACAATTTTCTTGGGACGCCCCGCAATTGTTCGCTCAGCTTTTTCGATTTTAAATTGTTTTTAGGAAAAATTCGTTCAGAAAATGCGTTTTTCGCCGTTCTCGTCATTAAAAATAAAAAAAAAAGATTTTTAAAAAGAATTTCAGATTCTGAACAAATTCGCTGAAATCTCCGCATTTTTCCATTTTTATTTAAATTTGTTTCTCAACAGACTTAACATAATTCTTTGATGCTTTTCAGTTTAATATCTGTCCAACGAGCGGCTTTCCTTGCGCTCCTGAGCCCTTTCTTTATTTGCAACAAAATCCTTTTTTTTTTGAACCAAGCATTTTTGAATCATTTTTGAACCGATGTTGCCCTTCATTTTGCCTAAAAATGTTAATGAACACTTTTCCGTTGCCAAGTTTCTCTATTTTTACAATATTCCAGGCTAGCACACGCACATAGTTCCCTCTCTCTTGCAATTATTTTCTGCAAATTATGATTTCGTTGGCTTTGAAACTCTTGTGGTTCTTTTTTTAACACTTAAAAGTTCATTATACAATAAAAAAAACAAAAAAAAATCCTCCATTCGCGTGCCTTAATTTCTGTTTCTGCTCACCGTTTCGGGAGACTGAGCGGAATGACTACTAATGGAGTTTGCAGCTCGCACCAGTATTCAATGGTAAAGCTTCCATTTTGGCGAAATTTCGGAATTCTCGTCTCATTTTTGCCTTCGTCTTGAATTCGTCTGTCGCAGTATGTTGACAACTGTTTATTGCGTAAGACGAATGCAAGACGACTTTTTGTCTTCGTCTTTCGTGGAAGCCTTATTCAACGGCTTTCTGAAAAATTATGATTTCGTTGGTTCATCCATTTCAATCCCACTCATTACTAGCTTTGACCAAACTTCGTCTTCCGTTGGCTTTGCACGAAGGTACATGCATTCGCCAGTAGTTCTGTTAGTATCGTAAGCTGGAAGCCTGGCAGCGTGGATTCCAGAGTAGGGCGGAATTGAATTTTGGGAACTCGGAATCCGGAAAACGGAAAACGGAAAAATTTTTTTCACGGAATCTGGAATCCGGAAGACGGAATGAAAAAACGGCGGAATCCGGAATTCTGCCCTTCTCTGATGGATTCCATCCTTATGGTTCCTTCCTTCTTTTTGTCTTCAATCTATGCATCTTTGTATCTTTACTATTGGATTCGAGGAGTTTCAATAAACAGAATCCAGCTAATTACTTTACGCCAATCGTTTTCTGCAACTTTCTGAAACATTCCATGTTTCCCCTTTTCATTGTATTGCTCCCTGTGTTTTCTTTTGGCACCACCCCACAACCACATCCCACACCTAATTCAATTATCCTTTAATTTGTTGTGGCACCTCGAACATTTTTTCGTATTCCTCCAGTTTCGCCGTGCTTTGCTTTGGCTTGAAATGAACACTTTCAGTTTTCAGACTTGTAATGAAAACTGGATGATAAGCTTATTCATCCATTAATTTATTGAACAACACCCCCCAACTCCGTTTGAAATGTCCTACTGGCTCTCGTATTTCGGGTGAGTTTAATGCCGCGTTCAAAGTTGATTTCCAGGAGAAATTTCCAGAAAAAACGCTCTTCAAAGCTGCCATTTTTTTCCAGATTTTCCGGAAACTGTCGCTCACGAATGTTTTCAACGATTTCTCCGTCAGAATCCACCATTAGAGGAGAAATATTCAGAAAAAAAAACAGCAGAATATAGCGAAAAAAAGTTTAAAAAAAACTTGAAATAATTGCGTTAAAAAAGAGCCGTCGGTGGTCTCGAAGAGAAGAGGCAAACTACGGTAACATTCGTTGCGACAGTTTCCGGAAAATCTGGAAAAAATGGCTGCGTTTTTCCAGGAAATTTCCCCTGGAAATCAACTTTGAACGCGGCATAATGCATAAATAGTGAAGCACAGATAGGTATGCGTTACCATTGCAGATTCAACAAAGGACCGCCTCTTGAAGAAGTCAAGGAAGAGCACGAAGAAGATGTTGAAGTGCCTGAAAATGTATTGCCGGTGAGTTTGCTATTAGGAGAAAATGAATGAGAATGCCAAAATAACTGTAACCGTACTTCTCTGCTTTAAACAGAAAACCGCCGAAGAAGAATTGGCGGAGGCAATGAATCGATTATCGCCAGAGCAGCAACACATTATTCAAGACGTCCTCCGGCGTGCTGAGAGCTCCAGAAAAGAAGCGAAAATCGTTGTAGATGCAGAAATGATGAGATCTCGATTTAGGCAAAGAGCATCTGTGGACGACTCACTAGAAATCGATTACCGTCATTCGTTAGTTCAGATGGATTCAATACCTGAAAGTGAGTTTAACTCTAGATGAGGAAGATCCTGCAATTAAACACTCAGATGTGGTCACCAATGAAATGGAAGAGCGAGCAGTTGCTCAAAGAGAACTCTCCCGTCAAGAACAGTGGCAGAAAAGCCGAAACGAAAAACGTCCGTCTATCTCAGAAGGTAGTTTTTGATAGTTTTTCATTCTGAAATGACAACTGAAATTCTAAAATCTTCCAGCCACAACGGAGCATCTTCGTCATCGTTTCCAAAAAATGAAGAGCCATCTGACAACGTGGTTCAACTCCCTTGACTATGATGGAGAATATGCATTTGATCATACACACAAACCTGAAAAATCGGAAACACTTGGAGAGCTCACTATGCAATACATTGATACTCTCAGTCAGGTAAAATGAAATGGCGCAATCTTAGTTGGGGGGGGGGGTCCACTCGTTTTTAGTCATTTTTGGAGGTTTTTGCAATTTTACTCTTGACACGAAAACTCCACTTTTTTTCACGCGTGGCGCGATTCAACGATGAGCAATGTTTGCAATTTTTTTTGGATTTTTCTTGCTTATTAGTTAATAATAACTTAGTTAATCATAGATATGAATAGGACCGCAGCTGATGCACTTCTCCACTTGAAGTAAGCCTAAGCCTAAGCCTAAGCACAAGCCAAAGTGTTGCCGAAATATCCAGTCACATAGTCATATTCTTTTTTGTACGTATTTTTGTTGTCTGCCGAAAAAATTGTTCTAAAAATTGCTAGTGTTATTTGAATATGTCTAATAACATTTTCAGAAAAAAAATCAAGAAAAAAGCTCCAAAAACGAGTGGACCCCCCCAACTAAGATTGCGCCAATGAAATTTCAGAGTGACACCAAAAGAAGCAAAAAATACATCGATTTCAGGCAATAATGATATCATCTCATATTGAATATTCGCACAATTTATTATCGTCAAACGCGGACTTCCAGATGATGTGCATTCGATTCTGTGAATCGATATTTTCGCTAGCGTTTGACGACTTAGCTAATGAGATATCAGACGGGAAAGTGCGAGACACACTAAACGATTTTTGCGGGCAAATAGCCGAAGAAGCTCTTCAGGCTGCATTTTTCACGATGGTATCAAGGACGTTATCTAATTCAGAAGAGTGAGTTTCGATAATTGTTCAAGGAAAGTTAAAGAGACAAATGAAACTTATGGAGAGAATGATCTCCAATAGTGCAGAATAAGAAAGAGCTGGCGCTCGCAATCTGAATAATGAATAATTTCAGATGTGAGAAATTCTTGAAAGAAATTTCTTCGTTGCATAAATCTCGATCATTTGAAAATGCGCAGCAACTCGATGAATACCTGAACAAAATTGAAGATGGTGAGCCAAACAAGTGAAGTGAATAAGATACACTTGAATACCCCCGTTGCAGATCGTGAATCTAGCCGAAAATCGTCGCCGTACATGTATGAAGTTCTCGGTTCCTCATCTCGATCGCTGACCTCTTCATCAGAAGAATGCTGCTCTCGCGAATCCCTTGAATCACGCGATTCTGATGTGTGCATGGGCACAACTCAGCACAACTATTCATATAGAACAACAGGAATGGAATTCATTTCGGATGTTCACGCAGCGAATAATTGTTTGAATAACTCGACATTATTTGGCAATAGAAGCGATTATGCTTTGATGGAATCCCACTCGTGCGATATTTCGGAAAAAGAACATTTCATCTGGATCTCCGGACCATTAGGAAGGTTAAATGAAGAAGGCGAAAACGAAGAGGAAAGAAACACGGAGAGCAGCTCGGAAAGTATGATCGAACATCAGATGATTGCGGAACCTAAAATGACATTGAATGTTGAAGAATATATACAGACAATGATTGAAAAAGTTACAGAAAAAGAACTGCTCGATGAGACTAACTCAGACATCGTAAAGGCGAAGAAATCGAATGACTCCGACAAAATATCGGATTCTGTTACAGCTGAAATGAACATAAATGTAGAAAACCAGCACGGGTGGTCACTAGACACTAGTACAGTGGATATGAAGACAACAAAATCGGAAAAATCAGAACAAACTCAAAAGGAACTGGATCATATTAAATGGATAGCTGAACAATCATCCTTCCAGCACGAATCAGCTACACCTGCCAGGCCTCCAATTCCAGACAGAATGCCAACTGTTGAAGAGCCACCGATGAGAGCAGAGCATCTAGAGGAAGACAGATCCAGTGCAACATCCGGAGCTGATTTCGAAAGATCGTTTGATCAAGATGCAGTTTATGATAGATCATCACCACTTCTAGAACCAGTCCAAGAACCTGAAATAGCTGAAAAAGAAACTGAACTGACTCAAGAAGAACTGGATCATATTAAATGGATTCAGAGTATAGCTGAGCAATCATCGTTCCAGTACGAATCAGCTGCACCAGTCAGGCCTCCAATTCCAGTCAGAATGCAAACTGTTGAAGAGCCACCGATCAAAGAAGAGCATCTAGAGGAAGACAGATCCAGTGCAACATCCGGAGCTGACTTCGAAAGATCGTTTGATCAAGATGCAGTTTATGATAGATCATCACCACTTCTAGAACCAGTGCAAGAACCAGTTGTGGCTGAAAAAGAATCTGAACTGACTCAAGAAGAACTGGATCACATTAAATGGATTCAGAGTATAGCTGAGCAATCATCGTTCCAGTACGAATCAGCTGCACCAGTCAGGCCTCCAATTCCAGTCAGAATGCAAACTGTTGAAGAGCCACCGATCTATGAAGAGCATCTAGAGGAAGACAGATCCAGTGCAACATCCGGAGCTGATTTCGAAAGATCGTTTGATCAAGATGCAGTTTATGATAGATCATCACCACTTCTAGAACCAATCCAAGAACCTGAAATAGCTGAAAAAGAAACTGAACTGACTCAAGAAGAACTGGATCACATTAAATGGATTCAGAGTATAGCTGAGCAATCATCCTTCCAGTACGAATCTGCTGCACCTGCCAGGCCTCCAATTCCAGTCAGAATGCCAACTGTTGAAGAGCCATCGATCAAAGAAGAGCATCTAGATGAAGACAGATCCAGTGCAACATCCGGAGCTGATTTCGAAAGATCGTTTGATCAAGATGCAGTTTATGATAGATCATCACCACTTCTAGAACCAATCCAAGAACCTGAAATAGCTGAAAAAGAAACTGAACTGACTCAAGAAGAACTGGATCATATTAAATGGATTCAGAGTATAGCTGAGCAATCATCCTTCCAGTACGAATCTGCTACACCTGCCAGGCCTCCAATTCCAGTCAGAATGCCAACTGTTGAAGAGCCATCGATCAAAGAAGAGCATCTAGATGAAGACAGATCCAGTGCAACATCCGGAGCTGATTTCGAAAGATCGTTTGATCAAGATGCAGTTTATGATAGATCATCACCACTTCTAGAACCAGTCCATGAACCAGTTATTGCTGAGAAAGAAGCAGAGTTGACTCAAGAAGAACTGGATCATATTAAATGGATTCAGAGTATAGCTGAGCAATCATCCTTCCAGTACGAATCAGCTGCACCAGTCAGGCCTCCAATTCCAGTCAGAATGCCAACTGTTGAAGAGCCACCGATCAAAGAAGATCATCTAGAGGAAGACAGATCCAGTGCAACACCCGGAGCTGATTTCGAAAGATCGTTTGATCAAGATGCAGTTTATGATAGATCATCACGACTTCTAGAACCAGTCCATGAACCAGTTATTGCTGAGAAAGAAGCAGAGTTGACTCAAGAAGAACTGGATCATATTGCACGGATTCAGAGTATAGCTGAGCAATCATCGTTCCAGTACGAATCAGCTGCACCAGTCAGGCCTCCAATTCCAGTCAGAATGCCAACTGTTGAAGAGCCATCGATCAAAGAAGAGCATCTAGATGAAGACAGATCCAGTGCAACATCCGGAGCTGATTTCGAAAGATCGTTTGATCAAGATGCGGTCTATGATAGATCATCACCACTTCTAGAACCAGTCCAAGAACCAGAAATAGCTGAAAAAGAATCTGAACTGACTCAAGAAGAACTGGATCATATTGCACGGATTCAGAGTATAGCTGAGCAATCATCGTTCCAGTACGAATCTGCTGCACCTGCCAGGCCTCCAATTCCAGTCAGAATGCCAACTGTTGAAGAGCCACCGATCAAAGAAGATCATCTAGAAGAAGACAGATCCAGTGCAACATCCGGAGCTGATTTCGAAAGATCGTTTGATCAAGATGCAGTTTATGATAGATCATCACCACTTCTAGAACCAGTCCATGAACCAGTTATTGCTGAGAAAGAAGCAGAGTTGACTCAAGAAGAACTGGATCATATTAAATGGATTCAGAGTATAGCTGAGCAATCATCGTTCCAGTACGAATCAGCTGCACCAGTCAGGCCTCCAATTCCAGTCAGAATGCAAACTGTTGAAGAGCCACCGATCAAAGAAGAGCATCTAGAGGAAGACAGATCCAGTGCAACATCCGGAGCTGATTTCGAAAGATCGTTTGATCAAGATGCAGTTTATGATAGATCATCACCACTTCTAGAACCAATCCAAGAACCTGAAATAGCTGAAAAAGAAACTGAACTGACTCAAGAAGAACTGGATCACATTAAATGGATTCAGAGTATAGCTGAGCAATCATCGTTCCAGTACGAATCAGCTGCACCAGTCAGGCCTCCAATTCCAGTCAGAATGCAAACTGTTGAAGAGCCACCGATCAATGAAGAGCATCTAGAGGAAGACAGATCCAGTGCAACATCCGGAGCTGATTTCGAAAGATCGTTTGATCAAGATGCAGTTTATGATAGATCATCACCACTTCTAGAACCAATCCAAGAACCTGAAATAGCTGAAAAAGAAACTGAACTGACTCAAGAAGAACTGGATCACATTAAATGGATTCAGAGTATAGCTGAGCAATCATCGTTCCAGTACGAATCAGCTGCACCAGTCAGGCCTCCAATTCCAGTCAGAATGCAAACTGTTGAAGAGCCACCGATCAAAGAAGAGCATCTAGAGGAAGACAGATCCAGTGCAACATCCGGAGCTGATTTCGAAAGATCGTTTGATCAAGATGCAGTTTATGATAGATCATCACCACTTCTAGAACCAATCCAAGAACCTGAAATAGCTGAAAAAGAAACTGAACTGACTCAAGAAGAACTGGATCACATTAAATGGATTCAGAGTATAGCTGAGCAATCATCGTTCCAGTACGAATCAGCTGCACCAGTCAGGCCTCCAATTCCAGTCAGAATGCAAACTGTTGAAGAGCCACCGATCAATGAAGAGCATCTAGAGGAAGACAGATCCAGTGCAACATCCGGAGCTGACTTCGAAAGATCGTTTGATCAAGATGCAGTTTATGATAGATCATCACCACTTCTAGAACCAGTCCAAGAACCTGAAATAGCTGAAAAAGAAACTGAACTGACTCAAGAAGAACTGGATCACATTAAATGGATTCAGAGTATAGCTGAGCAATCATCGTTCCAGTACGAATCAGCTGCACCAGTCAGGCCTCCACTTCCAGTCAGAATGACAACTGTTGAAGAGCGGCCAATGAGAGAAGAGCATCTAGAGGAAGACAGATCCAGTGCAACATCCGGAGCTGACTTCGAAAGATCGTTTGATCAAGATGCAGTTTATGATAGATCATCACCACTTCTAGAACCAATCCAAGAACCTGAAATAGCTGAAAAAGAAACTGAACTGACTCAAGAAGAACTGGATCACATTAAATGGATTCAGAGTATAGCTGAGCAATCATCCTTCCAGTACGAATCAGCTGCACCTGCCAGGCCTCCAATTCCAGTCAGAATGCCAACTGTTGAAGAGCCACCGATCAAAGAAGAGCATCTAGAGGAAGACAGATCCAGTGCAACATCCGGAGCTGATTTCGAAAGATCGTTTGATCAAGATGCAGTTTATGATAGATCATCACCACTTCTAGAACCAATCCAAGAACCTGAAATAGCTGAAAAAGAAACTGAACTGACTCAAGAAGAACTGGATCACATTAAATGGATTCAGAGTATAGCTGAGCAATCATCCTTCCAGTACGAATCAGCTGCACCTGCCAGGCCTCCAATTCCAGTCAGAATGCCAACTGTTGAAGAGCCACCGATCAAAGAAGAGCATCTAGAGGAAGACAGATCCAGTGCAACATCCGGAGCTGATTCGAAAGATCGTTTGATCAAGATGCAGTTTATGATAGATCATCACCACTTCTAGAACCAGTGCAAGAACCAGTTGTGGCTGAAAAAGAATCTGAACTGACTCAAGAAGAACTGGATCACATTAAATGGATTCAGAGTATAGCTGAGCAATCATCGTTCCAGTACGAATCAGCTGCACCAGTCAGGCCTCCACTTCCAGTCAGAATGACAACTGTTGAAGAGCGGCCAATGAGAGAAGAGCATCTAGAGGAAGACAGATCCAGTGCAACATCCGGAGCTGACTTCGAAAGATCGTTTGATCAAGATGCAGTTTATGATAGATCATCACCACTTCTAGAACCAGTCCAAGAACCTGAAATAGCTGAAAAAGAAACTGAACTGACTCAAGAAGAACTGGATCACATTAAATGGATTCAGAGTATAGCTGAGCAATCATCCTTCCAGTACGAATCAGCTGCACCTGCCAGGCCTCCAATTCCAGTCAGAATGCCAACTGTTGAAGAGCCACCGATCAAAGAAGAGCATCTAGAGGAAGACAGATCCAGTGCAACATCCGGAGCTGACTTCGAAAGATCGTTTGATCAAGATGCAGTTTATGATAGATCATCACCACTTCTAGAACCAATCCAAGAACCTGAAATAGCTGAAAAAGAAACTGAACTGACTCAAGAAGAACTGGATCACATTAAATGGATTCAGAGTATAGCTGAGCAATCATCCTTCCAGTACGAATCAGCTGCACCTGCCAGGCCTCCAATTCCAGTCAGAATGCCAACTGTTGAAGAGCCACCGATCAAAGAAGAGCATCTAGAGGAAGACAGATCCAGTGCAACATCCGGAGCTGATTTCGAAAGATCGTTTGATCAAGATGCAGTTTATGATAGATCATCACCACTTCTAGAACCAATCCAAGAACCTGAAATAGCTGAAAAAGAAACTGAACTGACTCAAGAAGAACTGGATCACATTAAATGGATTCAGAGTATAGCTGAGCAATCATCCTTCCAGTACGAATCAGCTGCACCTGCCAGGCCTCCAATTCCAGTCAGAATGCCAACTGTTGAAGAGCCACCGATCAAAGAAGAGCATCTAGAGGAAGACAGATCCAGTGCAACATCCGGAGCTGATTTCGAAAGATCGTTTGATCAAGATGCAGTTTATGATAGATCATCACCACTTCTAGAACCAATCCAAGAACCTGAAATAGCTGAAAAAGAAACTGAACTGACTCAAGAAGAACTGGATCACATTAAATGGATTCAGAGTATAGCTGAGCAATCATCGTTCCAGTACGAATCAGCTGCACCAGTCAGGCCTCCAATTCCAGTCAGAATGCCAACTGTTGAAGAGCCACCGATCAAAGAAGAGCATCTAGAGGAAGACAGATCCAGTGCAACATCCGGAGCTGATTTCGAAAGATCGTTTGATCAAGATGCAGTTTATGATAGATCATCACCACTTCTAGAACCAGTGCAAGAACCAGTTGTGGCTGAAAAAGAATCTGAACTGACTCAAGAAGAACTGGATCACATTAAATGGATTCAGAGTATAGCTGAGCAATCATCGTTCCAGTACGAATCAGCTGCACCAGTCAGGCCTCCAATTCCAGTCAGAATGCCAACTGTTGAAGAGCCACCGATCAAAGAAGAGCATCTAGAGGAAGACAGATCCAGTGCAACATCCGGAGCTGATTTCGAAAGATCGTTTGATCAAGATGCAGTTTATGATAGATCATCACCACTTCTAGAACCAGTGCAAGAACCAGTTGTGGCTGAAAAAGAATCTGAACTGACTCAAGAAGAACTGGATCACATTAAATGGATTCAGAGTATAGCTGAGCAATCATCGTTCCAGTACGAATCAGCTGCACCAGTCAGGCCTCCAATTCCAGTCAGAATGCCAACTGTTGAAGAGCCACCGATCAAAGAAGAGCATCTAGATGAAGACAGATCCAGTGCAACATCCGGAGCTGACTTCGAAAGATCGTTTGATCAAGATGCAGTTTATGATAGATCCTCACCACTTCTAGAACCAGTGCAAGAACCAGTTGTGGCTGAAAAAGAATCTGAACTGACTCAAGAAGAACTGGATCATATTAAATGGATTCAGAGTATAGCTGAGCAATCATCGTTCCAGTACGAATCAGCTGCACCAGTCAGGCCTCCAATTCCAGTCAGAATGCAAACTGTTGAAGAGCCACCGATCAAAGAAGAGCATCTAGAGGAAGACAGATCCAGTGCAACATCCGGAGCTGACTTCGAAAGATCGTTTGATCAAGATGCAGTTTATGATAGATCATCACCACTTCTAGAACCAGTGCAAGAACCAGTTGTGGCTGAAAAAGAATCTGAACTGACTCAAGAAGAACTGGATCATATTAAATGGATTCAGAGTATAGCTGAGCAATCATCGTTCCAGTACGAATCAGCTGCACCAGTCAGGCCTCCAATTCCAGTCAGAATGCAAACTGTTGAAGAGCCACCAATCAAAGAAGAGCATCTAGAGGAAGACAGATCCAGTGCAACATCCGGAGCTGACTTCGAAAGATCGTTTGATCAAGATGCAGTTTATGATAGATCATCACCACTTCTAGAACCAGTCCAAGAACCATGAATAGCTGAAAAAGAAACTGAACTGACTCAAGAAGAACTGGATCACATTAAATGGATTCAGAGTATAGCTGAGCAATCATCCTTCCAGTACGAATCAGCTGCACCAGTCAGGCCTCCAATTCCAGTCAGAATGCCAACTGTTGAAGAGCCACCGATCAAAGAAGAGCATCTAGAGGAAGACAGATCCAGTGCAACATCCGGAGCTGACTTCGAAAGATCGTTTGATCAAGATGCAGTTTATGATAGATCATCACCACTTCTAGAACCAGTCCAAGAACCTGAAATAGCTGAAAAAGAATCTGAACTGACTCAAGAAGAACTGGATCACATTAAATGGATTCAGAGTATAGCTGAGCAATCATCGTTCCAGTACGAATCAGCTGCACCAGTCAGGCCTCCAATTCCAGTCAGAATGCAAACTGTTGAAGAGCCACCGATCAAAGAAGAGCATCTAGAGGAAGACAGATCCAGTGCAACATCCGGAGCTGATTCGAAAGATCGTTTGATCAAGATGCAGTTTATGATAGATCATCACCACTTCTAGAACCAGTCCAAGAACCATGAAATAGCTGAAAAAGAATCTGAACTGACTCAAGAAGAACTGGATCACATTAAATGGATTCAGAGTATAGCTGAGCAATCATCCTTCCAGTACGAATCAGCTGCACCAGTCAGGCCTCCAATTCCAGTCAGAATGCCAACTGTTGAAGAGCCACCGATCAAAGAAGAGCATCTAGAGGAAGACAGATCCAGTGCAACATCCGGAGCTGATTTCGAAAGATCGTTTGATCAAGATGCAGTTTATGATAGATCATCACCACTTCTAGAACCAGTGCAAGAACCAGTTGTGGCTGAAAAAGAATCTGAACTGACTCAAGAAGAACTGGATCACATTAAATGGATTCAGAGTATAGCTGAGCAATCATCGTTCCAGTACGAATCAGCTGCACCAGTCAGGCCTCCAATTCCAGTCAGAATGCCAACTGTTGAAGAGCCACCGATCAAAGAAGAGCATCTAGAGGAAGACAGATCCAGTGCAACATCCGGAGCTGACTTCGAAAGATCGTTTGATCAAGATGCAGTTTATGATAGATCATCACCACTTCTAGAACCAGTCCAAGAACCAGAAATATCTGAAAAAGAATCTGAACTGACTCAAGAAGAACTGGATCATATTAAATGGATTCAGAGTATAGCTGAGCAATCATCCTTCCAGTACGAATCTGCTGCACCTGCCAGGCCTCCAATTCCAGTCAGAATGCCAACTGTTGAAGAGCCACCGATCAAAGAAGAGCATCTAGATGAAGACAGATCCAGTGCAACATCCGGAGCTGACTTCGAAAGATCGTTTGATCAAGATGCGGTCTATGATAGATCATCACCACTTCTAGAACCAGTCCAAGAACCAGTTATGCTGAAAAAGAATCTGAACTGACTCAAGAAGAACTGGATCATATTAAATGGATTCAGAGTATAGCTGAGCAATCATCCTTCCAGTACGAATCTGCTGCACCTGCCAGGCCTCCAATTCCAGTCAGAATGCCAACTGTTGAAGAACCACCGATGAGAGAAGAGCATCTAGAGGAAGACAGATCCAGTGCAACATCCGGAGCTGACTTCGAAAGATCGTTCGATCAAGATGCGGTCTATGATAGATCATCACCACTTCTAGAACCAGTGCAAGAACCAGTTGTGGCTGAAAAAGAATCTGAACTGACTCAAGAAGAACTGGATCATATTAAATGGATTCAGAGTATAGCTGAGCAATCATCCTTCCAGCACGAATCAGCTCCACCTGTCAGGCCTCCAATTCCAGTCAGAATGCCAACTGTTGAAGAGCCACCGATCAAAGAAGAGCATCTAGATGAAGACAGATCCAGTGCAACATCCGGAGCTGACTTCGAAAGATCGTTTGATCAAGATGCGGTCTATGATAGATCATCACCACTTCTAGAACTAGTCCAAGAACCAGTTATTGCTGAAAAAGAATATGAACTGACTCAAGAAGAACTGGATCATATTAAATGGATTCAGAGTATAGCTGAGCAATCATCCTTCCAGCACGAATCAGCTCCACCTGTCAGGCCTCCAATTCCAGTGAGAATGCCAACTGTTGAAGAGCCACCGATGAGAGAAGAGCATCTAGATGAAGACAGATCCAGTGCAACATCCGGAGCTGACTTCGAAAGATCGTTTGATCAAGATGCGGTCTATGATAGATCATCACCACTTCTAGAACCAGTCCAAGAACCAGTATTGCTGAAAAAGAATCTGAACTGACTCAAGAAGAACTGGATCATATTAAATGGATTCAGAGTATGGCTGAGCAATCATCCTTCCAGTACGAATCAGCTGCACCAGTCAGGCCTCCAATTCCAGTCAGAATGCCAACTGTTGAAGAGCCACCGATGAGAGAAGAGCATCTAGATGAAGACAGATCCAGTGCAACATCCGGAGCTGACTTCGAAAGATCGTTTGATCAAGATGCGGTCTATGATAGATCATCACCACTTCTAGAACCAGTCCAAGAACCAGTTGTGGCTGAAAAAGAATCTGAACTGACTCAAGAAGAACTGGATCATATTGCACGGATTCAGAGTATAGCTGAGCAATCATCCTTCCAGTACGAATCAGCTGCACCAGTCAGGCCTCCAATTCCAGTCAGAATGCCAACTGTTGAAGAGCCACCGATCAAAGAAGAGCATCTAGATGAAGACAAATCCAGTGCAACATCCGGAGCTGACTTCGAAAGATCGTTTGATCAAGATGCGGTCTATGATAGATCATCACCACTTCTAGAACCAGTCCAAGAACCAGTTATTGCTGAAAAAGAATCTGAACTGACTCAAGAAGAACTGGATCATATTGCACGGATTCAGAGTATAGCTGAGCAATCATCCTTCCAGTACGAATCAGCTGCACCAGTCAGGCCTCCAATTCCAGTCAGAATGCCAACTGTTGAAGAGCCATCGATCAAAGAAGAGCATCTAGATGAAGACAGATCCAGTGCAACATCCGGAGCTGATTTCGAAAGATCGTTTGATCAAGATGCGGTCTATGATAGATCATCACCACTTCTAGAACCAGTCCAAGAACCAGAAATAGCTGAAAAAGAATCTGAACTGACTCAAGAAGAACTAGATCATATTGCACGGATTCAGAGTTTAGCTGAGCAATCATCCTTCCAGCACGAATCAGCTCCACCTGTCAGGCCTCCAATTCCAGTGAGAATGCCAACTGTTGAAGAGCCACCGATCAAAGAAGAGCATCTAGATGAAGACAGATCCAGTGCAACATCCGGAGCTGACTTCGAAAGATCGTTTGATCGGAAGCTCTTATGATAGATCATCACCACTTCTAGAACCAGTCCGAGAACAAGAAATAGCTGAAAAAGAAGCTGAACTGAATCAAGAAGAACTGGATCATATTGCACGGATTCAGAGTTTAGCTGAGCAATCATCCTTCCAGTATGAATCTGCTGCACCTGTCAGGCCTCCAATTCCAGTCAGAATGCCAACTGTTGAAGAGCCATCGATCAAAGAAGAGCATCTAGATGAAGACAGATCCAGTGCAACATCCGGAGCTGATTTCGAAAGATCGTTTGATCAAGATGCGGTCTATGATAGATCATCACCACTTCTAGAACCAGTCCAAGAACCAGAAATAGCTGAAAAAGAAGCTGAACTGACTCAAGAAGAACTGGATCATATTGCACGGATTCAGAGTTTAGCTGAGCAATCATCCTTCCAGTACGAATCAGCTGCACCTGTCAGGCCTCCAATTCCAGCCAGAATGCCAACTGTTGAAGAGCCACCGATGAGAGAAGAGCATCTAGATGAAGACAGATCCAGTGCAACATCCGGAGCTGATTTCGAAAGATCGTTTGATCAAGATGCGGTCTATGATAGATCATCACCACTTCTAGAACCAGTCCAAGAACCAGAAATAGCTGAAAAAGAAGCTGAACTGACTCAAGAAGAACTGAATCATATTGCACGGATTCAGAGTTTAGCTGAGCAATCATCCTTCCAGTATGAATCTGCTGCACCTGTCAGGCCTCCAATTCCAGTCAGAATGCCAACTGTTGAAGAGCCATCGATGAGAGAAGAGCATCTAGATGAAGACAGATCCAGTGCAACATCCGGAGCTGATTCGAAAGATCGTTTGATCAAGATGCGGTCTATGATAGATCATCACCACTTCTAGAACCAGTCCAAGAACCAGAAATAGCTGAAAAAGAAGCTGAACTGACTCAAGAAGAACTGGATCATATTGCACGGATTCAGAGTTTAGCTGAGCAATCATCCTTCCAGTAGAATCTGCTGCACCTGTCAGGCCTCCAATTCCAGTCAGAATGCCAACTGTTGAAGAGCCACCGATGAGAGAAGAGCATCTAGATGAAGACAGATCCAGTGCAACATCCGGAGCTGATTCGAAAGATCGTTTGATCAAGATGCGGTCTATGATAGATCATCACCACTTCTAGAACCAGTCCAAGAACCAGAAATAGCTGAAAAAGAAGCTGAACTGACTCAAGAAGAACTAGATCATATTGCACGGATTCAGAGTTTAGCTGAGCAATCATCCTTCCAGTACGAATCTGCTCCACCTGCCAGGCATCCAATTCCAGTCAGAATGCCAACTGTTGAAGAGCCACCGATGAGAGAAGAGCATCTAGATGAAGACAAATCCAGTGCAACATCCGGAGCTGACTTCGAAAGATCGTTTGATCAAGATGCAGTTTATGATAGATCATCACCAATTCTTGAACCAGTCCAAGAACCAGAAATAGCTGAAAAAGAAGCTGAACTGACTCAAGAAGAACTAGATCATATTGCACGGATTCAGAGTTTAGCTGAGCAATCATCCTTCCAGTACGAATCTGCTCCACCTGCCAGGCATCCAATTCCAGTCAGAATGCCAACTGTTGAAGAGCCACCGATGAGAGAAGAGCATCTAGAGAAGACAGATCCAGTGCAACATCCGGAGCTGACTTCGAAAGATCGTTTGATCAAGATGCGGTCTATGATAGATCATCACCACTTCTAGAACCAGTCCGAGAACCAGAAATAGCTGTAAAAGAAGCTGAACTGACTCAAGAAGAACTGGATCATATTGCACGGATTCAGAGTTTAGCTGAGCCATCATCCTTCCAGTATGAATCTGCTGCACCTGTCAGGCCTCCAATTCCAGTCAGAATGCCAACTGTTGAAGAGCCACCGATGAGAGAAGAGCATCTAGATGAAGACAGATCCAGTGCAACATCCGGAGCTGATTTCGAAAGATCGTTTGATCAAGATGCGGTCTATGATAGATCATCACCACTTCTAGAACCAGTCCAAGAACCAGAAATAGCTGAAAAAGAAGCTGAACTGAATCAAGAAGAACTGGATCATATTGCACGGATTCAGAGTTTAGCTGAGCAATCATCCTTCCAGTATGAATCTGCTGCACCTGTCAGGCCTCCAATTCCAGTCAGAATGCCAACTGTTGAAGAGCCATCGATGAGAGAAGAGCATCTAGAGGAAGACAGATCCAGTGCAACATCCGGAGCTGACTTCGAAAGATCGTTTGATCAAGATGCGGTCTATGATAGATCATCACCACTTCTAGAACCAGTCCGAGAACCAGAAATAGCTGTAAAAGAAGCTGAACTGACTCAAGAAGAACTGGATCATATTGCACGGATTCAGAGTTTAGCTGAGCCATCATCCTTCCAGTATGAATCTGCTGCACCTGTCAGGCCTCCAATTCCAGTCAGAATGCCAACTGTTGAAGAGCCATCGATGAAGAAGAGCATCTAGATGAAGACAGATCCAGTGCAACATCCGGAGCTGATTTCGAAAGATCGTTTGATCAAGATGCGTCTATGATAGATCATCACCACTTCTAGAACCAGTCCAAGAACCAGAAATAGCTGAAAAAGAATCTGAACTGACTCAAGAAGAACTGGATCATATTGCACGGATTCAGAGTATAGCTGAGCAATCATCCTTCCAGTACGAATCTGCTACCCCTGTCAGGCCTCCAATTCCAGTGAGAATGCCAACTGTTGAAGAGCCACCGATCAAAGAAGAGCATCTAGATGAAGACAGATCCAGTGCAACATCCGGAGCTGACTTCGAAAGATCGTTTGATCAAGATGCGGTCTATGATAGATCATCACCACTTCTAGAACCAGTCCAAGAACCAGAAATAGCTGAAAAAGAATCTGAACTGACTCAAGAAGAACTGGATCATATTGCACGGATTCAGAGTATAGCTGAGCAATCATCTTCCAGTACGAATCAGCTGCACCTGTCAGGCCTCCAATTCCAGTCAGAATGCCAACTGTTGAAGAGCCACCGATCAATGAAGAGCATTTAGATGAAGACAAATCCAGTGCAACATCCGGAGCTGACTTCGAAAGATCGTTTGATCAAGATGCAGTTTATGATAGATCATCACCACTTCTAGAACCAGTGCAAGAACCAGTTGTGCTGAAAAAGAATCTGAACTGACTCAAGAAGAACTGGATCACATTAAATGGATTCAGAGTATAGCTGAGCAATCATCCTTCCAGTACGAATCAGCTGCACCTGCCAGGCCTCCAATTCCAGTCAGAATGCCAACTGTTGAAGAGCCACCGATCAAAGAAGAGCATCTAGAGAAGACAGATCCAGTGCAACATCCGGAGCTGACTTCGAAAGATCGTTTGATCAAGATGCGTTTATGATAGATCATCACCACTTCTAGAACCAGTGCAAGAACCAGTTGATGCTGAAAAAGAATCTGAACTGACTCAAGAAGAACTGGATCATATTAAATGGATTCAGAGTATAGCTGAGCAATCATCTTTCCAGTACGAATCAGCTGCACCAGTCAGGCCTCCAATTCCAGTCAGAATGCCAACTGTTGAAGAGCCACCGATCAAAGAAGAGCATCTAGAGGAAGACAGATCCAGTGCAACATCCGGAGCTGACTTCGAAAGATCGTTTGATCAAGATGCGTCTATGATAGATCATCACCACTTCTAGAACCAGTCCAAGAACCAGTTGTGGCTGAAAAAGAATCTGAACTGACTCAAGAAGAACTGGATCAATTAAATGGATTCAGAGTATAGCTGAGCAATCATCCTTCCAGTACGAATCTGCTGCACCTGCCAGGCCTCCAATTCCAGTCAGAATGCAAACTGTTGAAGAGCCACGATCAAAGAAGAGCATCTAGAGGAAGACAGATCCAGTGCAACATCCGGAGCTGATTTCGAAA